>JAJKFL010000042.1:47334479-47841979 GCA_021186555.1 Reticulitermes speratus | reverse complement strand
GAAAACATTTGTATTGTGGTACAGTGTAAGGACTACTGCCACGGGTGAAACATTTGTATTGTGTGTATAGTGTAAGGACTACTGCCACCGGGTGAAAACATTTGTATTGTGTGTACTGTGTAAGGACTACTGCCACCGGGTGAAAACATTTGTATTGTGTGTACTGTGTAAGGACTACTGCCACCGGGTGAAAACATTTGTATTGTGTGTACTAGTGTAAGGACTACTGCCACCGGGTGAAAACATTTGTATTGTGTGTACTAGTGTAAGGACTACTGCCACCGGGTGAAAACATTTGTATTGTGTGTACTAGTGTAAGGACTACTGCCACCGGGTGAAAACATTTGTATTGTGTGTACTAGTGTAAGGACTACTGCCACCGGGTGAAAACATTTGTATTGTGTGTACCAGTGTAAGGACTACTGCCACCGGGTGAAAACATTTGTATTGTGTGTACTAGTGTAAGGACTACTGCCACCGGGTGAAAACATTTGTATTGTGTGTACTAGTGTAAGGACTACTGCCACCGGGTGAAAACATTTGTATTGTGTGTACCAGTGTAAGGACTACTGCCACCGGGTGAAAACATTTGTATTGTGTGTACTAGTGTAAGTACTACTGCCACCGGGTGAAAACATTTGTATTGTGTGTACTAGTGTAAGGACTACTGCCACCGGGTGAAAACATTTGTATTGTGTGTACTAGTGTAAGGACTACTGCCACCGGGTGAAAACATTTGTATTGTGTGTACTAGTGTAAGGACTACTGCCACCGGGTGAAAACATCTGTATTGTGTGTACTAGTGTAAGGACTACTGCCACCGGGTGAAAACATTTGTATTGTGTGTACTAGTGTAAGGACTACTGCCACCGGGTGAAAACATTTGTATTGTGTGTACCAGTGTAAGTACTACTGCCACCGGGTGAAAACATTTGTATTGTGTGTACTAGTGTAAGGACTACTGCCACCGGGTGAAAACATTTGTATTGTGTGTACTAGTGTAAGGACTACTGCCACCGGGTGAAAACATTTGTATTGTGTGTACCAGTGTAAGTACTACTGCCACCGGGTGAAAACATTTGTATTGTGTGTACTAGTGTAAGTACTACTGCCACCGGGTGAAAACATTTGTATTGTGTGTACTAGTGTAAGGACTACTGCCACCGGGTGAAAACATTTGTATTGTGTGTACTAGTGTAAGGACTACTGCCACCGGGTGAAAACATTTGTATTGTGTGTACTAGTGTAAGGACTACTGCCACCGGGTGAAAACATCTGTATTGTGTGTACTAGTGTAAGGACTACTGCCACCGGGTGAAAACATTTGTATTGTGTGTACTAGTGTAAGGACTACTGCCACCGGGTGAAAACATTTGTATTGTGTGTACTAGTGTAAGGACTACTGCCACCGGGTGAAAACATTTGTATTGTGTGTACTAGTGTAAGGACTACTGCCACCGGGTGAAAACATTTGTATTGTGTATACTAGTGTAAGGACTACTGCCACCGGGTGAAAACCCAATTGCAGTAAATAATAATAATAATAAATAATTTCGAAAGAAGAGTTGAGACATCGGAGGTGAAATTTATGAGATCAGATGCAGAATGTAAATGACCATAAAACGATACCTAAGAGATACAAAATTTACATGGAAATGTAGTGGGGTTTACACATACAAGTGGCCAAAACAGTTTAAAGAACGAAAGATACACGCATTCCCAAGTTAGTGTATAACTTCATTCCAACTGGTAGAAAGAAAAACTAGGTCGACCAAGGAAAAGATGGAGAGACCAACACCCATGAAGACGGAGGAAGCCTGTTGCTGGTGATGATGACCTCGTACTTTGTACAAGTTATAATGCACATAAAGTTACGAGATGGACGTACTTGCGCATGGGGATTGAGTGCTTTTTGAACTTCAAAAAACGGACGATGCTTTTGTGTTTATTTATAAACATTCCTGCCGTCTATCACGTACAAGTGGTGCTGACATGTGTCGCTATATTTATAGTGAAGCGTCCACCTCGCTCATTATGAGGTCTGATTGGCTCAAATCCAACCAACAAACATCATCTTTCACATTACTCAGTCGATAAAAAAGAAAACTGATCCAAACAATCCTGAAAGAATGCGACTATTTTTCTAACGCCTTCGCAATGAAAAGTCACAAAAATTCATCTATCAACCTCGCCGTGTCCGTATGTAACAATTCGGATTTTAATAAAATTTAAAATTTGGCATTTTCACTAAAATTTGTACAAACATCCCAATTTTGAATTATTTGTGCCAACAAAATGCACTAAGACAGTTTTTTTCACTGTTTTCTTTATTATAAGGATGCCCCAATACGCATTTCGGCAGTTATTCTGCCATCATCAGGGGGTATTTTAAGTGAGTGTTTACATAGACCAATTCTTTGGTTACGTCATAACAGTGAGTCAGTATTTGTTACCACATCGTATAAAATTTTGTAAAATTAGTGGTATTGTTAAGCTGCTAAAAGTTACTAAATTTTAAAAATTACAATAAATACAAATAGTATATTATACTACCCTCTGTAGTATAATTATTAATTATGGCAGCGTGGTCCTATTTTCTGCGTGTGTTCCAGTTATCTGTGTGTTATGTGTTGGTAGGACCTCCTTGCCTCCTGTCTGCGTGGTTAACCACCATTTAACCACTGGACCATTAACACGACCATTAACCACGTAGACAGGAGGCAAGGAGGTCCTACCAACACGTAACACACAGATAACTGGAACACACGCTGAAAATAGGACAGCTGCCATAATTAATAATTATACTACAGAGGGTAGTATAATATACTATTTGTATTTATTGTAATTTTAAAATTTAGTAACTTTTAGCAGCTTAACAATACCACTAATTTTACAAAATTTTATACGATGTGGTAACAAATACTGACTCACTGTTATGACGTAACCAAAGAATTGGTCTATGTAAAAACTCACTTAAAATACCCCCTGATGATGGCAGAATAACTGCCGAAATAGCGTATTGGGGCATCGTAATAATAAAGAAAACAGTGAAAAAACTGTCTTAGTGCTTTTGTTGGTACAAATAATTCAGTCATAACAAGATGCACGGTGAATATAAAGTGAAATCCCAATTTTGGTTAAAATCTGACAACGATAACGGACACTTCTACAAACGTCTCTGAGCGCATCTCGGGCGTGACTTCGTAAACATGGGGAGGCTAAAGAGTCCCTTGACGTGGTCTTTCTATTGACAGACTTCGCGTATCGTGTGACCTCTGCGACACCCTGTATCTATGGCAGCAAAAATGCTTCGCGCAGAAGTTGTAAAGGAAAATAAAACACAAATCTGAGGTCCAACACAAACTTTCCGCGAAGTCTAAAGCTTTTTAAAATACAGTCGAACCCGGTTATAACGACATGGGGTTATACGACACCTCGTCTATAACGTCAGATATTCTGTGGTACCAATTAATTCCTCACTGTTAACCATAACATTATACCCTCGGTTATAACAACACTCGTTTATAACGACACAAAGTATTCAATCCCTTTCATGACGTTATAACCGAGTTCGACTGTAATTAAACTATGGCGGTTTTCGTGCTGCCGAAGAACAGTAAATGTGGGCACAAAACAATTGTTTTGTTATGCATTCATTTCCTAAGTTGTGAAGAAATACTGTCACGGGACCAGCTACGCCAATTTTGAATCTAACTCCAATGTTTCGGAGAACCCTTTGATTCCATCATCAGGAATCAATAATTCAGAGAAATCATCATGGCCTGTTACATTTCCAGACTTGTTTTAATCTGTCAGCGAGCAATAACTCCGTCATGTGGTGTAACAAATCAGTGAATAACCAGAATCATGAATTCACACTACCAACTGCTCGCCATACACACACACACACACACGCTATGTCTCTCTCAATGCACGAATTCTTGCCAATTTTACCAACAGGCATCAAAATATTTTGAGTTGTTCATCCATAATTAAGGATAGGTTGAAAGTAGGGGTTCTTAAGTTTTTTTTGTGCCATGAACCCCTCTGAGAGTCTGGTAAAACCTACGGACCCCTTCTCAGAAAAACGTATTTAAATGCATTAGAGATAGTCAGATTTATTGAAGTTAACAAAACATTTTTGGAGTCTAGAGGCCATAAATCACTTTGTCTCCTACATTCATTTTTGAATTACATAAATTTCAGTCAAAGGTTACTGAAAATAAAGTTGTAATTTTTTGCCCCCATCCGAGCTGACAGACCCCCTGAAATGTATCCACGGACCCACTGGGGGTTCGTGAACCCCACGTTAAGAACGGTGTTTTAAAGATTTCTTAGAATGGTGTACCCTAAAAGAATTTTTATGACTGAAACTTTGGCCACTTCCCAAGTTTGCTAACACAGCAACGTTTCCATGGTGTGAGACCAAATATATCACGGGGCCCATCACAGTTGTACACTTTACTTTAGCCTGTAACCTGATGAAGGAAACGTAACCAGTCTCCGAAGCAGTGTAGTTTGAAATTGGAATAATCAGTATCCAAAACATAAACCAAAAAAAGATAACCAACCAACTAGCTCCACATAGCAGAGTCCTTGAAAAGCTAATATTTCCTCAGCTGGTCAAGAAATTCCCTGAATTTTATGGCACCTGAAGGTTCATTACCGTGTTCACAACAGCCCGACACTTACCCCTATTCTGAGCCAGATCAATCCAGTCCACGACATCATAATATTTTTTTAAAATCCGTTTTAATATTATTCTCCCATATACAGGGTATACAAAAAGAATGGTGCAGTTTCAATGGTGAATAAAGGAACCGACCATTCTTTTGTGTATACCCGTACACCTACACGTAGACCTTTCAATGTTCTTTCCCTCAGGTCTCCTCACAAAACCAACAGCGTAGTTAATAATGCAGATTATTATGAGGTTCTGACAAAATTAGTGATTTGTGTCCACAACTGTGTGCAACCTTGTTCATTAGTGCCGAATGACAAAAGCACAAACGAGGAATGCCATCCATAAACAAACAGCACCATTAGTACAGTTAGGATTATTTGACAGATCGACAAATACGTCACAAAACGTTAATTTAAACCACGTACAGTCTGCAGTAAGTTTCTGTTTTTATTGACAGATTTACCCATTAGCAAGCAGAGTGGATACAGCAGATTTCTCTTCCGATATGTCCAATGCTAATTAAAACTATTTCCACTTCATTTTCACATCGCGAGTGGAAAATCTGAGCGCTATTTTTTAAGTCGGCATCTGTAAAATTCTAACAAAACAGAGAAAACTTCTAATATTTCTTCCGGTGAGAAAAAAAAAAATGTGAGTAGCCGGTCAACAAAACGGAAATTGCGAACTGATCGTTACAAATTCATAAATCACTGGAATTGTGCTGGCGAGGCGCCGGTTCCAATTTCTGTACGCTGCTTCTGCCCACCCTGACAGACATTCGGAACAGTATACTCCGAAAGTATTCCACAATCACAGTACTGAAAACGAATTTCATCTAAAAGGTATACTGAGTTTGTGGAATGCTTTTCAACAAACTTCCTATTGGCCACGTAACAAGTAAAGTCAATATACATGCGTGAAACTACAATCTGACCTCGAATGTTAAAATCAATACGTCAACCAACTTACGCACTTAATGAAACACATTCAGAAGCAATTACAAAATAAAACTCCTACATGTTTCGGCAACGGGGTGCCATTATCAGGGAGTTATTCAGACCAAAGGAGTAACAAGGCCGACAGCTAATCTAAGTATTGCGACTCCCTTCATGAAATGATTTAGAGTATTAACAATTCTAAAATATACGAAGCTAATAATCATGAAATTACAGTGTTGTAAATTTAACATTTTTAAAGTGAGCCAGTCCAGGCGGTGTGGTATACTATACCGCCTGGACTGGCTCACTTCACAAACTCTACCAGGACGAGAACGTTTGGGATCACATAAGATCGAGACAGATGTTTGTATACATGCACTATACAGAGTGTAAACAGCTATATGTACCGCCATGTTTAACATTCGACAATTCTACGTTCTGCCCACACAGTGTATTTATGTGTTTTGTGTGGATCTGAGAACAAACAGCGATTATTTCACTGTACAGCATTAACTGACTGGTTTGTATAACTGAGACGGAGTGTGTTTACTGCGCGGTACGGACTGTATTTATGTGTTTTGTGTGGATCTCAGAACAAACAGCGATTATTTCACTGTACAGCATTAACTGACTGGTTTGTATAACTGAGACGGAGTGTGTTTACTGCGCGGTAAGAACTGTATTTATGTGTTTTGTGTGGATCTCAGAACAAACAGCGATTATTTCACTGTACAACATTAACTGACTGGTTTGTATAACTGAGACGGAGTGTGTTTACTGCGCGGTACGGACTGTATTTATGTGTTTTGTGTGGATCTCAGAACAAACAGCGATTATTTCACTGTACAACATTAACTGACTGGTTTGTATAACTGAGACGGAGTGTGTTTACTGCGCGGTACGGACTGTATTTATGTGTTTTGTGTGGATCTCAGAACAAACAGCGATTATTTCACTGTACAGCATTAACTGACTGGTTTGTATAACTGAGACGGAGTGTGTTTACTGCGCGGTAAGAACTGTATTTATGTGTTTTGTGTGGATCTCAGAACAAACAGCGATTATTTCACTGTACAACATTAACTGACTGGTTTGTATAACTGAGACGGAGTGTGTTTACTGCGCGGTACGGACTGTATTTATGTGTTTTGTGTGGATCTCAGAACAAACAGCGATTATTTCACTGTACAACATTAACTAACTGGTTTGTATAACTGAGACGGAGTGTGTTTACTGCGCGGTACGGACTGTATTTATGTGTTTTGTGTGGATCTCAGAACAAACAGCGATTATTTCACTGTACAGCATTAACTGACTGGTTTGTATAACTGAGACGGAGTGTGTTTACTGCGCGGTAAGAACTGTATTTATGTGTTTTGTGTGGATCTCAGAACAAACAGCGATTATTTCACTGTACAACATTAACTGACTGGTTTGTATAACTGAGACGGAGTGTGTTTACTGCGCGGTACGGACTGTATTTATGTGTTTTGTGTGGATCTCAGAACAAACAGCGATTATTTCACTGTACAGCATTAACTGACTGGTTTGTATAACTGAGACGGAGTGTGTTTACTGCGCGGTACGGACTGTATTTATGTGTTTTGTGTGGATCTCAGAACAAACAGCGATTATTTCACTGTACAACATTAACTGACTGGTTTGTATAACTGAGACGGAGTGTGTTTACTGCGCGGTACGGACTGTATTTATGTGTTTTGTGTGGATCTCAGAACAAACAGCGATTATTTCACTGTACAGCATTAACTGACTGGTTTGTATAACTGAGACGGAGTGTGTTTACTGCGCGGTACGGACTGTATTTATGTGTTTTGTGTGGATCTCAGAACAAACAGCGATTATTTCATTGTACAGCATAAACTGACTGGTTTGTATAACTGAGACGGAGTGTGTTTACTGCGCGGTACGGACTGTATTTATGTGTTTTGTGTGGATCTCAGAACAAACAGCGATTATTTCACTGTACAACATTAACTGACTGGTTTGTATAACTGAGACGGAGTGTGTTTACTGCGCGGTACGGACTGTATTTATGTGTTTTGTGTGGATCTCAGAACAAACAGCGATTATTTCACTGTACAGCATTAACTGACTGGTTTGTATAACTGAGACGGAGTGTGTTTACTGCGCGGTACGGACTGTATTTATGTGTTTTGTGTGGATCTCAGAACAAACAGCGATTATTTCACTGTACAGCATTAACTGACTGGTTTGTATAACTGAGACGGAGTGTGCTTACTGCGCGGTACGGACTGTATTTATGTGTTTTGTGTGGATCTCAGAACAAACAGCGATTATTTCACTGTACAGCATTAACTGACTGGTTTGTATAACTGAGACGGAGTGTGTTTACTGCGCGGTACGGACTGTATTTATGTGTTTTGTGTGGATCTCAGAACAAACAGCGATATTTTCACTGTACAGCATTAACTGACTGGTTTGTATAACTGAGACGGAGTGTGTTTACTGCGCGGTACGGACTGTATTTATGTGTTTTGTGTGGATCTCAGAACAAACAGCGATTATTTCACTGTACAGCATTAACTGACTGGTTTGTATAACTGAGACGGAGTGTGTTTACTGCGCGGTACGGACTGTATTTATGGTTTTGTGTGGATCTCATAACAAACAGCGATTATTTCACTGTACAGCATTAACTGACTGGTTTGTATAACTGAGACGGAGTGTGTTTACTGCGCGGTACGGACTGTATTTATGTGTTTTGTGTGGATCTCAGAACAAACAGCGATTATTTCACTGTACAGCATTAACTGACTGGTTTGTATAACTGAGACGGAGTGTGTTTACTGCGCGGTAAGAACTGTATTTATGTGTTTTGTGTGGATCTCAGAACAAACAGCGATTATTTCACTGTACAACATTAACTGACTGGTTTGTATAACTGAGACGGAGTGTGTTTACTGCGCGGTACGGACTGTATTTATGTGTTTTGTGTGGATCTCAGAACAAACAGCGATTATTTCACTGTACAGCATTAACTGACTGGTTTGTATAACTGAGACGGAGTGTGTTTACTGCGCGGTAAGAACTGTATTTATGTGTTTTGTGTGGATCTCAGAACAAACAGCGATTATTTCACTGTACAACATTAACTGACTGGTTTGTATAACTGAGACGGAGTGTGTTTACTGCGCGGTACGGACTGTATTTATGTGTTTTGTGTGGATCTCAGAACAAACAGCGATTATTTCACTGTACAGCATTAACTGACTGGTTTGTATAACTGAGACGGAGTGTGTTTACTGCGCGGTACGGACTGTATTTATGTGTTTTGTGTGGATCTCAGAACAAACAGCGATTATTTCACTGTACAGCATTAACTGACTGGTTTGTATAACTGAGACGGAGTGTGTTTACTGCGCGGTACGGACTGTATTTATGTGTTTTGTGTGGATCTCAGAACAAACAGCGATTATTTCACTGTACAGCATTAACTGACTGGTTTGTATAACTGAGACGGAGTGTGTTTACTGCGCGGTACGGACTGTATTTATGTGTTTTGAGTGGATCTCAGAACAAACAGCGATTATTTCACTGTACAGCATTAACTGACTGGTTTGTATAACTGAGACGGAGTGTGTTTACTGCGCGGTACGGACTGTATTTATGTGTTTTGTGTGGATCTCAGAACAAACAGCGATTATTTCACTGTACAGCATTAACTGACTGGTTTGTATAACTGAGACGGAGTGTGTTTACTGCGCGGTACGGACTGTATTTATGTGTTTTGTGTGGATCTCAGAACAAACAGCGATTATTTCACTGTACAGCATTAACTGACTGGTTTGTATAACTGAGACGGAGTGTGTTTACTGCGCGGTACGGACTGTATTTATATGTTTTGTGTGGATCTCAGAACAAACAGCGATTATTTCACTGTACAGCATTAACTGACTGGTTTGTATAACTGAGACGGAGTGTGTTTACTGCGCGGTACGGACTGTATTTATGTGTTTTGTGTGGATCTCAGAACAAACAGCGACTATTTCACTGTACAGCATTAACTGACTGGTTTGTATAACTGAGACGGAGTGTTTACTGCGCGGTACGGACTGTATTTATGTGTTTTGTGTGGATCTCAGAACAAACAGCGATTATTTCACTGTACAACATTAACTGACTGGTTTGTATAACTGAGACGGAGTGTGTTTACTGAGCGGTACGGACTGTATTTATGTGTTTTGTGTGGATCTCAGAACAAACAGCGATTATTTCACTGTACAGCATTAACTGACTGGTTTGTATAACTGAGACGGAGTGTGTTTACTGCGCGGTACGAACTGAAAATTTAAATATAATTCAGATTAGTTTGGATTTTAAAAGAGAGAGCTCCCCCCTCTTATAATAATAAGTGCAGTGCCTGGCGCTTAACCCCCCCCCCCCCCCCCGGTCGTTTCTTCTCTTTCTCTCTCTCTCGTCTTTAGAGGGTTAACTTTTAATGCATTACTGAATAAACGAGTTGAACTCTCTCTCCCTAGGAGCGAACTCAAAATAGCAAAGCGACTTAGCCCGTTGAACGAAGACGGATTTCCGGGAAGGGGTTATTTGGTTTGTGAGCTGCCATGTCTCACCTAGCAGATTCTGATGTTTTAATAACAATTTGGCCTTGGAAAAGGGATAAAATGTATGTGAGATTGACATAGGCAATATGGCCACTTGAGATATACTTGAAGCACAAATATTATGACATGCAGGCGGAAATTAGCGACTACCGCTCACTAGCATAGCCTGTATCCTGCAGGTAACTGCTTCTCGTGAATTCTGCTTCAAACATATGGGACAGACTGCTTCATGTGCTTGGCTACGTCTGTTCCATTTCCAATGCGAATCTATTTCCCACTGATCATAATTGCAGATTTTGCAATTAGCACAGGTAATGCCGAACGAATAACATGGCAATAAATACAGAATTACTACAGTTAATATGCAACATACGTAGGTTTAAGCTGCATTACAGACGTTTCGGCCATGTTTACTGTAGGGGATATCGTAGTCGGTATAGCGACTCGCTACGAGCTGGACGGTCGGGGGATCGAATCTCGGTGGGAGCGAGATTTTCAGCACCCGTCCAGACCGGCCCTGGGGCCTACCCAGCCTACTGTACAATAGGTACCGGGTCATTACCGGGGTAAAGCGGCCGGGGCGTGGCGTTGACCACCCACCCTCATCTAGTGCCAAGGTTAAAGAAAGAGTAGAGCTATACCTCTACTCCCCCTCTGGGCCTTCACGGCCTGTTCTAGGGTGACCTTTACCTTTACCTTAATGTATGGGTGCACAAATCCCGGGCGCCGCGTCAACTAAATTGCGTGCCTTGGCGTCTAATATTTGTGGGTCCTCGGTGTGGATCTTGTTTCATGTCACACTTCTAGAGCCTAGAATTTGAGATGGCTCTATATTTTTCGAAAATTTGTGCACGTATGTTTAGTGACTGCCTTCCCAAACGCCCCTGTCGATACCTACACACGCATAACACTAACTATGATATTCTACATTTAGAATCAATTACTATATTCTTATGTGAGGTTTCTATAATCCTATACTGTATTTAACAACAATCTGGTTCTTATGTATTCCCTATTTAGTGACACGTGTTTCCATGCTGACTTCTGTGTCGCCCTCAGTGGCATCTAACCTAATACGTGGTTAGTTGTACACGTGTCCGGTAGTTACAAATTATTGTTTAATAACTGCAAACCTACGGTACAGTTGCTGCAATGCGAACTTAAAATTCTAGTAACAAATGTACATAGTCTAGACCTAGAATTTAAAAATTTGAAGAAATCAAAATTGCTTACAGGAATGTGTATTTGCTGTAGCATTCACAATTAATCTCAGTACCAGGCTGCAGTACCAAGGGACTCAGTCTAACCCCACTGCTATAGCTGGTACAACAGGCTGCAGTACCAAGGGACTCAGTCTCACCCCACTGCTATAGCTGGTACAACAGGCTGCAATACCAAGGGACTCAGTCTCACCCCACTGCTATAGCTGGTACAACAGCTGCAATACCAAGGGACTCAGTCTCACCCCACTGCTATAGCTGGTACAACAGGCTGCAATACCAAGGGACTCAGTCTCACCCCACTGCTATAGCTGGTACAACACGCTGCAGTACCAAGGGACTCAGTCTCACCCCACTGCTATAGCTGGTACAACAGGCTGCAGTACCAAGGGACTCAGTCTAACCCCACTGCTATAGCTGGTACAACAGGCTGCAGTACCAAGGGACTCAGTCTCACCCCACTGCTATAGCTGGTACAACAGGCTGCAATACCAAGGGACTCAGTCTAACCCCACTGCTATAGCTGGTACAACAGGCTGCAGTACCAAGGGACTCAGTCTCACCTCACTGCTATAGCTGGTACAACAGGCTGCAATACCAAGGGACTCAGTCTAACCCCACTGCTATAGCTGGTACAACAGGCTGCAGTACCAAGGGACTCAGTCTCACCTCACTGCTATAGCTGGTACAACAGGCTGCAATACCAAGGGACTCAGTCTAACCCCACTGCTATAGCTGGTACAACAGGCTGCAGTACCAAGGGACTCAGTCTCACCCCACTGCTATAGCTGGTACAACAGGCTGCAATACCAAGGGACTCAGTCTCACCCCACTGCTATAGCTGGTACAACAGGCTGCAGTACCAAGGGACTTAGTCTCACCCCACTGCTATAGCTGGTACAACAGGCTGCAATACCAAGGGACTCAGTCTCACCCCACTGCTATAGCTGGTACAACAGGCTGCAGTACCAAGGGACTCAGTCTCAAACCACTGCTATAGCTGGTACAACAGGCTGCAATACCAAGGGACTCAGTCTCACCCCACTGCTATTGCTGGTACAACAGGCTGCAATACCAAGGGACTCAGTCTCACCCCACTGCTATAGCTGGTACAACAGGCTGCAGTACCAAGGGACTCAGTCTATCCCCACTGCTATAGCTGGTACAACAGGCTGCAGTACCAAGGGACTCAGTCTCACCCCACTGCTATAGCTGGTACAACAGGCTGCAATACCAAGGGACTCAGTCTCACCCCACTGCTACAGCTGGTACAACAGGCTGCAATACCAAGGGACTCAGTCTCACCCCACTGCTATAGCTGGTACAACAGGCTGCAGTACCAAGGGACTCAGTCTCACCCCACTGCTATAGCTGGTACAACAGGCTGCAGTACCAAGGGACTCAGTCTAACCCCACTGCTATAGCTGGTACAACAGGCTGCAGTACCAAGGGACTCAGTCTATCCCCACTGCTATAGCTGGTACAACACGCTGCAGTACCAAGGGACTCAGTCTCACCCCACTGCTATAGCTGGTACAACAGGCTGCAATACCAAGGGACTCAGTCTCACCCCACTGCTATAGCTGGTACAACAGGCTGCAATACCAAGGGACTCAGTCTCACCCCACTGCTATAGCTGGTACAACAGGCTGCAGTACCAAGGGACTCAGTCTATCCCCACTGCTATAGCTGGTACAACAGGCTGCAGTACCAAGGGACTCAGTCTATCCCCACTGCTATAGCTGGTACAACAGGCTGCAGTACCAAGGGACTCAGTCTATCCCCACTGCTATAGCTGGTACAACAGGCTGCAGTACCAAGGGACTCAGTCTCACCCCACTGCTATAGCTGGTACAACAGGCTGCAGTACCAAGGGACTCAGTCTATCCCCACTGCTATAGCTGGTACAACAGGCTGCAGTACCAAGGGACTCAGTCTATCCCCACTGCTATAGCTGGTACAACAGGCTGCAATACCAAGGGACTCAGTCTCACCCCACTGCTACAGCTGGTACAACAGGCTGCAGTACCAAGGGACTCAGTCTCACCCCACTGCTATAGCTGGTATAACAGGCTGCAGTACCAAGGGACTCAGTCTCACCCCACTGCTATAGCTGGTACAAACAGGCTGCAATACCAAGGGACTCAGTCTCACCCCACTGCTATAGCTGGTACAACAGGCTGCAGTACCAAGGGACTCAGTCTCACCCCACTGCTATAGCTGGTACAACAGGCTGCAATACCAAGGACTCAGTCTCACCCCACTGCTATAGCTGGTACAACAGGCTGCAGTACCAAGGGACTCAGTCTCACCCCACTGCTATAGCTGGTACAACAGGCTGCAGTACCAAGGGACTCAGTCTCACCCCACTGCTACAGCTGGTACAACAGGCTGCAGTACCAAGGGACTCAGTCTCACCCCACTGCTATAGCTGGTACAACAGGCTGCAGTACCAAGGGACTCAGTCTCACCCCACTGCTATAGCTGGTACAACAGGCTGCAGTACCAAGGGACTCAGTCTATCCCCACTGCTATAGCTGGTACAACAGGCTGCAGTACCAAGGGACTCAGTCTCACCCCACTGCTACAGCTGGTACAACAGGCTGCAGTACCAAGGGACTCAGTCTCACCCCACTGCTATAGCTGGTACAACAGGCTGCAGTACCAAGGGACTCAGTCTCACCCCACATGCTATAGCTGGTACAACAGGCTGCAATACCAAGGGACTCAGTCTCACCCCACTGCTATAGCTGGTACAACAGGCTGCAGTACCAAGGGACTCAGTCTATCCCCACTGCTATAGCTGGTACAACAGGCTGCAGTACCAAGGGACTCAGTCTATCCCCACTGCTATAGCTGGTACAACAGGCTGCAGTACCAAGGGACTCAGTCTCACCCCACTGCTATAGCTGGTACAACAGGCTGCAATACCAAGGGACTCAGTCTATCCCCACTGCTATAGCTGGTACAACAGGCTGCAGTACCAAGGGACTCAGTCTCACCCCACTGCTATAGCTGGTACAACAGGCTGCAATACCAAGGGACTCAGTCTCACCCCACTGCTACAGCTGGTACAACAGGCTGCAATACCAAGGGACTCAGTCTCACCCCACTGCTATAGCTGGTACAACAGGCTGCAGTACCAAGGGACTCAGTCTCACCCCACTGCTATAGCTGGTACAACAGGCTGCAGTACCAAGGGACTCAGTCTAACCCCACTGCTATAGCTGGTACAACAGGCTGCAGTACCAAGGGACTCAGTCTATCCCCACTGCTATAGCTGGTACAACACGCTGCAGTACCAAGGGACTCAGTCTCACCCCACTGCTATAGCTGGTACAACAGGCTGCAATACCAAGGGACTCAGTCTCACCCCACTGCTATAGCTGGTACAACAGGCTGCAATACCAAGGGACTCAGTCTCACCCCACTGCTATAGCTGGTACAACAGGCTGCAGTACCAAGGGACTCAGTCTATCCCCACTGCTATAGCTGGTACAACAGGCTGCAGTACCAAGGGACTCAGTCTATCCCCACTGCTATAGCTGGTACAACAGGCTGCAGTACCAAGGGACTCAGTCTATCCCCACTGCTATAGCTGGTACAACAGGCTGCAGTACCAAGGGACTCAGTCTATCCCCACTGCTATAGCTGGTACAACAGGCTGCAGTACCAAGGGACTCAGTCTATCCCCACTGCTATAGCTGGTACAACAGGCTGCAGTACCAAGGGACTCAGTCTATCCCCACTGCTATAGCTGGTACAACAGGCTGCAGTACCAAGGGACTCAGTCTATCCCCACTGCTATAGCTGGTACAACAGGCTGCAGTACCAAGGGACTCAGTCTATCCCCACTGCTATAGCTGGTACAACAGGCTGCAGTACCAAGGGACTCAGTCTATCCCCACTGCTATAGCTGGTACAACAGGCTGCAGTACCAAGGGACTCAGTCTATCCCCACTGCTATAGCTGGTACAACAGGCTGCAATACCAAGGGACTCAGTCTCACCCCACTGCTACAGCTGGTACAACAGGCTGCAGTACCAAGGGACTCAGTCTCACCCCACTGCTATAGCTGGTATAACAGGCTGCAGTACCAAGGGACTCAGTCTCACCCCACTGCTATAGCTGGTACAACAGGCTGCAATACCAAGGGACTCAGTCTCACCCCACTGCTATAGCTGGTACAACAGGCTGCAGTACCAAGGGACTCAGTCTCACCCCACTGCTATAGCTGATACAACAGGCTGCAGTACCAAGGGACTCAGTCTCACCCCACTGCTACAACTGGTACAACAGGCTGCAATACCAAGGGACTCAGTCTCACCCCACTGCTATAGCTGGTACAACAGGCTGCAATACCAAGGGACTCAGTCTCACCGCACTGCTACAGCTGGTACAACAGGCTGCAATACCAAGGGACTCAGTCTCACCCCACTGCTATAGCTGGTACAACAGGCTGCAATACCAAGGGACTCAGTCTCACCCCACTGCTACAGCTGGTACAACAGGCTGCAGTACCAAGGGACTCAGTCTCACCCCACTGCTATAGCTGGTACAACAGGCTGCAGTACCAAGGGACTCAGTCTCACCCCACTGCTATAGCTGGTACAACAGGCTGCAGTACCAAGGGACTCAGTCTATCCCCACTGCTATAGCTGGTACAACAGGCTGCAGTACCAAGGGACTCAGTCTCACCCCACTGCTACAGCTGGTACAACAGGCTGCAGTACCAAGGGTCTCAGTCTCACCCCACTGCTATAGCTGGTACAACAGGCTGCAGTACCAAGGGACTCAGTCTCACCCCACTGCTATAGCTGGTACAACAGGCTGCAGTACCAAGGACTCAGTCTCACCCCACAGCTACAGCTGGTACAACAGGCTGCAATACCAAGGGACTCAGTCTCACCCCACTGCTATAGCTGGTACAACAGGCTGCAATACCAAGGGACTCAGTCTCACCCCACTGCTATAGCTGGTACAACAGGCTGCAGTACCAAGGGACTCAGTCTCACCCCACTGCTATAGCTGGTACAACAGGCTGCAGTACCAAGGGACTCAGTCTCACCCCACTGCTACAGCTGGTACAACAGGCTGCAGTACCAAGGGACTCAGTCTCACCCCACTGCTATAGCTGGTACAACAGGCTGCAGTACCAAGGGACTCAGTCTCACCCCACTGCTATAGCTGGTACAACAGGCTGCAGTACCAAGGGACTCAGTCTATCCCCACTGCTATAGCTGGTACAACAGGCTGCAGTACCAAGGGACTCAGTCTCACCCCACTGCTACAGCTGGTACAACAGGCTGCAGTACCAAGGGACTCAGTCTCACCCCACTGCTATAGCTGGTACAACAGGCTGCAGTACCAAGGGACTCAGTCTCACCCCACTGCTATAGCTGGTACAACAGGCTGCAATACCAAGGGACTCAGTCTCACCCCACTGCTATAGCTGGTACAACAGGCTGCAGTACCAAGGGACTCAGTCTATCCCCACTGCTATAGCTGGTACAACAGGCTGCAGTACCAAGGGACTCAGTCTCACCCCACTGCTACAGCTGGTACAACAGGCTGCAGTACCAAGGGACTCAGTCTCACCCCACTGCTATAGCTGGTACAACAGGCTGCAGTACCAAGGGACTCAGTCTCACCCCACTGCTACAGCTGGTACAACAGGCTGCAGTACCAAGGGACTCAGTCTCACCCCACTGCTACAGCTGGTACAACAGGCTGCAATACCAAGGGACTCAGTCTCACCCCACTGCTATAGCTGGTACAACAGGCTGCAGTACCAAGGGACTCAGTCTCACCCCACTGCTACAGCTGGTACAACAGGCTGCAGTACCAAGGGACTCAGTCTCACCCCACTGCTATAGCTGGTACAACAGGCTGCAGTACCAAGGGACTCAGTCTCACCCCACTGCTATAGCTGGTACAACAGGCTGCAATACCAAGGGACTCAGTCTCACCCCACTGCTATAGCTGGTACAACAGGCTGCAATACCAAGGGACTCAGTCTCACCCCACTGCTATAGCTGGTACAACAGGCTGCAGTACCAAGGGACTCAGTCTCACCCCACTGCTATAGCTGGTACAACAGGCTGCAATACCAAGGGACTCAGTCTCACCCCACTGCTATAGCTGGTACAACAGGCTGCAGTACCAAGGGACTCAGTCTCACCCCACTGCTATAGCTGGTACAACAGGCTGCAATACCAAGGGACTCAGTCTCACCCCACTGCTATAGCTGGTACAACAGGCTGCAGTACCAAGGGACTCAGTCTCACCCCACTGCTACAGCTGGTACAACAGGCTGCAGTACCAAGGGACTCAGTCTCACCCCACTGCTATAGCTGGTACAACAGGCTGCAATACCAAGGGACTCAGTCTATCCCCACTGCTGCAACTAGTTATTTTCAGATAATTACCATATTAAAATGTCAGTCTGACTGTCACCTCCGTTCGGCTATTTCATTGCAATTTCCACACGAACTACACAGTTCAAAAGCGCTTCACACAATTCTGCGGTCTGGTATGATAAATGGAAAGGCTCATTTCAATTCTAAAATAACCTTCCTTAGCCTTATTAGAGTCGAGCAGTCCTTACAATCTTAGAAGACTGTAAAACGGCCACAAAGTACATCCGATCGATAGAGGGGAAAGCTAATAAACATACAACCAAGAGCTATTCTTCCCCACCATAAACCTACTGACGTCATTACACAAGTGATCCGTCTCCTCAGAAAGCATTAGGCCACAAAACTCTACCTCTTTTCGAGGCAGTAATTCCATTAACGACAAACAAAATGCCGGTGTTCTGTCTCTGCTCTCAACCAATACGTTTCTGTCTTCAAATCCACTGTTTCTTGACACTTTTGTCCCTTATCTTGACCCTACACTGCACGGACAACAGCCATTCAGTAGCCAGCACGCCTACTTTGAATTCTGGAGTATCGGGCTTCACTTCGCGGTCGTGATATCGGCTATCGTAACGTCTTTCGTGGTTTTCCTCACCTCCTCCAGAAAAATTTCACAACAGACTTGCCATCCTGTTGAATTAAAATCCATTTTCATACTCTCGCATTTATTCCTAAGTCTTCCGAGCTGTCTATTTCCTTCAGGTTTCCCCACCAAAACTTTGTACGCATTTTCTCGTCTCCCATACGTGACACATGCTTCGCCCATTTCATTCTCCTTGATTTGATCATGCCAATATTATTTAGTACAGAGTAAAAATTATGAAGCTTCTAATTATGTAATTTTCATCCCATTTCTTCCTTTCTACTAAGCCAAATATTTTCCTCAGCAACACTACTCTATGTTCTTCTCCTAGTGAGACAGACCGAGTTACACGCCAGGGCGCAACCAAGGGGGAGGGGACTGTCGGGCTGCAGTCCCCCCAAACCCCCCAAAACCGAAATTTAAAAAACACAGATTTTGTAGATATTATGATATCAAAAGTTTTACGTGATTTACCCTTCAGCCGAAATCAGCTACTGAAATCGGCTGACGATTAACACATTAGAATTTTGATAAATAAATTAATAAAATTAAAAAAAAACAAGAAGATAGGACACTGTGATTGGGTGATGGAACACGTAGTTATATTTGTGTGTGTATAAATGTAGTTGCTGACAGTTATGTTGTACTTACATTATTTTTATAACAATCTTTTAAATCAAACATAAATTATATATAGTCTTAGGGTCAAACCCCCACCCTTCCGCCCAACGAAAAATTCTGGATGCGCACCTGATACACACCTGATACGCACCTGATACACACCTGATACACACCTGATACGCACCTGATACACACCTGATACACACCTGATACGCACCTGATACACACCTGATACACACCTGATACACACCTGATACACACCTGATACACACCTGATACACACCTGATACACACCCATACAAAACAACAGAAAAAATGTGATTTTACTAGTTTCAATCTTCACTTATTTTTAAATGGTGGGGAGCAAGAAGGAAGACTTCGACCGTAAAGTCAGCAAGCATTCCCATAATTTGATCTTCTTCTCCTTCTTATCCTATGGTTCTTAGGGTCATGGCCTCCCCAGGGCCGGTTTCGAGACAATTTGGTTTTACACAAGGTGAAGACGTCAGCCGCACGCCCAGGCGTCAACCTGTATGGTCAGAATGCCTCTCTTTGTCCGGCAACTCGCTGATAACCTGTCCGGTACAGGATGGTAGTACCAGCAGGCATACTGCCACCGGCATACCTGCTGGTACTACCATCCTGTACTGGACAGGTGGTAGTACAAGCAGGCATACTGCCAACGGCATACCTACTTGTACTACCACCTGTCCAGTACAGGATGGTAGTACCAGCAGGTATACTGCCACCGGCATACCTACTGGTACTACCACCTGTCCAGTACAGGTGGTAGTACCAGTAAGCATACTGCCACCGGCATACCTACTGGTACTACCACCTGTCCAGTACAGGTGGTAGTACCAGTAAGCATACTGCCACCGGCATACCTACTGGTACTACCACCTGTCCAGTACAGGTGGTAGTACCAGTAAGCATACTGCCACCGGCATACCTACTGGTACTACCACCTGTACTGGACAGGTGGTAGTACCAGAAGGCATACTGCCACCGGCATACCTACTGGTACTACCATCCTGTACTGGACAGGTGGTAGTACCAGCAGGTATACTGCCACCGGCATACCTACTGGTACTACCACCTGTCCAGTACAGGTGGTAGTACCAGTAGGCATACTGCCACCGGCATACCTACTGGTACTACCACCTGTCCAGTACAGGTGGTAGTACCAGTAGGCATACTGCCACCGGCATACCTACTGGTACTACCACCTGTCCAGTACAGGTGGTAGTACCAGTAGGCATACTGCCACCGGCATACCTACTGGTACTACCACCTGTCCAGTACAGGTGGTAGTACCAGTAGGCATACTGCCACCGGCATACCTACTGGTACTACCACCTGTCCAGTACAGGTGGTAGTACCAGTAGGCATACTGCCACCGGCATACCTCGAATTTAATCTGCTGTTATTTAAGTGTGAGCGGTAACCGCAGGGCGGATGGTGTCCTAAAGGAGAGCAACACTGACGCAAGCAGTCCTAAGTTTCGAAACTATAACACAGACACCAGAAACAGTGGCTCCTACCCTCAGCTTAGATCAAACCAGAACAAAGGGCCATACTTCCGTTCTTTACAACACAGTTACTATTTACAACATCTTCCGATTCCTGCCTTCCTTCATGTGATTCAATCTACAGGCTACCAAAAACAAAATTACGGCCTTATCTACACTTCACGTGCTTCTTTTTGCTTTATGTTGTTTGTTTGTGGTCATTGTTCTAAAACAAAGGTCTCAAACAAGCGGGGCGCGAGTCGTATGAGGCACGCCAGTTTACATTATACGGTCTTTACACTAATTTTATTGTAATTACAGAACGTGGCCTGGCACAGTACCTAACATTTAATTTAATTTAAAGAACTACAATTTTTTTCATCATGGACCAAAAGACCTCAAAGAGGTTTCCTGTCCATGGATGAGGCATCATAACTTACGTCATCCGAGAGATAACAAAGAATTTTTATGTTGTTCATACCGTGCAAATTCTTATCTAATTAATACAGTAACCAACTTATGCAGTTAATGAAATACATTCAGAAGTAACTATAAAACTCTTGCACACTTCGTCACCGAGGTGCCATCATCAGGGAATTAACTTTAAATAACCCCCTGATTTCACTTCATATTCACCGTGCATCTTTTTATAATTGAATTATTTGTCCAACAAATGCACTAAGACAGTTTTTTCACTGTTTTCTTTATTATAAGGATGCCCCAATACGCATTTCGGCAGTTATTCTGCCATCATCAGGGGGTATTTTAAGGAGTTTTTACATAGACCAATTCTTTGGTTACGTCATAACAGTGAGTCAGTATTTGTTACCACATCGTATAAAATTTTGTAAATTAGTGGTATTGTTAAGCTGCTAAAAAATTATTGAAATTAAAAATTACAATAAATACAAATAGTATATTATACTACCTCTATAGTATAATTATTAATTAATGGCAGCGTGGTATAGAGGGTAGTATAATATACTGCTTGTATTTATTGTAATTTTTATAAGTTTTAATAATTTAATAACATTTAGCAGCTTAACAATACCACAAATTTTACAAAAATTTTATAAGATGTGGTAACAAATACTGACTCACTGTTATGACGTAACCAAAGAATTGGTCTATGTAAAAACTCCTTAAAATACCCCCTGATGATGGCAGAATAACTGCCGAAATGCGTATTGGGGCATCCTTATAATAAAGAAAACAGTGAAAAAACTGTCTTAGAGTATTTGTTGGTACAAATAAATCAATTATAAAAGATGCATGGTGAATATAAAGCGAAATCAGGGGGTTATTTAAAGATAATTCCCTGATGATGGCACCTCGGTGCCGAAACATGTACGAGTTTCATATTTACTTTTAAATTGTATTTTATTAACGGCATAAGTTGGCTAATTATAAATTAGATAAGAATGAAGTAAAGTTTAAAATTGGCTAATTATTATGAGTTTTGTTATTAATGGTATAAAAATTATTCTTAATGGTGTGTTTAATTTTAAACAAAATATTTAACCTAGATACTGCCAAAATTATGTGCGTCCAGCCTTACTGTTCAAAATTCTTCGTTAGACGTGCGTGCGAATTCAGTTTTATACCGCTGCTCTAGACGTTATTACACATTCACAAACAAACAAACAAACAAACAAACAAACATATTCAACATAAACATATAAGAATACGGAAAGTTCAAGTGTCAATAAAATAACAGTTGCTTCTGGTTACGCCTGTACAGGGTATACACAAAAGAATGGTGCAGTTTCAAAACTGAATAAAAAATTTATGTCTCACATTACACGGGCACAACATACACCGTCAGCGGCGGCAACTGTCCAAGTTTCTCATGCGCTACCAGCAGTTCGCTTCTCCCCCCCATTTTCACAGAAATGTACGAGTGCTTCTCAATCGTGTTCTTCCACAGCGCTGGATCGGACGTGCTGCTGCAAATTGAGACAAGAACCTTCTCCCTTGGCCACCCCGTTCGCCAGATCTTACACCGTGCGATTTCTTTCTTTGGGGGTTCGTTAAAGACAGCGTTTATGTACCACCATTGCCCACGTCCATCCATGAAATTGTGATCGGATAAAGCATGCACTGCAGGCCATTACAGCGGACATGCTACACCGGGTCTGGGATGAGTTTGATTACCGTGTGATGTGTGTCGTGTGACCCAGGTGCACACATTGAAGGATTGTAATTACCAAATGAGAAACTTGGACAGTTGCCGCCGCTGACGGTGTATGTTGTGCCCGTTAAGGTGAGACATACATTTTTTATTCACTTTTGATACCGCACCATTCTTTTGTGTATGCCCTGTATATGCGAGCCTTCTAGAGTTACAAGTTGATCATTAAGAAACTTAATGATGAAGCTTTTAACATGATTTCAACTATTACGGCTTCATATTACATTAAATTTTCCGCGTTAGGACAGCAGTAGTTGCAGTGAACCGCGAAACATACCAAAGTTACGGAAAAAAGCTTGACAGAATAGGCATAATGCAAATAACAGTCTATAAAATCAACTCTCAGGTAAACCTAATGTTTGCAGGACGGCAACTACAGTGCCCGCTTACTGTGCACTAAGTGGCCTCAACTGAACATTGGACCGGCCACAGACTAATCTCTTTCACAAAACATCAGCTCTGCCGTTTATTGATGCCATCTTCTGCTCCTACAACAACTAACTGTGTTTTGTTTCCAACGAAATTAGGCAAGGACAATGACCGCACATGGCTCAGGCGGCTATTCGCCGGCCTCTCACCGCGGAAGCCAGGGTTCGATCCCGGGTCAGTCCATGTGGAATTTGTGGTGGACAAAGTGGCACTACGACAGGTTTTTTCCCCCGAGTACTTCGGTTTTCCTCTGTCAATTTCATTCCACCGGTGCTCCATTACTTGGAAAAATAAAAGAACTGATCATCTTTCTCTTCATCTTCATCACAGGGTTGCACAATAAGCCTTAAGGCTGCGGTGCGTCCGTAGCATCTGCTGCGGGGTCCCTTCACCAGAAAAAAAAACATGGACAATCCGGCAAACATTACGCCAACACTGTCCTGCATATTCTAACGGCAGCAAACATTACGCCAACACTGTCCTGCACATTCTAACTGCAGCAAACATTACGCCAACACTGTCCTGCATATTCTAACTGCAGCAAACATTACGCCAACACTGTCCGCATATTCTAACTGCAGCAAACATTAACGCGGCCAAACAACATGTCCTGCATATTCTAACTGCAGCAAACATTACGCCAACACTGTCCTGCATATTCTAACTGCAGCAAACATTACGCCAACACTGTCCTGCATATCTAACGCAGCAAACATTACGCCAACACTGCCTGCAATTCTAACTGCAGCAACATTACGCCAACACTGTCCTGCATATTCTAATTGCAGCAAACATTACGCCAACACTGTCCTGCATATTCTAACTGCAGCAAACATTACGCAACACTGTCCTGCATATTCTAACTGCAGCAAACATTATGCCAACACTGTCTGCGTATTCTAACTGCAGCAAACATTATGCCAACACTGTCCTGCGTATTCTAACTGCAGCAAACATTATGCCAACACTGTCCTGCGTATTCTAACTGCAGAAAACATTACGCCAACACTGTCCTGCATATTCTAATTGCAGCAAACATTACGCCAACACTGTCCTGCATATTCTAACTGCAGCAAACATTACGCCAACACTGTCCTGCATATTCTAACTGCAGCAAACATTACGCCAACACTGTCCTGCATATTCTAACTGCAGCAAACATTACGCCAACACTGTCCTGCGTATTCTAACTGCAGCAAACATTATGCCAACACTGTCCTGCGTATTCTAACTGCAGCAAACATTATGCCAACACTGTCCTGCGTATTCTAACTGCAGCAAACATTATGCCAACACTGTCCTGCGTATTCTAACTGCGGCAAACATTATGCCAACACTGTCCTGCGTATTCTAACTGCAGCAAACATTATGCCAACACCGTCCTGCATATTATAACTGCAGCAAACATTATGCCAACACTGTCCTGCGTATTCTAACTGCAGCAAACATTATGCCAACACTGTCCTGCGTATTCTAACTGCAGCAAACATTATGCCAACACTGTCCTGCGTATTCTAACTGCAGCAAACATTATGCCAACACCGTCCTGCGTATTCTAACTGCAGCAAACATTATGCCAACACTGTCCTGCATATTCTAACTGCAGCAAACATTACGCGAACACTGTCCTGCATATTCTAACTACAGCAACTAGTCTAGGTACGTAAGCAGGATAAAGGTGTTTACCGAAATAAAGTAACCGGCGAGGACGACCATTTGTGGTCTACTTCAGTGATATTCAACCTGGGGTACGCGAAGACATCTTAGGGGGTACGTAAAATTAAAAAAAAAGACAAATATATAATTTCATGTTAAACACTGAATCATCAGGGCCAGATTTAGGGTTAGCCACAACAGACCGGACGTAAGGACATGCGATTTGGGAGCGCCATTTTCTCTCTCTCTCTCTCTCCCCTTTATGCGATTCTTATCTGGGCGGCTAGTTTCATTTTATTCCACACAGTGCATATAATTTTGCTTCGCTAAAATACCTTTGTTCCTTTATTAATTTTTATACGATAGACAATAATATATTTGTTATTTAATAGCTTGACTCTCCTTTTTCTCATTTAAAACTTATAATTTAATACATTATTTTGGATGCAATTTATTTAACTTATTTCAGATGTAGATTATAGACTGTGTATAACTTGAATTATGCACCAACAACTTTGGGGGTACAAAGTTGAAAATAAATTATATCTGGGGGTACGCGAACAAAAAATGTTGAATACCACTGGTCTACTTAACTAATCCGGTTGTAGCTCACAATACAGCGCGGAAGGGTGCGACGATTCGTGTGGAAAAGGGCGATCGCTGTATAATCTGAGGTGCTGTCTCGCAATTTCAAAACGTCCGTTACTAAAGTGTAGTGTCTCTCAGTGCTGTGAATATGACGTAGACATCGGGCTTAGTGGGTTACAGTAAAAGGGAAAAACGTTCTGAAGGTCACTTAAATCCAAAGCACTAACAACATTCCATTCAGCAGTCTGTCTTACGACAGGTCCGTAGCCTCTTCCAAAGCGAGTTCTCCACAGGGTGCGATCTAGTGCTTCCTCTTTCAATTTCCAGTACCTTCTCTTTTCCTCAAGTTCATCCAGTAGCTGCTTACGCCTTCTTCCTCGTCTTCCCGTCATATCTACCCTTCCTTCTAACTTTCCTTCAATCACATGTTTCAGAAGGCAGTTTCTACGCAAGATGTGACCAATCCAGTTAGCCCTTCTAGTAAGAACACCACAACTGAAATTACGTAGAGTAATAGTCTTTCCAACTTTAATGTACGATTATAATAGCGAAACCTGGCCATTAAATATAATCGACAGACAGAAGATATAAACGGCATTGATGAAATTACTGAAAAGCTTAGCTAGCTGAAATTTAATGGATCAGAAACGTAATACTGTAATCAGTGTACAATTACACGTACTGTGTGGCTCACCAGTTAACGAAACAGAACACTGGAAACGCGGCTGGCATGAAAACATCTTAAGTAGAAACACAGTTGACTTCCATATACATTTTTATACTGTCATTATTTTATCTGACAACTATCCAGTTCCACTTCCTGTTGGATCGTTTATCGTAGTTACGTAGCCTAGTCAGCTGACCAACCCCCCACCACCATGCGCGGCAGAGTAGCGACGGGAAGTGATAAACCGCAATTACCAAATAAAATACCGACCCTGTATAATATGAACTGCAGGTCAAAGTAATGTACGTCGTCCTAAGTCAAGACGGATGGTGACCCTTAAAGATCGAACAAGCCAGCATCCTCGCCCTTCAAGCTGTTGATGATTATGATAATCCTGAAATTTACCTCAAGATAAACCACGAAAAATCTTAAGTCTAAAGGTTCAGATTTGAACCCGGGACCGTCCGTTCACGAAGCTGGAGTGTTCCCCACTTGACCGCGATGCTGGGCAAACTTAATACACGATACCATGACTTGTGTTTGACCGTATCAAATACTTAATGTTTCTGTCTGCGCGATGAAGCGAAAAGGGATGGAGTACAGGGCTAAAGCTTGGTCCTGGGTGGGTTTTAAAGCCGGTCGGGAAGCTGGGCATACTGCAACTTTCTATATACTCACGGAGATTAAACAGAAGGAGAGAGACTCAGTAATCAATAACACATAGGTTCAGCAGACTGCTACCTGTATCTAGCCAGGTGAGTTGCGCGCCCCTCATAGCACGGCGCCCAGCATTACACAAATGATACGGGGTCAACAGTCACGCCTGTATACATTTCTGCTCTCAGTCAGGCCCGAAACAGAACTTACAGCAGGCCGGATAGACTATTAAAGACTAAAAGTAACCTAAACTATGCTTAAAGATTCGGTTCGTACCGCGCAGTAAACACACTCCGTCTCAGTTATACAAACCAGTCAGTTAATGCTGTACAGTGAAATAATCGCTGTTTGTTCTGAGATCCACACAAAACACATAAATACACTGTGTGGGCAGAACGTAGAATTGTTGAATGTTAAACTGGTGGTACATATAGTAACCACTGGGCTTTAAAGTGTTAATATACATTGTACATAAATACAGTCCGTACCGCGCAGTAAACACACTCCGTCTCAGTTATACAAACCAGTCAGTTAATGTTGTACAGTGAAATAATCGCTGTTTGTTCTGAGATCCACACAAAACACATAAATACAGTCCGTACCGCGCAGTAAACACACTCCGTCTCAGTTATACAAACCAGTCAGTTAATGTTGTACAGTGAAATAATCGCTGTTTGTTCTGAGATCCACACAAAACACATAAATACAGTCCGTACCGCGCAGTAAACACACTCCGTCTCAGTTATACAAACCAGTCAGTTAATGCTGTACAGTGAAATAATCGCTGTTTGTTCTGAGATCCACACAAAACACATAAATACAGTCCGTACCGCGCAGTAAACACACTCCGTCTCAGTTATACAAACCAGTCAGTTAATGCTGTACAGTTAAATAATCGCTGTTTGTTCAGAGATCTACACAAAACACATAAATACAGTCCGTACCGCGCAGTAAACACACTCCGTCTCAGTTACACAAACCAGTCAGTTAATGTTGTACAGTGAAATAATCGCTGTTTGTTCTGAGATCCACACAAAACACATAAATACACTGTGTGGGCAGAACGTAGAATTTTTAGGCGCATTCACAAACTGCTTAAAACCATTAGCTTCGTCATGTCTGTTTGTTTGTTTGTTTGTCCGTCCGTCTGTCTGTCCGAATGGAACAACTCGGCTTTCACTGGACGAATTTTCATGAAATTTGATATTTGAGTACTTTTCGAAAATCTTTCCATACGAATAACGTTTCATGAAAATCTGACAACAATAACGGTACTTTACATGAAGACCTATGTACATTTATGATAATATCTCGCTGAATTCTTCTCAGAATGAGAAATGTTTCAGATAAAAGTTGTAGAGAAAATCAAAAAACAAATTTTATGTTCAATAACTTTTTTCCGAAAATCGTGCCGTTTATCAAATAATGTGGAAAAATGTGGTAGAGCCAGACAGGCCACAGATGACAATATAATACGGCGCATGCTTTTTGCATGCTGGATAACTAAGGCTACAGACACACACTCACACTATGTAATACTTATTGCTTTTCCACAGGAACAATGGTCAAGCGAACGCGCCTCAATGTTACGTTTGTACGTACAATGCTTGTCTTGTTTAGTGTTAAGGCCGGTGGTACATATAGTAACCACTGGGCTTTAAAAAGTTTACGAGGTAAAATAAATACAAACTGGTATATTTCTAGCTTACTACTGTCACAGTAAATAGATAAAGCCAACCAAAACAACCCCATGCATCGCGTAACACAATGTATGTGTCTTCAGAACGTAGGAATATAATTTTAGAGACAAATACCAAATTTTTCTGATGCAATGATCGGATATTTAAAAAGTCGTCAAAAGCTCAACGACACGCCGTGATAGGTAGGCAACTTCTCAGACTTCACATTACGACAGGTTGCCTGTCTGACTCGCAGTAGGTGGTTTCAGTTGTGTTGTCTGTCCCGACATTCGAGCAGACCAAGCGATCTGTTCTGACAGTGACAATACAATGTGAACCCTATCTAGCACAGCCTGAACTCTACAATATGCCACTAATTCCTTAGTCAGGTCAGCAACTATGCCGTCAGCTGCACGACCACAATTCGATTCCCGACAGGGACAGGAATTTATCTCCTCGTGATCGCATCCAGACCTGCTCTGTGGCCAACCTAGGTTCCGATCCAATGAACAGCAAAGGTCCTCTTCCAGCATAAAAACAGCCGGCGCGTGACGCTGAACATTAATTCCCATATAGTGTCAAGATTAAGAATGCGTGGAGCTTTTTCCCATGCGTCTTTACAGCCCGGTACTTAATAACCCTTCCAGGTCTGAAATTCATGTAATTTTTTTTTTCATGGCGCAACAGCCCCTAATGGGCCAGGGCCTCCTCATTATCGAGGCTTCATGATCACACTCAGACACACCACACACGGTAGGACAGCTCTGGACGAGAGATCAGCCCGACGCAGAGACCTCTACCTGACAACACACAGCACTCACAAAAGAAACAGACATCCATGCACCCGGCGGGATTCGAACCCGCAATCCCAGAAAGCAAGCGTCCGCAGACCAAACCTTAGATCGCGCGGCCACTGGGATCGGCGAAATTCATGTCAATAATATTTAAAATTTATTTCCAATCTCACAAAAACACACCACGTCTCCATGACAAAAGAAAACCTAGTCTGTTTATGGAAATAACATCATTATTATGACAATTATGAGACATAAACACATTGTTGGGCAAACAATGGTAAGTGAATAGATACATATGACAGTGTTTTAAAGGGTTAAAGACAGGTAGAGCTTTACTTTTGCTCGACAAACGTGCGATGTGTTTGTAGTACAAACGGTTTGATGCAGTCTAGAAGGATAACTGCTAAACCGCAGAACGCTGTGTTAAATCGTGCGAGCCGAAGTCAAGAGGATCCGACTGACTGACTGCACAGTTAATTGTTTGTCCAGGCGCTGTGCCAGGTTCTTGTTACATATCTGGTTTAGATACACATGCTTTGACGCCACAACCTCAATCAAATGCCCGAGCCTCAACCGAATACAGACGGTGCTGGAAGTCAAACTGTTACTATCGTGTCGAGGGCCTTACAGCGCACGGCCGTGACTTACCGAAATAATCACAGCCGGAAACGAGGATACAGTTACGTTCCCTGATAGGACACACTACGCGCCATTACGGTACGTAGCGTGTCAGTGCACGTTTAAATAAATTACGGGACATATTAAAAGGATATAAATGACGGGGAGACGAGGTAGAAGACGTAAGCAGCTACTGGATAACCTTAAGGAAAAGAGTAGATACTGTAAATTGAAAGAGGAAGCACTAGATCGCACTATGTGGAGAACTCGCTTTGGAAGAGGCTACGGACCTGTCGTAAGACAGACTACAGAATGAAATGATGTCCAATAATTGGGTTCCCTAGCCCAGTGGTATTCAACCTGGGGTACGCGTACCCCAGGTTGAATACCACTGTCCTAGCCTGTAACTTTGTGTTAATGAGGGACATTTATTTTTCGGAAGGATAGTAGAAATTGTAGCACAAGGGGCACATATGGGAGAGAGGAGAGGTGCATACAGTTTTGGAAGGGAAACATGAAGGAAAGAGACCACTTCAAGACCTAGACGTAAATGGGAGGATAACATTAAAATACGTTGGTTGGCAGGACATGGACTAGACTGCTCTGGCTCAGGATAGGGACAGGTGGCGGCCTCTTGTGAACACGGGAATGAACCTTTGGATACCACAAAATACAGGGAATTTCTTGATTATTTTTTCAAGGACTCTGCTCCATGGAGTTAGTTAGTTAGTTAGTTAGTAGTAGCACTTGTAGTAGGAATAACAAGCAACATGCCATTTGTTTGCGCCGCTGAAGAAACACTTCTGCGATCGCGGATTCCACAATAATGATAAAGTGGAAATGGCTGTTCGTGAACGGCTGAGAATGCACAAGCCCCATTTCCACCGCGTCTGAATTTTATACTTGTGCGAAGATATGACGAAGCATCGATGTCCTCCCCAATTAAGTTAAAAAATAATTATTCTTCAGTGGAATAAATAAGCTACACTCTATATTGTAATGACTGCTTATTTAATTTAATGACACATAAAACCTTACTTCTTTAACAGCGTTTCTATGTCTTCTAAATGCATGAACATTGCAGACTTCAGCCCACAGGTAGTAAAATAATCCATAGTAGCTACAAGAACAAATTTTTCACAATAAACTAACGACAAATAAAACCTTGGAAACGCATTAAGACAAGGTTTTTTTTTCTTCTCTTTCTTTTTTTTTTTACATAAGGGATTCAAAACTTGGGTTTCTCGGCTCTGTGTGTTTTTGCTGCCACTTTTGTATATAACAAATTCCGCATGTCTTAACCCAAATTACAGCAAAATAAATAGATGTAGTGGGTCAAGTATTTGTACTAAAACGTCTTACTATTCTGGCAAACAGCTTAGCAGGTCAATGTCAAAGTGCTTATTTTGCATTCAATTTCCTCGTTTTAAAAATAATCTTTTGCCTACTTCCGTTCCTAAAAGGTAAGAAAGTGCCCTGTTTTACCTTCCGAACCAGAAGAGGGCAGACAGAACGGTGTGCTATTTAAAGATGACGTCATCTGCTAGATTATAGGGCGTCGGTGAGTATAAAGCATTGGTGGAATGATACTGACAGGTGGAAATAGAGGTACTCGGAAAAAAAAAACCTGTGTCTGTGTCATTTTGTCCAACATAAATCCCATACTGACAACGGAAAACCAAAGTACTTAGACAAAAATTTGTTCCAATGTTGTACTATGCACCATAAATCCCATACTTTGCATTCTGTATAACTAAGGCGACAGACACACACACACACACACACTCAGAATATGTAATACTTATTTATTTTGCACGCCAACAATGGTTACGCGAACGCTCCTCAGTGTTACGTTTATATATACGTTTCATGTCTTATTTTTGCCACGTAGAATACTGGGCGATATGATATGACAGTAAGAAGTCGAGGTATGAATGACGTCACTAATGAGCCATGAACATCAGACACTGTCCGCTACGCAGCAGTGTGCGTATCGCAAGTGGTGCATGTGAGATGGCTGCACCGAGTGGCAAGACGGCCGGTAACGATTCGAAACGTTATAAAAGGCAGAGGTCACTGCGTAATGTGAAGCACTGTTCAACCACTTATCTGGAAGGACTGAAGATAAAGCAATCCCTAGGCAGGCCCTTAGGGTTCCAGGAGGTTGAGGCTCCAGATTTATAGACAATCGGCACATGAAGGTGGTAAGGTTGTCAGCCCTACGCACCGGCCGCCTATACCACCCAGAAAATACTCCTGGTACTCATTTCTGTTAGAGGCTGAGTCGACCCCAGGGCCATAGTGCGACCGGAAGGATTATATCAATGAAAAATTGAAATGACACCATCAGGAATCGAATCCACGATCTTCCGGCTTGTAGCGCAGTTCTTCAACCAACTGCGCCCCTGCGTATCCCGGAAGTACTGAAGAAGCACGAAAAAGCCACCTGCTAAGCATAGTCGAAAGCCCCAAACCGAAACCGGTCAATTTAATGTGGTTTTTCGTGGTTTCCCTCAGTACCACCAGTCAAATACCGTGATGGTACCTTAAATGAAGCCACGGACGCTTCTTTCCACATCCTTCACAATTCATTACTCACTTATCAATGCATAATTTGACGCCATGTGGTCAGGATACGGACAGCGTCGTTTAATACACCACAAAAGGTAAAGTTTTCCGTGAGATTAGCGAATTAAGCACCGCGCCATGGAAACATACGGGGGCGTGGAGGAAACGGTCACCGGTAGGACCTTGGGCGGGTCATACAGCCTGTCTGAACACGGTGCTGCCTCTGGGAATCGAACACAGGATCTCCGATCGCCTAGACTGTAACTTGTCATTATGCCGACTGTACTACCGGACTCCAAGGGCAGTACAAAAAAATAAATACATGTGGTGTCATCCAGTAACTCAACAAGACGCACACAATTACGCACACTGACCGCGGGATGACACACAAGTATATCACCCAACCTACGTCTTACGCTGCTAACAATTTTCTATTCGTCATCATTTGACTGTTCGTGCTTCTAGCACGCACTGTACCCCCACGTCAGTGTGCACTGCGCATGCCCAGTGAGGTTCCAGTCGTATTCCCTGAATAGAAATGCATCACCGGTTAGCAGTTCTGCACGATAAGCATAAAGAGTTTCTGGCTTGCGTTAACTCCTATCAGGGTTGCTTCCAAACACAATGTCAGGTGTCACAACTATCGCAACAGGCGCTAACAGCACTACTACTGGAAAACATCCCGCGAATTACCAAGACTTCTGCAAACGTAAAAGTAAATGTGACTCCCAACCATATAAACTAATACTTTATTGATGAGATCTGCGCTCTTCTGGGTATTACGCAGCGTCGAATGGTAATCCTTTACCGACGTTTCGGGACAAACTATCCGTCCCATCTTCTAGGGTCCAGGTATTACGAAGCGTCGAATGGTAATCCTTTGACGACGTTTCGGGACAACCTATCGGTCCCGTCTTCAAGAGTCAAGGTATTACGAAGCGTCGAATGGTATCCTTTACCGACGTTTCGGGACAACCTATCGGTACCATATTCAAGGGTACAGGTATTACGAAGCGTCGAATGGTAATCCTTTGCCGACGTTTCGGGACAACATATCGGTGCCATATTCAAGGGTCCAGGTATTACAAAGCGTCGAATGGTATCCTTTACCGACGTTTCGGGACAACCTATCAGTCCCGTCTTCAAGGGTCAAGGTATTACGAGGCGTCGAATGGTAATCCTTTGCCGACGTTTCGGGACAACCTATCGGGTCCCGTCTTCAAGGGTCAAGGTATTACGAGGCGTCGAATGGTAATCCTTTACTGACGTTTCGGGACAACCTATCGGTCCCATCTTCAAGAGTCAAGAAGTCAGACCCTTGAAGATGGGACCGACAGGTTGTCCCGAAACGTCGATAAAGGATTACCATTCGACGCTGCGTAATACCCCCGAAGAGCGCAGATCTCATCAACATTGCGGCGGAAGCCTGAAATCACGGATAATATTTTATCACTAATTAATTTTGCCTGCAGTTTTATATGGGTGTGAAACTTGGTCTCTCATATAGAGGTAAGGTCATAGGCTGAGAGTGTTGCAGAACAGAGTGCTGGAAAACTATTTGCGCCTAAGAGGGAGGAAGTAACAGGGGACTGGCGAAAAATACACAGTGAGTAGCTTCATGATTTGTACTCCTCACCACATATTATTCGGGTGACAAAATCAACAAAAACGAGATGGGTGGGGCATGTAGTACGTACGGGGGACAGCGTTATATATGGTTTTGGTGGGGAAACCTGAGTGAAAGAGACCGTTTGGAAGACCTAAGTGTAGAAGGAAATGTAATATTAAAATGGATCTTCAAGAAATAGGATGGGAGCGTGGACTGGATTGATATGGCTCAGGATAGGGGCAGGTGGCGGGCTGTTGTGAGTGCGGTAATGAACCTTAGGGTTCCATAAAATGCGGGGAATTTCTCGACTGAGGAACTATCAGCTTCTCAAGAAGGACTTCGCTCCATGGAGTTAGTTAATTTAGAGACTAATGTTTAAAAAAATGCTTCTTCGAAACGAAATTTTGCGTGCCCCGTAAAAGCGAACGGTGCCCCGCAGATAACAACGTGAGCTGTTCCAAACCATATAGTAACCCACGAAAACCATCTGAATACAAAACCACATGTGAAGTAAAAATAATTATTTTATGGATTTACTTAAAAATAACCCCTCTCTAAAACCACATATGCGCGCGCAACCAAGTAACCCAATGCAGTAGAGATCTAACTCCACGGATCATAATCCTTCTTGAGAAGCTAACAGTTCCTTAGCTAGTCAAGAAATTCTCCCCTCCCCCCCCCCCCCCCCCGCATTTTATGCAACCCGAAGGTTCATTACCGTGTTCACAACAGCCCGCCATCTGCCCCTGTCCTGAGTCACATTAACCCAGTCCGCGCACGCCTCAGTTTCCAAGTACAGTGGAACCTCGAACTTCGAACACAATCCGTTCCAGGAGACGGTTCGACTTTCAAGTTGTTCGACTTTCGAGTTAAATTTCCCCATAAGAAATAACGTAAATTGAATTAATCCGTTCCAGACCCCCAAAATTTACCCAATATAAAACATTTTAAGTGCCTATTTCAAAAGATCATAATGATAAAACAAGTATATTTAATTTCAATAATTGAAAATTTTTATTTATAATAATACATACATAAAAATATTGTATAATAATCAATCAATAATAATAGTAGGAGGGATATTACTGTTCACTGGAAGGTGAATTACCCTTCTTTCATCTGGACCAAGCAGAGAGAGAAGGCGACCACGTGACGCCATGTGATTCTTTGTTCGACTTTCGAGTTTTTGTTCGAGTTTCAAAACCGGATTTTCCTCGAATTTTTTGTTCGAGTTTCATGTTGTTCGAACATCAAACCGTTCGAAGTTCGAGGGTCCACTGTAGTCTTTTTCCTCTAAGTTCCCCCACTAAACCCTGCAGGCATTTCTCCGAGTACAAATCATCGTCAGCTAATGTATTACTCAGCAAGTCAACAAAATACCCTCGTGTTGTCTGAAATCCGAAGTTCCAAGAATACAGAATCATTTTCCTGCTGAATGTGCAGCGAAATAAATGGAACACGAACTCAGGGCGAACATACAGATGAAACACTTCGTAAATATCCGTGCAGTTCCTGGTACAGACGCACGTTCAACACGAAAACGTGCCAGAATGCGTAACCAGGCAGAACGTGGCCACTTCGAACATTAACTGCGTTGTGTATAAACCATTCCATAGCTCGGTAACCGCTAAGCATCGAACCCACGTCCGTATAACATTTATGACTGAGAACGGCTTCCGAAGTACTTTGTCACACACCATCATATAATCTGCGCTACTGATGGCGTCGTTAAATAATATAATAATAATAACCATGGCTCAACAGCCCTATATGGGCCCGGGCCTCCTCTAGCCTCCTCTTTTCGAGGTTATAATATAATACTGACGTCTAAGACTGCATATAGAATGTTTAAAGCATTTTGCAATGTAAATTTTGTATGATTTTGTATGTTATGACTTATTCCACATCCTCTTGTCTTGTGACAAAATTATGGATCCATGGAATGTATATATATATATGTATATGTATATATGTTACTAAGTCGTGCGCATTCGTGGCAGTTGGTGACTGGTCAGCTGGCCGCGCTAGTGTTCTATCGATCCTGATGTGTCGGCCAGAGCCATCTGGCAGGCAGTCAGGAGACTTGAGTGAGAAATGAGGCAATTTAGCTTTCGCAACATTTATAATCATGCCGTAAGGTTCTTTTACATGCCATAAATCTACGACATGGGACCGACGGCTTTACTTCCCCTCCGAAGGAAGTGGTGCTCCGGATTTTTATCACCCTTAAAAATCCATCGACCTCGGTCGGGATCGAACCCGCGAACCTTGGGTCCAGTGGCGAGCACGCTAACCACTAGTCCACCGAGAGCGACGGTCGTTAAATAAAACTAAATAAATAATGGTCCTTTTTAACATTATCCTCTCGTCTAAACTTAGTCTTCCAAGTCTCTCAACTGTTCCATTTAAGTTTTCTGACAAAGGGCCTCTATATACTATGGCTCGGTCACACTCAGCTGAAGGTAAGGTCACGGTCAAGGATTTGGGTTCAGTACACACATTTAACACTTGTAGAATTTGAGCGAAGATCGTTTTGCTTCAAACATGTTCAACAAGATAGGAAATGTACGTATAACGTAACACTGAGACGCGTTCGCGTAACCATTGTTGCCGCGCAAAAGCAGTAAGCATTAAATATTAAGAATGTGTGTCTGTATTATTGCCGTACTTATCGGCCATGCAAAGCGCATGCGCCGTATTATATTGTCATCTGTGGCCTGTCTGGCTCTACCGCATTTTTCCACATTACCTCATAAACGGCACGATTTTCGGAAAAAAGTTATTGAACATAAAATGTGTGTTTTGATTTTCTCTAAAACTTTTGTCAGAAACATTTCTCATTCTAAGAAGAATTGAGCGAGATATTATCATAAATGTACACAGGTCTTTAGGTAAAGTACCGTTATCCGTGTCTGATTTTAATGAAGCTTGAATTTTCTCGATATATTTTCGAAAAAAAAAAATCCTCAAATATCGAATTTCATGGAAATTCGTCAAGTGAGAGCTGAGTTGTCCCATGCGGACTGACAGACAGACGGACAGATATGACGATGCTAACAGTCGCTTTTCGCAATTTTGCGAAAAGCGCCTACAAACGTACCTTATAATTTAAACCAACCAACACAATGTGTCACGTGCAAGCCCCTAGACACAGGCAACACGCAACAGTGTACGATACGTTCATAAACGTAACCGATACAGATCTGGCGGTAATCGCATTACTTCTTTCGCACAATATCGATGCCCGTTTGACCGCCCCGGCACTTAACCCTGACCGCTGGTATGAACAAATGCATTTACATACCTGCACACAATATCTTTACCTCACCGTGGGAGCACACACAGTTGAAATGAAACTTAAAAGTTCTACACTAATTTTGCAAGCTGCCCACATGTCTATATACATAGCACGAGGTCAAAATACAAAGCGCGAAGTTGCACACGAAGGGAGCATAAACTCGGCTTCTAAACTCAATTCCATGTACTGCATAAGTCGAAAATTTTACGCTTAAAAAACATTTAGGCACGAACTGGTACTGTACTGCCACTGTACAATGTAACTAGTGAGTGTTGCCACTGTACAATGTAACTAGTGGAGTGTTGCCACTGTACAATGTAACTAGTGGAGTGTTGCCACTGTACAATGTAACTAGTGGAGTGTTGCCACTGTACAATGTAACTAGTGGAGTGTTGCCACTGTACAATGTAACTAGTGGAGTGTTGCCACTGTACAATGTAACTAGTGGAGTGTTGCCACTGTACAATGTAACTAGTGCAGTGTTGCCACTGTACAATGTAACTAGTGGAGTGTTGCCACTGTACAATGTAACTAGTGGAGTGTTGCCACTGTACAATGTAACTAGTGCAGTGTTGCCACTGTACAATGTAACTAGTGGAGTGTTGCCACTGTACAATGTAACTAGTGGAGTGTTGCCACTGTACAATGTAACTAGTGCAGTGTTGCCACTGTACAATGTAACTAGTGGAGTGTTGCCACTGTACAATGTAACTAGTGGAGTGTTGCCACTGTACAATGTAACTAGTGCAGTGTTGCCACTGTACAATGTAACTAGTGCAGTGTTGCCACTGTACAATGTAACTAGTGGAGTGTTGCCACTGTACAATGTAACTAGTGGAGTGTTGCCACTGTACAATGTAACTAGTGGAGTGTTGCCACTGTACAATGTAACTAGTGGAGTGTTGCCACTGTACAATGTAACTAGTGCAGTGTTGCCACTGTACAATGTAACTAGTGGAGTGTTGCCACTGTACAATGTAACTAGTGGAGTGTTGCCACTGTACAATGTAACTAGTGCAGTGTTGCCACTGTACAATGTAACTAGTGCAGTGTTGCCACTGTACAATGTAACTAGTGCAGTGTTGCCACTGTACAATGTAACTAGTGCAGTGTTGCCACTGTACAATGTAACTAGTGGAGTGTTGGCACCATTTTTCTTTTCTATTCGCTAATAAAAAGAAAAGGTTCTAAATTTTTCCTTTTGGACAGAAATTTTTTGTCCGTTAAATTCGAAGTCCGTTAAATCGAGGGCCTACAGTAATTAAATCTTTATAGCACAGTGGTTAATATGTATACCACCTGCTTTAACATCTACAAATTTCGCGTTTTGCCCAGTCTCTGTATTTGTGTCCTGTATGATTCTGAACACAAACATCATCACTAGTTGCCAGACGTCAGTATGAACATGAAAAACTTACAACTTTTTTGTCGTGTTAATATTTCAGTAAAATAACAATATGGCGGCCGCGAGAAAATTTTTCGTTGACCTTCAATCAGCCCGTGGTAACTACTGAACCAGTGCAATTAGACACGTAAAAACGTCATGAAAAGGTTAAAGGTAAACAAATGTAAAGGTGGCCCTATAACAGGCCAGGAACGCCCGGAGGGAGAGTAGAGATAAATTTCTACTCTTTCTTTAACCTCGGCATTAGAAGTGGGTCGCTGGTCAACACCACGCCCCGGCCGGTTTACCCTTAGGAAAGAGACACGGTACCCATTGTACAGGAGGCTGGGCGGGACTCGGGGCAGTTCTCGACGGTTGCGAAAAATCTCGCCCCCACCGGGATTCGATCCCCGGACCGTCCAGCCCGTAGCACATAGCGTCTCTATTATAAAAACAAATCTATCAATGTTTTTTTTCTCCCGTGCATCATACGGAGCATATAAGTACACTGTCTGGGCAATACGTAGTTTATTAATGTTAAATGAGGTGGTACATATAGTTACCGTTGTAGTTTAAACGACTAACTTCTCAGTTACGAACTACGTAGGATGATGACAGCAGGCTTACAGCGAAAATCACGACCAAATGGATCGCTAGACACATCCCTGCAATATGTCAGTCAATGCCGAGCGCCTTAATATCGGGGCTGACGACATCTGGCGCTCGGTTTCAGCGCCGAAAATGCAGCTTGTGAAAAGACGTTAAGAACAAAACGGACTTAAGTCTAAAAGTGCGCTCCATCTTGTAAGCTTACAGCAGATACTGGCTCAGAGAAGACTCGCTTTTTATCTCCCCAGTTATTTCGTTCAGATGAATGGCACAGCACAAATGATATTACAGTCGTTGTGGATATTCTTTGACAGCATCAGAGAGTTCATAACGAACCAAAACAACTAACAGAAAACTATATGAACGGATTGACAGGCATGGTCGATTCGGCGTAAAGAGATTAGTAGCGCTTGGGTGGCTAAACTGCATACCTACTGTAAACAGAATACAGTCTCCAATACTACCATAAATACAACTGTCTGGTTGAAAAACACATTTCGAGAAACAAAACACAAACTGTGGTTAAAGTCAAAGGTCGGGGGGTGGTTGGGGGTGTGGCGCTTACTGCAATTCTGTTTGGCTCTACCCATCCGGCGCCTACAAATTTGTAACTTTGTATTATAATTTTACACTTCTAATCTGTAGATAAAATATACAATTACAATTATGCTTGTTATTTTGTATGGGAGGGAAATATGGTATTGTACATTAAGAGAGTGGGGGCACGCGGGTTCGATTCCCGATGGTCATTGGAATTTTTTTTATTGACTTAATCCTTACGGTACAATAAAAAGAAGAAAGGCTAACTGGATTGGTCACATCTTGCGTAGAAACTGCCTTCTGAAACACGTGATTGAAGGAAAGTTAGAGGGAAGGATAGAAATGACGGGAAGACGAGGAAGAAGACGTAAGCAGCTACTGGATGACCTTAAGGAAAAGAGAAGATACTGGAAATTGAAAGAGGAAGAACTAGATCGCACCCTGTGGAGAACTCGCTTTGGAAGAGGCTACGGACCTGTCGTAAGACAGACTGCAGAATGAATGAAATTCATCCGTCCGCACTATGGCCCTGGGGTCGACTCAGCCTCTAACAGAAATGAGTACCAGGAATATTTCCTGGGGGGGGGGGGGTAAAGGCGGACGGTGCGTAGGGCTGACAATTTTACCACCTTCATGTGCCGACTGTCTAGAAATTCTGGGAGCCTCAACCTCCTGCAACCCTCAGGGTCTGTGCAGGGATTGCTTTACCTTCTAACTTCTTATATTAAGACAGTGCTAGAGACAGGCGAGGTGTTTCAGAACAGGGCTGAGGACAATATTTGGGCCCAAGAGACTGAAGGACAAGGGCAGGGGTGTACAAACCCGGGCGCCAGGTCGCCGTGGCGACTAGATTTTGTAAGGTGGCGACTAGATTTTGTAAGGTGGCGACTAATATTTGTGGGTCCGCAGTATGTAACTTGCTTCATGTCACCCTTCTGGGGCCTAGATTTTTTTAAAAATTTATGCTCCTCTGTAATAGGGGGTGAAAAAAATTACGTCACAACGAGCTTAAGAATGCTCTTCACAGACAATTACTATTAAGGTGGACAAAACAAGAAAGATTATAAGTTCTGAGCACCTAGCAGGAACTAAGGAGATGAAATATGCCAACAATATTTGTCAGAAAAACGTTAAACAGACACTCGCAGTGATCTATGTGCAGATGGGACAATAATATTAAAATGGATATTACAAAAAAGCTGCGAATACAAGCTGGATACTTTGCTTCGGGATACAGTCTAGTGGCGGGATTTTGTGGACACGGTGATGAACATTTGGTTTTATAAACCGTGGGAAATTTCTTGACTGTTACACTTTCAATAGCCGATGATTCTTCTCAACTCAAGACTCAAACCAGTCTCAAAGCTTTCCACTTTATTTTATACGAAAAAAACATTTAAACATAACGGCGTTAAATCAGTATCAAAATGTTGATGTCAGGCTTCCGCCGCAATGTTGATGAAATTTGTGGTCTTCTGGGTAATTACACGGCGTCGTGTGGTAATTATTTACCACACGACGCCGTGTAATTACCCACAAGATCACAGATTTCAAAGTATCAAAATTAATTACCACACGACGCCGTGTACTTACCCAGAAGACCACAGATTTCAAAGTATCAAAAATAATTACCACACGACGCCGTGTAATTACCCACAAGACCACAGATTTCAAAGTATCAAAAATAATTAACACACGACGCCGTGTAATTACCCACAAGACCACAGATTTCAAAGTATCAAAAATAATTACCACACGACGCCGTGTAATTACCCACAAGACCACAGATTTCAAAGTATCAAAAATAATTACCACACGACGCCGTGTAATTACCCACAAGACCACAGATTTCAAAGTATCAAAAATAATTAACACACGACGCCGTGTAATTACCCACAAGACCACAGATTTCAAAGTATCAAAAATAATTACCACACGACGCCGTGTAATTACCCACAAGACCACAGATTTCAAAGTATCAAAAATAATTAACACACGACGCCGTGTAATTACCCACAAGACCACAGATTTCAAAGTATCAAAAATAATTACCACACGACGCCGTGTAATTACCCACAAGACCACAGATTTCAAAGTATCAAAAATAATTAACACACGACGCCGTGTAATTACCCACAAGACCACAGATTTCAAAGTATCAAAAATAATTACCACACGACGCCGTGTAATTACCCACAAGACCACAGTTTTCAAAGTATCAAAAATTACCACACGACGCCGTGTAATTACCCACAAGACCACAGATTTCAAAGTATCAAAAATAATTAACACACGACGCCGTGTAATTACCCACAAGACCACAGATTTCAAAGTATCAAAAATAATTAACACACGACGCCGTGTAATTACCCACAAGACCACAGATTTCAAAGTATCAAAAATAATTACCACACGACGCCGTGTAATTACCCACAAGACCACAGATTTCAAAGTATCAAAAATAATTAACACACGACGCCGTGTATTTACCCAGAAGACCACAGATTTCAAAGTATCAAAAATAATTAACACACGACGCCGTGTAATTACCCACAAGACCACAGATTTCAAAGTATCAAAAATAATTACCACACGACGCCGTGTAATTACCCAGAAGACCACAGATTTCAAAGTATCAAAAATAATTAACACACGACGCCGTGTAATTACCCACAAGACCACAGATTTCAAAGTATCAAAAATAATTACCACACGACGCCGTGTAATTACCCACAAGACCACAGATTTCAAATTATCAAAAATAATTACCACACGACGCCGTGTAATTACCCAGAAGACCACAGATTTCAAAGTATCAAAAATAATTAACACACGACGCCGTGTAATTACCCACAAGACCACAGATTTCAAAGTATCAAAAATAATTAACACACGACGCCGTGTAATTACCCACAAGACCACAGATTTCAAAGTATCAAAAATAATTACCACACGACGCCGTGTAATTACCCACAAGACCACAGATTTCAAAGTATCAAAAATAATTACCACACGACGCCGTGTAATTACCCACAAGACCACAGATTTCAAAGTATCAAAAATAATTAACACACGACGCCGTGTAATTACCCACAAGACCACAGATTTCAAAGTATCAAAAATAATTACCACACGACGCCGTGTAATTACCCACAAGACCACAGATTTCAAAGTATCAAAAATAATTAACACACGACGCCGTGTATTTACCCAGAAGACCACAGATTTCAAAGTATCAAAAATAATTAACACACGACGCCGTGTAATTACCCACAAGACCACAGATTTCAAAGTATCAAAAATAATTACCACACGACGCCGTGTAATTACCCACAAGACCACAGATTTCAAAGTATCAAAAATAATTACCACACGACGCCGTGTAATTACCCACAAGACCACAGATTTCAAAGTATCAAAAATAATTAACACACGACGCCGTGTATTTACCCAGAAGACCACAGATTTCAAAGTATCAAAAATAATTAACACACGACGCCGTGTAATTACCCACAAGACCACAGATTTCAAAGTATCAAAAATAATTACCACACGACGCCGTGTAATTACCCACAAGACCACAGATTTCAAAGTATCAAAAATAATTACCACACGACGCCGTGTAATTACCCACAAGACCACAGATTTCAAAGTATCAAAAATAATTAACACACGACGCCGTGTAATTACCCAGAAGACAGATATCAAAGTATCAAAAATAATTAACACACGACGCCGTGTAATTACCCAGAAGACAGATATCAAAGTATCAAAAATAATTAACACACGATGCCGTGTAATTACCCAGAAGACCACAGATTTAAAAGTATCAAAAATAATTAACACACGACGCCGTGTAATTACCCAGAAGACCACAGATTTAAAAGTATCAAAAATAATTAACACACGACACCGTGTAATTACCCAGAAGACCACAAATTTCAAAGTATCAAAATGAGTTCCTACAGAAGTACTTTCATCAGAAGAACAAGCATGACCTTCATTCGAAGTTTGATGACATTCGGTCACTTCATGGGAACACACACACTGACAGAACTCATAACAGGAAGTCAGCTAAAATATCAACACCTAACAAGTAAAATGCATAATACTTTGGGACTATGATAAGAGATCGCTCTTCTAGGATGTTACGCAGCGTTTATTGGTAGTTACCGACGTTTCGGGAAAACCTAGCGGTCCCCATCTTCAAGGATCAAGCAGTCCAAGTACATTTTCATGGACTGCTTAACCTGGAAGTTGAGTCCGATATGTTGTCCCGAAACGTCGGTAACTACCAATCAACGCTGAGTAACATACCAGAAGAGCGGAAATCACATTTACACCGTGGCGTAAGCCTTAAATCACGCTTACCACGTTTTACGTGTCTTTATATTGTGATCCCGCCGTGCATTCTGTTCACAAGACATCAATAGACACTCAGTTCTCTCTGTATTTACTTCTAGACCAATGCCCTTACTGGCGACTGACACAACTATTTACTTCTAGACCAATGCCCTTACTGGCGACTGACACAACTATTTACTTCTAGACCAATGCCCTTACTGGCGACTGACACAATTATTTACTTCTAGACCAATGCCCTTACTGGCGACTGACACAACTATTTACATCTAGACCAATACCCACTGGCGACTGACACAAATATTTACTTCTAGACCAATGCCCTTACTGGCGACTGACACAACTATTTACTTCTAGACCAATGCCCTTACTGGCGACTGACACAACTATTTACTTCTATACCAATGCCCTTACTGGCGACTGACACAACTATTTACTTCTAGACCAATGCCCTTACTGGCGACTGACACAACTATTTACTTCTAGACCAATGCCCTTACTGGCGACTGACACAACTATTTACTTCTAGACCAATGCCCTTACTGGCGACTGACACAATTATTTACTTCTAGACCAATGCCCTTACTGGCGACTGACACAACTATTTACTTCTAGACCAATGCCCTTACTGGCGACTGACACAATTATTTACTTCTAGACCAATGCCCTTACTGGCGACTGACACAACTATTTACTTCTAGACCAATGCCCTTACTGGCGACTGACACAATTATTTACTTCTAGACCAATGCCCTTACTGGCGACTGACACAACTATTTACTTCTAGATCAATGCCCTTACTGGCGACTGACACAACTATTTACTTCTAGACCAATGCCCTTATTGGCGACTGACACAACTATTTACTTCTAGACCAATGCCCTTACTGGCGACTGACACAACTATTTACTTCTAGACCAATACCCACTGGCGACTGACACAACTATTTACTTCTAGACCAATGCCCTTACTGGCGACTGACACAACTATTTACTTCTAGACCAATGCCCTTACTGGCGACTGACACAACTATTTACTTCTAGACCAATTCCCTTACTGGCGACTGACACAACTATTTACTTCTAGACCAATGCCCTTACTGGCGACTGACACAACTATTTACTTCTAGACCAATGCCCTTACTGGCGACTGACACAACTATTTACTTCTAGACCAATGCCCTTACTGGCGACTGACACAACTATTTACTTCTAGACCAATGCCCTTACTGGCGACTGACACAACTATTTACTTCTAGACCAATGCCCTTACTGGCGACTGACACAACTATTTACTTCTAGACCAATGCCCTTACTGGCGACTGACACAACTATTTACTTCTAGACCAATGCCCTTACTGGCGACTGACACAACTATTTACTTCTAGACCAATGCCCTTACTGGCGACTGACACAACTATTTACTTCTAGACCAATGCCCTTACTGGCGACTGACACAACTATTTACTTCTAGACCAATGCCCTTACTGGCGACTGACACAACTATTTACTTCTAGACCAATACCCACTGGCGACTGACACAACTATTTACTTCTAGACCAATGCCCTTACTGGCGACTGACACAACTATTTACTTCTAGACCAATGCCCTTACTGGCGACTGACACAACTATTTACTTCTAGACCAATGCCCTTACTGGCGACTGACACAACTATTTACTTCTAGACCAATGCCCTTACTGGCGACTGACACAACTATTTACTTCTAGACCAATGCCCTTACTGGCGACTGACACAACTATTTACTTCTAGACCAATACCCACTGGCGACTGACACAACTATTTACTTCTAGACCAATGCCCTTACTGGCGACTGACACAACTATTTACTTCTAGACCAATGCCCTTACTGGCGACTGACACAACTATTTACTTCTAGACCAATGCCCTTACTGGCGACTGACACAACTATTTACTTCTAGACCAATGCCCTTACTGGCGACTGACACAACTATTTACTTCTAGACCAATGCCCTTACTGGCGACTGACACAACTATTTACTTCTAGACCAATGCCCTTACTGGCGACTGACACAACTTCCGCGCCATTCTCTTCTGCAGTAGCTTTATAACAGACTGCTGAAATTTCAACGAGAAACTTCTGCTGTTATTGAAACAGAAGCATAGCGTCTACTGATACAATTTCTGGGCAGGTGTAAAATTTTCTTTGCTTATAAAAACAAAGATCACCGAAAAATATCTGAACGAAATATCAAGAATAGGTTTCGAAAAACAACTACATTTGTGTCAGCATACTCAAAAATAATTTTCTGCCCTCCAGACCGGCTCTGGGGCCCATAAAGCCCATTAAATCGGTGGTTCTGTCTCCGGTGGTAAGCGGCAGAAGCGTGACACTAACCACTCACCTCCATCTAACACCGACGTTAAAAGTGCGTGGAGCTACACCTCCACTGTACATACAACTTAACAGCATGATGCTTGATTAAGCATACCGATAACTTTACTAAGATAACAAAATAACAATGAACACTAAGCAATGCTGCTTGCTATAGAGTGGGGCTATGAAACTTTTTTAGCAAAGCTGGACACTGCAATTCATTCATTCATTCATTCATTCTGCAGTCTGTCTTACGACAGGTCCGTAGCCTCTTCCAAAGCGAGTTCTCCACAGGGTGCGATCTAGTGCTTCCTCTTTCAATCCCCATTATCTTCTCTTTTCCCTAAGTTCATCCAGTAGCTGCTTACGCCTTCTTCCTCGTCTTCCCGTCATTTCTATCCTTCCCTCTAACTGTCCTTCAATCACGTGTTTCAGAAGGCAGTTTCTACGCAAGATGTGACCAATCCAGTTAGCCTTTCTTATTTTTATTGTACGTACGATATTCCTCTCCTCCTTGACTCTATGTAATACTTCTTCATTTCTCACACGATCGGTCCAACTGATCAACTGCAATACCGAATCAAAAATTGCTCTACCTTCTGCTCCTATCTGTAAGTACTACTACATCATGACTGATAACACAAATGTTGACACAACAGTAACTTTAAGCCTTTCACATCCAGAACTAGTTAACAGACATTGTTTGTCACCTTTCAACAGACGAAACAGCTCGCACTGTCTAGTATTAAAAGCAATTATTCTTTCAAAAATCCGATAACATCAGCACAGATGAGTCCCTTTGTCATGTTCCACGCTACAAAGCGGATAAAGAGGGGGAAGGATGAAACAGAGGCAGAACGACGAGAGACTGAATTCGTTCAATCACTTCATTTCTCTTCCCCTGCTTTTATTATTTGTGACGTGTACTGCAATTACGTCAATTAACTGCGCACATAATGTGCACGTGTTGCAGCACGTGCTAGGAGGGCACAGCCGGTCATTCTGCTGTCCTGCGCCCACGCAAAGGCCACGTACATAATCAGCATTTCCGAAACGTAGCAGAACAAACATGAAGAAAGAAGACACGTCAAACACACATCAGAACTGAAAGTACTGTCTTGTGGGATGTAGCCATGTTCTGTGCCAAAAACTTACTGACGTTTCGCAGAAACCGGTTTGACTCTATCTAGTGGTTCCACCGAAACGTCGGTGAATCTGTATCACTCCAAAAACTTCAAATATCGCATGAAATTTAGAATGGCAGTGTATATCATTTATCAAGAACAATATTACATTCTTAATTAATTCCACACAACAGTCCAGTGCATGCTACATGTCTTGTGTGTTTGTAGTTTATTTAAGGGTACTTTCGTAGCTCAAAGTATATACAGCACCGAGTGATTGGGTGACAGATATGAATTCACTGGAAAGCGTCTGGATGGAATAATTTACGGTACTATACTGGCATTTGCCTGGAGTGTCTGAGGAAAACCGCGAAAAAATCAGTCGCCGCTGCCTATGTCCGCCACCTACCGAATACAAAAAGCTTCACAGCTTGAACCAACTTGCTTGGTGCATAGCCTGCATCACACGGTAGCCGTCAGTCGGCTCTAGTAAATTGCCCTCCCTAGCAGAACCTAGAAGTTCATTACCGCGTTAACAACAGCCTGCCACCTGTCTTGCGCCATACAAAGCCACTCTAGCCCATCTGACACTATTTCTAAAACTAAAATAGTTCAATTTTCATTAATTTTTCAGGATTCTCCCTTTGAATGAAGATGACAAAAACTGACATAAATATTTGTCGGCAATGGAAGTTAAAATATTGTTTAAAACTGTAAAACATTTGTTAATTGATTTATATTTTAAACATTTTTAATAATTTCAATTAACAAAATTGTATTTTAACTCTACGCACGCACGTCTTTGACGAAATTTACTGTACTTGTATGCCTTTGCCTAAAACTTTCTGATGATGACCTTCTACAGGTCGAAACATACAGGAGGAACGTGACACATCAATATTTATAATGACTGTGCAATTTGCTGGATCAAATACTGTATAATGAATCCAACGCACGGAATCTTAATTACATTAAAATATTTCTATAAGATTTATTCCAGTTTTTATCCTCCCATCTATATCTAGACCTTCCAAGTGGCCTCTTACTTTCAGGTTTTTATGACTAATTCATTTCTTACCTTTACATTCATGCTCCATGTTCTGCCCATCTTAACCTCCTTTATTTGATTATAGCAACAAAATCCAATGACCTGTAAAAATTACACAGCTTTCTCTTCTTCTGTCCAACCATCACATCGCTTACACACACGTGCACTAAACATAACATAACATAACGTAACGTAACAACTCACCCTCCTTAAGTCGTATCAGTATAGACGTGTCACCGGCGGGGCTGGTGAAGTAACCCGCTCCGTCATCATCCCAAAACAATCGATCCTGTTGGTCCTGCAGGATTTCTGCCCATTCCAGCCAGTACGGATCAAAACAGGCCTCATACAGGTCCAGTAGCCCTCTGATCAGGAAAGCGTAATCGTCCAGAAATCCCGGAATTGGTGACGAACTACAAGAAAAATACTGTCATCTGCGGCTGCCCGTTTTCTTGACATTTTTATTTTAATGATAAAATGTATGTTTATTTTTTTTATTTGTGATTTATTTCATGTTAGTGTCATTGACTCAGTATTACATAGCGTCGAATGGTCGGATTAGTGAATTAAACAAAGAACAGCACGCGTTCAGTCCGACATAACCTGTATTTAATAATTACTTATACACTACATGTTTCGATTATTCGATTATCATCAGATATACAGCACAAAAACTTAAAATCCCAAGGTAAAAGTGTGTAAAAAATTTTTGTGACATCTCACAAATAATATCACATGTATAAAATACACAATATACGTTAAAATTGGTTTTTGTAACATAGGCATGAGCAGAGTTGTGCGTAACCCAAAATATTTGAAAATTTGAAATTCTGAATTTAAAAATTTTTAAATTATTGTGAATTAGTGAAAAACGAACTGTAAGCCGTGACGATGTAACAAGGCGCCGTCTCGGTACCTTACTGGAAGGAATGAGGTCAAAAACGCAATACTCTCAGGGTAGCTGACATTTTGACCTTTGTGAGACCGTACGTTAAGCCGTGTGCACATTAATACATATTTGTGTTGTGTTGTATTTGACACAAATTTGTGCGTGCGTTAACAAATTTATCTCAGTGTGGACGTGTGTGCCGCATATGAACTCGCACAAAAATTTTCGTGACATTCAACGCACACGATCCATTCATTATCGGTTTTTTTTTAGAAATACATCAAAGAGATTTGCGCCGAAATATAGTAATATTGTGGACGTATCTGTGAATGTGCAGTGCTTCTAATGAACGTTTGTGTCACCATATTTAAATTTCATCAAATTAATATCAATAATATTCACTTACACAACCAACGATTGTACTATAATAATTAATTTATCTCTCACTAGTACCCTACATATGTTTCGGCCCCATTGTGGCCATCATCAGGGGTAACCTATTATATATACACTTCACTTTACGCTGTCCAATTTGGCACCGTAAAGTGAAGTGTATATATAATAGGTTACCCCTGATGATGGCCACAATGGGGCCGAAACATATGTAGGGTACTAGTGAGAGATAAATTAATTATTATAGTGCAATCGTTGGTTGAGTGAGTGAATACTAATACAAATATGGACGGTGAACAAAAAGTAAAATTAATATCAATAATATTTTATCTGATCATCTCTGGTACATTGTTAATAAAAAATAAATCCATTTCTCTATGTTAGTAAACCACCAGTAAACAAACGCACCTGTTGATCACACACGCACAGCGCTCAACGCAAATTTTTATGTAGCAAGAACTTTTACTTTGCTGCCAAAATTTGTGAGTTGAATTTTCACATTCAACACACAACAAAAATGTTCATTAATTTGGACGCGACTTTATGTAACTGTACGCACGCTGGTGCTGGTCAAATCGGTGTGGAAAAAACGCGGTGTGTATTATGGAGAAACGCACTGCCAATAGACTGTGTTGCTGGTAAAATAAGCCAACGTCTTTTAACCCCTACCCACTTCCCCCTATATGCACTTTCTGACCTATCAATTTTCTGCACCACCAAGCAAAATACGATCAGATCCAACCTACAGAGTAAGAATATATAACTTCTCATCCTATCACTGCATAATAAACAGATGCTGGGGTTGTGTGGGGGAACAAATAAATTTACTGATAAATAGCTCTGCATGCGACCGTAAATACTTGCTTAGAAACATAACCTACAAAAATGGAAACATGGGTAATATTTACGGCTAAGTAAATACCACAGCCATAATAATTCTTTGCTACTTAGGCCCTGAGTTTAAGATCAAAACGTGTTGGTAGGGGCAAAAGATTTTACCCTTCCTTAAAGCGATGGTTCGTAAAGTGTGGTCCGCGGAAAACCACAGCACGAAAGACTATTTTTGTTCTCATAGTATTACTTAGAATAAATCATATTTAGTATTTCACTTTACCCGGTATAATGGTATAACACAGTGTATATTCTGCCCGTTGGAACATAACTTCCAACTCCCCTTTCAAATTTTCCTGATATTCGTTTTGTCATTGCTGCTAGCCAAATCATAGCTCTCTAATCACTTCGACATCGACTTACTAAAGTCCTTTACACTCTATGTAAGTTCCCTGATTATAACCATTAGAACTTTAAATGTTACAGCGAGTTGTGCCTTAGACGTCCAAAATTTGACATAATGTTGAGGGGAGGGGCATGTAGAATTAGCAATACATTGTAAGGGGCCCGCGGTACCAAGAACTTTGAGAAAAACTGCCCTAAAACCCACCCAGCCTCCTATTAAATGGGTATCGGGAGCTGTTTCACCAGGGTCAAGTGGCCGGAACATAAAGCTGACCACTCAACTCCATATACAGAGGAGGTTTGGAATACGTGAAGCTACACCTCTACTCCCCCCATATGCATTCATGGTGTGGTGCTTAATAAAGCACAGACACAAATTTTCTATTCGCACAGCGCTACCTTTTGTAAGAATTTAAGATTAAGGAATTTCTGAGTTTTATAAGACAGTTACGGATCAAAATTACGTACGCGAAGAAACCGATATTCCCATAAATTCGGAGAATGATTGCTATTTCAAGTCAGAATCTTTTCCCCTGCAGTTTCCTGCCGAAAACCCTAAATAACATAACACGTACATAAATCTTCAATTTTACCTGTGAAAAAAAAAACCGGTACCCCAATACAGAGAAATAACAGGGGGTATTCGAGAAAGGGGGGTAAGGTAAGATTTCAGAGAATTACGCAGTGAAGAGCTTCATGATTTGTATTCCTCATCAAATATTATTCGGGTGATCAAATCAAACAGGACGAGATGGGTGGGACATGTGGCACGAATGGAAGACGTGAGGAATACATACATTTTAGTCAGAAAACCTAAAGGGAAGAAAATATTGGGAAACCTAAGTGGAGATGGGATAATACTAAAAAGTGGATCTTAAAGATGGTTGAGATGGAATGGATTAGGCTGGCTCACGACAGGGACAAGTGGCGGGCTCTTGTGAGCACCGTAATAATTAATATTCTGATCTTATGAGTCACGAAACCGTGCAGGCTTGTAGGTGGATATCAAATATTTGGAGGAGCTGGTAGATAAAGGCATACAGACGGTAGCAATAAACGGCAGTGAGCGATAATCATGCTTAAGTTCGTATTGCAGGCTTGACCTTTGCCGAAGATGTTAACAAAACGCGCCTATTCAGTACAATCGTCATTTAACGACTTTTCTCAACGGCTACAATGTATAACCAATTTCTAACAAAAGTTCTGACGACGGTATACAACATTGAGAACTAATTGTCTTCTGGACTTGTACATCGTCAGGATAAAATATAATATCAAGACGTTTCGGAAGCTGGTTCTTCTTCCGTCTTCAGGTGAAAGGAGGGGAGACACCTACTCAGATGGGTCCTTTTAGACCGAGCTAATCTCAATCACTGGACAAACTAAACCAGTAAAACCACAGCTATAAGAATACCTGATGCCAGGATATGTCAGCGGAAGATAACAGGTAAATAAGCATTACAAAATTGCCGTAAAGTAGAACAGACGTCGAACCAAGATACAATAACTGTCCCATCAATCGGAAGGACTATCGATGGGACCCGCAGTCAAGGACGATACGTGTTAAAATTTTCACACCAACATTCGACGGACATTTCTTTCCTAAACTGAAGGCTTCAGAATTACAATGCGCCGTGCCAACTCGGCAACTTCTCTGCCAATACTGTTGCGCGTGCAGTATAAACACTGCTATGCAGGCGAAATCTCTTACAATCGTAAAAACACTCAGACATCGACACTGCTTTGGTCGTGATTTATTTAACACTTTAACTAACTAACTCCATGGAGCAGAGTCCTTCTTGAGAAGCAAACAGGTCGTCAGCTAGTCAAGAAATTCCCCGCGTTTTGTGGAACCCGAAGGTTCATTACCGCACTCACAACAGCCCGAACACTTTAAACACACAAAATATTTCGCGTCAAATAATATGAATTAAAAATTAATAATGGATTGTAAAAATGTAACAGAAAGTGGGTGTGGTTTAATTGAAGGTGCTGCAGTTTGCTTGTGGGGGGGGGGGGGGTTGCTGAAGCAAATAAAATGCATTGTCAGGATAGCCGGTGTTCGAATCAAGATATGAACACAGAGCCTCTTAGATATGAACACAGAGCCTCTTAGATGTGAACACAGAGCCTCTTAGATGTGAACACAGAGCCTCTTAGATGTGAACACAGAGCCTCTTAGATGTGAACACAGAGCCTCTTAGATGTGAACACAGAGCCTCTTAGATGTGAACACAGAGCCTCTTAGATGTGAACACAGAGCCTCTTAGATGGGAACACAGAGCCTCTTAGATGTGAACACAGAGCCTCTTAGATGTGAACACAGAGCCTCTTAGATGTGAACACAGAGCCTCTTATGTGAACACAGCGCCTCTTAGATATGAACACAGCGCCTCTTAGATGTGAACACAGAGCCTCTTAGATGTGAACACAGAGCCTCTTAGATGTGAACACAGAGCCTCTTAGATATGAACACAGAGCCTCTTAGATATGAACACAGAGCCTCTTAGATGTGAACACAGAGCCTCTTAGATGTGAACACAGAGCCTCTTAGATGTGAACACAGAGCCTCTTAGATGTGAACACAGAGCCTCTTAGATGTGAACACAGAGCCTCTTAGATGTTAACACAGAGCCTCTTAGATGTGAACACAGAGCCTCTTAGATGTGAACACAGCGCCTCTTAGATGTGAACACAGAGCCTCTTAGATGTGAACACAGAGCCTCTTAGATGTGAACACAGAGCCTCTTAGATGTGAACACAGAGCCTCTTAGATATGAACACAGAGCCTCTTAGATGTGAACACAGAGCCTCTTAGATGTGAACACAGAGCCTCTTAGATGTGAACACAGAGCCTCTTAGATGTGAACACAGAGCCTCTTAGATGTGAACACAGAGCCTCTTAGATGTGAACACAGAGCCTCTTAGATGTGAACACAGAGCCTCTTAGATGTGAACACAGAGCCTCTTAGATGTGAACACAGAGCCTCTTAGATGTGAACACAGAGCCTCTTAGATGTGAACACAGAGCCTCTTAGATGTGAACACAGAGCCTCTTAGATGTGAACACAGAGCCTCTTAGATGTGAACACAGAGCCTCTTAGATGTGAACACAGAGCCTCTTAGATGTGAACACAGAGCCTCTTAGATATGAACACACAGCCTCTTAGATATGAACACAGAGCCTCTTAGATATGAACACAGAGCCTCTTAGATATGAACACAGAGCCTCTTAGATATGAACACAGAGCCTCTTAGATATGAAACACAGCCTCTTAGATATGAACACAGAGCCTCTTAGATACGAACACAGAGCCTCTTAGATATGAACACAGAGCCTCTTAGATATGAACACAGAGCCTCTTAGATATGAACACAGAGCCTCTTAGATATGAACACAGAGCCTCTTGATATGAACACAGACCTCTTAGATATGAACACAGAGCCTCTTGGATATGAACACAGAGCCTCTTAGATATGAACTAATGTGCCCGCCACATGATTACTATATGTGGCCCTAACAAAGGGCACGACAAGATATACAAGACTATAATTTTGCATGTTGTTTTGTATGGGTGTAAAACCTGATCTCTCACATTGAGAAAAGAACACAGGCATAGAGCGCTTGAGAATAGGGTGCTGAGGGCGGTATCTGGGCCTAAGAGGGACGGGGTAGGGGGAACTGGAGGAGTTCGCACAGTTAGGGGCTTCATCATCTGTACTCCACAAAAAATACAATTCGGGCGATCAAATCAAGAAGAATGAGATGGGCGGGTCATGTGGCACGTATGGGAGACAAGAGAAAGTACATAGAAGAAAAGAGATCAATTAGGAGACCTATATGTAAATGGGAGGATAATATTAAAATCAATGAAGAAGGTGGGAGGGCGTGGATTGGATTCATCTGGTTCAGGATAGGGACAAGTGGCGAGCTCTTGTAAACACGGAAATAATCTTTCGGGTTTCATAAAATGCGGGGAAATTTCTTGACTAGCTGAGGAACTATTAGCTTCTCAAGAAGGTCTCTGCTCCGTGGACTTAGTTAAACAAACGACGCGATACAATAGCGGTGTATCACTCTTGTATCGCACAGCTACAAATAATTGTGTGTCTGAAACAACCTCTGAAAGTAACAGAAATCTCGCAGCGAAATACAAGCAACAAGGTACATGCTCCCTTATACTTGCTCCCACAATTTACGACTTTTGGCTCGTATGGAAATGAAAGCTACACAAAAGCGCCAATTAGCTTCGCCTTGTATGTTAGTTCACACGTAACGATTCGAGATTCGATTTTCATGAAATCTAATAATCGAGAATTTCACTAAAAATGTGTGCACACGTTTCAGTCGTCGTTACAATCTAACAAAAGCAAAGCACTGTGTGCTTAAAAACCCACACGCTTGTCTACATCTATCTCAGGCTAAACAGTCACGGAACAAAACATGTTTTGAACAGAAGATGCAGACAGAAGCAAACACCGATCTCATGGCCAGCACAAATTTTTATACAAGTCTTGCTCTTTTCCAGATAATTTAAGAAAAGAAAGCGAAGGCCATGAAGAACTTGGCTGCAGGAAGACTGCCTGCTCTCTGCCTTATACACAGCTTATTTATTTATATACGTACGTACGTATGTATGTATGTACGTATGTATGTATGTATGTACGTATGTATGTATGTTGTACGTATGTATGTATGTATGTATGTACGTATGTATTCAAATACCCCACACCAACTGACAGCATGCCTCACACCGATTCTACTGCTTTATGAAAAATACTGTTTTCTGAGATATGATGCCGTATAGTGTCTTATGTGTCGACGTTTCCGCAGAACCTGCTACCTTCTTCCTCCTTCTCCTCGTCGTTCTTCCTCTTGTTTCTTTTATTTTTCCCCTCTTTGAGATATGATGCCGTAGAGTGTCTTATGTGTGACGTTTCCGCAGAACCTGCTACCTTCTTCCTCCTTCTCCTCGTCTCTCTTCCTCTTGTTTTCTTTTTATTTTTCCCCTCTTTGAGATATGATGCCGTATAGTGTCTTATGTGTGACGTTTCCGCAGAACCTGCTACCTTCTTCCTCCTTCTCCTCGTCGTTCTTCCTCTTGTTTTTTTTTATTTTTTCCCTCTTTGAGATATGATGCCGTATAGTGTCGTATGTGTCGACGTTTCCGCAGAACCTGCTACCTTCTTCTTCCTTATCGTCTCTCTTCCTGTTTTTTTATTTTTTCCCTCTTTGAGATATGATGCCGTATAGTGTCGAATGTATCGACGTTTCCGCAGAACCTGCTACCTTCTTCCTTCTCGTCTCTCTTCCTCTTGTATTTTTTATTTTTTCCCCTCTTTGAGATATGCCGTATAGTGTCGTATGTGTCGACGTTTCCGCAGAACCTGCTACCTTCTTCCTTCTCGTCTCTCTTCCTCTTGTTTTTTTTATTTTTTCCCTCTTTTATCAATATTCCTTCATCTTATGCGTTAAGAATTTTCCCTTTCTAATTTGCCCTTACAAAACAGCCCTCTCAACTGCTACTGATTCCTACTGCTCCGTCCACAGCGCTATGCCTCCACTTTTCCCATACCATCCACCCCCCCCCCCCCCCCCAAAAAAAAATTCTGATTTCCTACATCGGTTATGGATGCAGCAGGCTCTTCCAAAATGCTGTAGCTCACCTACAAACTCACACGTCGCCACATCCCATAACACCATAACATTGATCCCATAACACCATAACATTGATACTTGCTGCTGTCACATTACCTAATGCCACAGTGCTATCGACGACCTCCGAATAAATTCTCCGAACCTTTTTGGACGACCTGAGCGTTCTACGATTTCAGACTCGTTTCAGTAACAAGCTGTGTGTGTTAAGCCGGGATTAGACGGCGCGTGGCTCGTCCAGTGACGTGACGTCACTTGCTCGGCCAACAGATCGGAACAGAAAAGACAATCTGGCTACACGACGCGGCGCAGCTCGGCAAATGGCCGACCAGCGGCCTTGCTCGGGTAGGTTCGGCTCGGCTTGTGGAATAAGTCGTGTTGTTCTATGAACTTAAAAATGTCCTCGTTTGACCACTCCATTCTAGCCAATACCAATTGTGGGACAGAAACTTTCACTCTTCGCGCACCCCGACAGCAGAAAACAAAGACCAGACCTAAGTGTATACAGGTTGGACGAGACTGGCTCGGCGCGTAGACTGCAAGCGCCGTGTAGCCGCAACAGCTGCCCGGGACGAGTCCCTTTGAGGATCGTGAGAAAACCGCTTCTGAGGCGATCCCACGAGCCTCGCTCCACCAATCACACTCCGCGCCGCGCCAGGCCGGTTACACGGCGCGTTTGAATACGATTCTTTGTCAGTGACGTCAGTTATGACGTAAAACGAGCCGAGCCACGCGCCGTCTAATCCCGGCTTTATACAACTCATAGCGCTCCAACCAGTCCAACAACGAGGTATGACGGCGGTCCCTGGCGTCATAATTTAATACCTTTTCTGAACTGCACCATTCCCTACATTTCTGTTAGTGGCAGGGGATCGTCGCCAGTGACCTTTGATGATGACCCTTTACTGTCACATAAATCCACAGAAAACTGACACAATCTGCGTCCACAGACCATCCAGTTCACATTTGTCTTCGGACGTTTCGTCTACAACATTTTACTGTGATATCTTAAAACGAATAACAGTGAGCAGAACAGTACAGTCAATTTTGATTTCAGATTTCCGCCGCGATATTGATGAGATCTGCGCTCTTCTGGGGTATTACACGGCGTCTTGTGGTAATTGTTTACCTAAACAATTACCACACGACGCCGTGTAATAACCCAGAAGACCAGATTTCAGTACAGTCAACTGTACCGAGAAGGTCCATCTTGAGAAGCTGACAGTTACTCATCTAGTCAAGAAATTCCATACATTTTATAAAAGCCCCTTCGGTTTCAACTGTTGACAAGTGCCTGTCACCAGCGCCCATGAACACGAACTCCATGCAGTACAGTCCATCTTACGAACCTGATAGTTGCTCAGCTAGTAAAGTCCTCCCCACCTCGGCCCCACTTCTATGGAATCCAAAGGCTCATTAACGTTTTCACAACACCTACCAGAGGACACTAAGCTGAGGCAGACAACTTCAGCGCCCATTATTGCAACCCATTTCTTAAGGTCTATTTTAAAATTATCTCCGCATCTATATCTAGGTCTTATAAGGCTGATACTCATTTCGTAAGAAGCTGGTATTTTATGGTGTCGAACTGAGCCCCTGCCACAACCCCAAGCTAGGTAACTCCCCTTGTCAGCTGTCCGAGACTTATTCAGTGTCTCTGTAGTTACCCTTCATATCTGAAGGCCATCTCCTGCATCATCCTGCACATGCGCAGAGCTGTGTGACGCAGTACCGACTTAATTAGGCACTTTGTAACCACAAACCGTACTGTGACTAGATGTAAGTGCAATTCTGCAGTATTAAGCACATCAACACTAACACTTACACTTACAGTACAGCAAAATAAAATCGAATCATTTCACATTTCACAGTGCTTGTGTGTGTGTGTGTGTGTGCGCTCAACAGCACAAGAACTGGAGACATAAAGAAAAGGCATGAAAAAAAGATGTGGAGAAAGTGGAGAAATAAACGGTGGATATTATCCATGGGGAAATTAAAATTCAGCCAGCAAGTGCGCTGCTCTTCAAAAAGAATTTAATTTCAGTCTTGTGACAGTTCTGACAAAGAAATGGCGAGAGGCATACCTCACAAAAGGAAGTTAGCTTCAAATGACTCTAAAGGCAGGGGGTTAAATACTGGGTATGCCAAAGCACAAAACACGATAACACAACAAAATACCGGGTATGCCAAAGCACAAAACACGATAACACAACAAAATACCGGGTATGCCAAAGCACAAAACACGATAACACAACAAAATACCGGGTATGCCAAAGCACAGAACACGATAACACAACAAAATATCGGGTATGCCAAAGCACGAAACACGATAACACAACAAAATACCGGGTATGCCAAAGCACAAAACACGATAACACAACAAAATACCGGGTATGCCAAAGCACAAAACACGATAACACAACAAAATACCGGGTATGCCAAAGCACAGAACACGATAACACAACAAAATATCGGGTATGCCAAAGCACGAAACACGATAACACAACAAAATACCGGGTATGCCAAAGCACAAAACACGATAACACAACAAAATACCGGGTATGCCAAAGCACAAAACACGATAACACAACAAAATACCGGGTATGCCAAAGCACAAAACACGATAACACAACAAAATACCGGGTATGCCAAAGCACAGAACACGATAACACAACAAAATACCGGGTATGACAAAGCACAGAACACGATAACACAACAAAATACCGGGTATGCCAAAGCACAGAACACGATAACACAACAAAATACCGGGTATGCCAAAGCACAAAACACGATAACACAACAAAATCCCCCTTTAAGAGTTCTGCACGGAGCAGTAATTTGAATAAAAGCTGAAGAAAATCTTAAACAGGGGAAATATAATACTGAAATTATTGACTCGGGGTTACTAAAACATTAAATGAGAGAAAACATGGAATCAAATAGCATTAAATCGGATTCCAGTGTAATTACTTACTGCACACAGCACCCAGTACAGTCTATTTAACAATGCTAACAGACTACATAGTATTAACTGGAAACCATGTGAAAGGAATTGGTGCAACTACCTCAGCATTTTCCTGGAAGGTCCAAGATAAACCAAACAAATATATTTGTACAAATCATAAAATTCATCGTAATGCAGTCTTCTCCAGTCGCCTCTTAATTTCCTCCCTCTTAGGGCCAAATATCCTCCTCAGCACCCTATTCTCGAACACCCTCAGCCTATGTTCTTCCCCCAGTGCGACAGACCAAGTTTCACACCCATACAAAACAACAGGCAACATTATAGTTCTGTGTAGTTTGATCTTCACATATTTAAATAGTTTCTGTAGCAGGCATTCCCGCCGAGTTCAATCTACTCGTAATTTATTCACGCATGCAACTTTGATTTAAGGTCAATTCACATTATATGGCATAACACGACACGACACGACACGACAAAAGCCAGGATGCAGTCATATTTACTGGCAGTTAAGAGACACGATGTCTGAAAGTTTTGTTTTCGAGCTCAACGTGTTTTTGAGTTGAACTTGTTTTAGACAGTCTTGTTTGTTTGAAATGTTTAAACAACTTTCATTTAATGATTTGGCTTGTAAGCTTTATTCTTAGACAAGGAAGAGACGAAAGGTCAGAACGTAATCGCATTTGGGTCCATAAAATGTTACGTAAACGAAAAATTAAAGGAGAATTTGCAACCTTACATTGCAGATTTATAGATGATGAAATTAAATTTTATAAATATTCACTCACTCAACCAACAAATGCACTACAGTGGACCCTCGAACTTCGAACGGTTTGATGTTCGAACAACTTGAAACTCGAACAAAAAATTCGAGGAAAATCCGGTTTTGAAACTCGAACAAAAACTCGAAAGTCGAACAAAGAATCACGTGGTCGTCTTCTCTCTCTCTGCTTGGTCCAGATGAAAGAAGGGTAATTCACCTTCCAGTGAACAGTAATATCCCTCCTACTATTATTATTGATTGATTATTATACAATATTTTCATGTATGTACTATTATAAATAAAAATTTTCAATTATTGAAATTAAATATACTTGTTTTATCATTATGATATTTTGAAATAGGCACTTAAAATGTTTTATATTGGGTAAATTTTGGGGGTCTGGAACGGATTAATTCAATTTACATTATTTCTTATGGGGAAATTTAACTCGAAAATCGAACAACTTGAAAGTCGAACCGTCTCCTGGAATGGATTGTGTTCGAAGTTCGAGGTTCCACTGTATTATAATTAAACTCTCACTAGTACCCTACATATGTTTCGGCCCCATTGTGGCCATCATCAGGGGTAACTTGTTATATATATACTTCACTTTACACTGTCCAATTTGGTGCAGTTATTCCGCTATTCCGTTATTCCATTATTATATTGTTACAGGATACAGACTCCTTTATAAGTGACCAGTTGCCAGCAGTTTTTTTAACAATTTTATAATTTTATACTTTTAACTATCATCAACAACATCAACGACTACAACAGACATCAACAATGCAACGTCATACAACAGAATATGGACTGCAATATAACCAACGCCTTAACAGTTTCAACATCAACAATGCAACGTCTTACAACATCATACAACAGAATACGGACTACAACATAACCAACGCCTTAACAGTTTCAACATCAACAACGCAACGTCATACAACGTCATACAACAGAATACGGACTGCAACATAACCAACGCCTTAACAGTTTCAACATCAACAATGCAGCGTCTTACAACGTCATACAACAGAATACAGACTGCAATATAAACAACGCCTTAACAGTTTCAACATCAACAACGCAAAGTCATACAACAGAATACGGACTACAACATAACCAACGCCTTAACAGTTTCAACATCAACAACGCAACGTCATACAACGTCATACAACAGAATACAACAGAATACGGACTGCAACATAACCAACGCCTTAACAGTTTCAACATCAACAACGCAGCGTCTTACAACATAATACAACAGAATACGGACCGCAATATAAACAAACCTACGTTTAAAGTTTAACAGTTTAAAATAATTCAATAACAAGTTTTAACAACTGTGACGATGTCAATAGACAACAAACCTAACACCCTACAAAAAAGTGCAGTGCTTGTGACTTCCAGTGTAAAGTAGTAACACTGACAGAACAATAGTGGAATAACAGTACCAAATTGGACGGTGTAAAGTGAAGTATATATATATATATAACAAGGTCCTCGCAGTAGTGCCAATAAAAATGTTGATCTTCTGGTATACGATGTCATGTAGATTGGTAGATAGGTATAGATGTTTCAGATGGACTTGCTGCCTCCATCTTCAGAATAATACAAACACAGTATCCTTCGTGAATAAAACTCAGTGTTATTATAAAAGAGAAGGGTATGAAAGGCAATAGAAATGGTAAACAAAGGAGAGTAAAACTGTGCATCAAGTTGGAGCGATGGCTAACAACACGCTAGACAATGACAAGAGGTGATAAAAAATTTTCAGTGTTATACAGGACATGAAAATATGAGAGGAAACTCTGGGATGAAGCAGAAAAATGTGAGTGCGAATACATGCAAGGTTGAAAAGACAAGATGAAAATGTTCCTATTTATGATAACCAGTGCCTTGAAGGGCAGTCAGTTTATTGTCCTGGAAGAGGATGTAAGGCTCACAGATGTGTATAGGAGATGAAGGAAAATCTGGGATGTAGCAGGGACACTTGGTGTCAGACCAATGGACATGGGAATGGGTGTCAGAAAAGGCAAGGGCAAAAAAAGGAAGGAGATACAGTAAAACCCCTATTTAATAAATTGCTGGGGGATTAGAATATATTTCAATAAATCGAGGTTTTCATTAAATGGAGGTTTATTGTTTATATGGAGCTATTGTCGGGATATGAAAAAATCATCACTAAATCCGGGATTTCACTAAATGCGGGAACATTAAATCGGGGTTTTACTGTAATAAGCTCATTCAGGTCAATAGCATCTTGAATGGTAGGCAGTCAGTGGCCATAAATGGGAATGTAATATTCAAAATTGTGCATGCGTTGGAGAATGCTTCCTCCAGTAGTTCAGCGAGTAAATGAGAGGTTTCCTTGACCTGCTGCTATCCTCCCTGTACATGTTGTTGGGATGGAAGTCGATCTCAAGAGCCTCCCTGATGGTATGGTGCATGTAACAGGGTCTGGTGAGGACAGTTTTCATTGATTTCAGGCTTCTGCAGCGATGTTGATGAAATCTGCGGTCTTCTGGGTTATTACGCGGCATCGTGTGGTACAGGGTGGTACCACAGACGCCGCGTAATAAACCAGAAGACCGCAGGTTTCAACAGTTTTCATGTTCCTGAGTTGTGACATTCTCAAATTAAGCTATGCTCAGCTACTGCACGTGTCTGGATGTCTGAGACAGATGTGCTGGTGGTGGTCTTTCACCCTAGTCTCAAAAAAACAACCAGTCTGCCCAATGTAGACCTGACCACACTTGCACGGGATGCTGTACATGCCTGAAATCTGCAGTCATACTCACCCTTCACAGGGAAAAGGAAAGCGGTGATCTTTGTAGGTGGCAGGCTGACAGATAAATGTCTTCCTACGCTAGAAACTGAACCTCAGTAATCATCCCTGTGGCCAGTCACTACACTGATTGACCTGCTCCACATCTTACAAAAAATACATTTATAAAACTAATAATTTGAAAGATGCATAACTGTAATACTCACATCTGTGATGTGTTGCCATCTTTACCTCTGTAACAACTTCTCAACAGTGTTTCGGCTGTTGGATTATACAGGTGCTTCTTTACAAAGTTGGCAGCAGTGATTGCCCTTTGAATATAGCTCTCATCCTGCAATGCTTGGCCAGCCTTGGCAAATCCTGTTATCATTAGACCTGTAAAATCAAGTGTAGTAATTCAAACAATGTAATTAATGTTAGGACCTTCAGAAAATACAAAATGGTTGTTTTTCACAACAAACTCTACTATATATAAGAATAAAAGTGTTTGTATTTACTGTTTCCCACTGCAGAGCTAAGAGAGGACAAACATGTTCAAGTGATGTGCAAGTAGTGTAGAAGAATTTCTGCATGCAGTTAAAATCCTCATTTTCCAGTCCATTTTAAGTTACAGGCATATTTGAAATTCTTAATCTCAATGTTATTTCTTCGTTAAAAGTTTCAGCTACTACAAATTGTCACAGTAACAAGAAAAGCAACCATATTCCAGGCACAAATAGGTGCTCCTTTCAGTAATGCGTATAACCACTGCACAGTAAGGAAGTCTATATTAACACTGAGTTTACTCATACAAAAATTAAAAGAAAATTCTTACATAGGAATTATGTGAAACAATCAACCACAGCAGCATGAGCCCTCACTGAAGTGTACTGCCCCCCCCCCCCCACCCCCAAAGTCCAAATTTTAATAAGATGAGCAACTACTTTGTATAACGTTTGTACACACTCTATTTAACTGAATGTAAGATGTTGCTGTATATCATAAGACAATGCCTCTTCAAATCTTCAATTTTCAGGAAAATAATTATACAGAACACATCTAACTTTGTTTCTGATTATAAGGCACCCCCCCCCCCCCCATTTTAAAGGCGCTGAATTAGCAAAAAACTTTTCATCATATATTCAGGTATGGTACATACTATAAATATTAATGTCAGAAATTAAGATTACAGTATTTAGAAAAGTGATGTCAAATAGGCGGAATCTGCTGTCTCCATCTTGTGGGTAAAAAAGGAGGCAGCAGGTTCCTCCTACATGCTGATACACAACACAGTATCACACCCCACAAGACCATAACCTTAATACTCACTGACATGAGAACCTCAAATTGCTCATCACAGAATGTAAATACTAGTTTCACAACCCTGTACCATTCCATGCTGTTAGCATCTTGTCATCAAGATGTGGTCTTGGCCTCTTCTGACGAGCTTCAAACAAAAGTTCTCTGCCTTCATTCAGAGCTGCTCGTAAGGTCGCCACATCCAGTTTCAGCTTTTCTGCCATCTCCTCCTCGCTTCTCAAAGCTATCAATACATTCTGGTTTTTCAGCTCGTCATGTGGATCCTGCAAAAGACAGTTTTTCATTTCTACTTTTTTTTTTTTTAGTCGTCCTTCTACCTACTCCGGTTTCCCGTTTCAGTGTCGAGGTTGTAATTCCTTTTGATCACACTGAGAGACACACCACAGTCAGTAGGACTCCTCTGGACGAGGGATCGGCTCGTCGCAGAGGCCTCTACCTGACAACAAAACACAACACTCACAAGAGACAAACATCCATGCCCCCGGTGGGATTCGAACCCACTATCCTAGCAAGCGAGCGGCCGAAGACCCACGCCTTAGACCTGCACGGCCACTGGATCGGCTTCATTTCATACTAACAGTACCAATTCCATTAGTAACGCACATTAACGAACCAACTAACCAACTGAAACCAAAAACACAGTTCTTCCCAACAAGCTGGTAATTGCTCAGCCTAACCATAAATCATCACTTTGTCTATTCTTGATTTTATCATACCCTCAGTCTGTAAGTTTTGAAGATATCTGATAAACAGTCACGTTACTTAATACTACGGTGTACCACCAATACTTTCAATCAACAACTCTCTTGCCTACCTGTAAAGGATTAACATTTCCTTGAGGTTTCACATCGTAATGAGCACAAAACACGGTAGCCAGGGTGTCATTACTATTGCTATTTAGACGTTTACTAAGAAGGCTCTGCACTTCATCGTACGTCCAGACACAGAATGCCCCCTCTTTCTTGTGTGAAGCACCGTAAGTCGGATAAGAGTCAGCATCTTCTGCGCTGTAGAAGCCACCACTCTGTGAAAGTGTCATGAACTGCATGAAGTAAGAGGCCTTGGAAACTGGCTGATGAAGGAATGAAGTGAGCGCAATGACTATGACATTATTCTCTTCTAGAATGGGATGCAGCATGATTTAGTAAACAAATAATGTATATATTTACCACAACATATGGCATTATCCACAAAAAAGACTGTAATCTTGCAAGATTTGAGGTTTCCACAGTGGTTTGGTTGAGGATTCAGGTCTTCTGGTATGTGATGCTATGTTGCTCCATTAGCGTTTCCCAACATTTCAAAGAAATGTAGCGCCTCCATCTCCGAGAGTCGAGCAATCCAAGTTATCGCCTTGGACCCTTTGACCACTGAAGATCAAGGCACTATGTTCCTTCAAAACATCAGGAAACACTGACCCAGCTACACAGTGTCACATGCCAGAAGATGTGACTCCTCGACAGTCACCTCTTTGTAGAATCACACATAAATTAATTCAATGAGAGAATCTGATACAAGTTATGTGATTAACATTAATTAAATCCTTAAATCATCCAACATATTGCATCTGTTAATTCCAGTATTTTCAGGGGTATTCAACTGGCAAATACGTTATCAAGAATTTCACAACACAACATGAAAATAAGTGTTCAAAGACAAAGAGTTAAAATATTCTTGAGAAGACTGTATGTCACATATAAACCATACTTGTCACAATTAGTACATTAGCATGACTCTTAATTGTATGTTGTACTGGATTTCAGTTAGGGCCTTATAACTCAAAAGCACCATCTACTTTCAGTTTATCTGAAAATGATTCACAACAATGTCTTTAACAACTTTCACCACTAACTCTAAAATCCTAACAAGACCCGGAGCAGCCAAGGTTTGTCTTCTATAGAAAAAAAACAAAACCTCAAACCTACATTACCAAACAAAAAAACTTAGAATTACCATAATTAAAACCCTTAGGATGTTCCTACCTTGAGGAAAATGTAACCTTAACAATAATCTACATATCCGTATGCTCTTCATTTCTCATAATTTCTTTACTAGTCCTACTAAAACTTGCTACAAATAATTCACAACTTCTTTCTTACATACATTAAAAAGGAACACATCCCACACTGCGCACTAATGACAGAGAAATGCCTGTTGAGGACTCAGTACGAAGTCTCTTCATATGTTATATAAACATTCCCTTCCTGCCTATCTCATGCATTCCTGTCTGATCCCCTTCATATGTCTGTCCTATTTTCAACTGCCTGCCACTCTATATTAACATTAGCCAGCTAAATCTAATCAACACCCTAACCTTTTACTTCTTAAGACACCGTTAGCATAATCCTCTCATGTACGACTGTATCTCCCAAGTATCTTTCGCCTTCACGGTTTCTGACTAAAATTCTATACACATTTCCCCCTTCTCTCTCTGTTCTACATACCTGGCCCATCTCATACATCTACTGACTAAACACATCTCCAAAATTCACCTTATCACTGAGGTCCCTGTTAACATACGTCAGTATATCCCTCACAATATCTGCATACAGAGGATCCTTGGTGGCAACGTAAGCAGTTGAATATGCAACAGCCAACTGAGCCTGATCATACAGCATTTTCTCAAAATGGGGCACATGCCATCGATCATCAGTGGAGTATCTTGCAAATCCCTGCAAAATTATAACATCAAAATTAATTCACAAATTAACAGCAAACAAACTAGCACTGCATTTACTTTCGATTTTTCTTCATACTAAATTTTAATCTCTAATATTTATTGAATGTACACACCCAAACTAACTAACCAACCAACACAGTCATCTGCGGTGTGATACCATGCTGTCTAGTAGTGTGCTCTGAAGATGGAGGCAGCAGTTGCCTCTGAAATGCTGTTACCTGGCACCTGGCTACCACAATAAATGGCGTCACAATGTAAAGACCATAATCTTAATAAAAAAAAAAAACTTGTTTGAATCTAACCTGTGAAACGTGATCATGAATGCCTCCCTTTGCCATCATCTTCAGTGTATGCAGGCACATATCTAGGGCTCTTTCTCCTCTCTCAGAGGAAGGCTCTCGTGAATAAACATGAAACAAGAAATTGAAGTTCACAGGTTGAGGAAACTTCGGTGCATCTCCAAATCCACCATATTGTGACTCGAAACTCTCGGACAACTGCTGAATGCACTTCTGCCAACATGCTTCACCAGGGACGTCAATTCTTCTCCCTGATGATACATCATCCAGCACAGATGTCCTCTTTAACATTTCCACGACCTTTGAGCCAGACTCTGAAAATTTCTGACGATTTTCCTGCCACTAAAAAAAAAAGGAAACAAAAACCTGTAAAAAAGTTTCTATTCTCTGTTAGTTATTACCTTAGTGCATAATGAACTACAGTGTGTCCACAAAGTCCCTTCGGGGTTTTGAAAAATTGTGGCGCACAAACAAATTGAGCTAGCCACATGCGGTTTGCGGCAGATTACAGTGAAACTCTGGAAGTTTTTTAATGACCTCAGTAGACCTCGATGTGGGCTCCCTTGGTAGCACGGAGAACATCCAGACGATATTCGAGCTCTTGCCATGTTCTGTGGAGCATGTCTGCTGGAATAGCCGAGATCACATTCCTGATACGGGTCTTCAGGTCATCAAGTCCGTTAACTGGTGTTTGGAACACATTGCTCTTGACATAACCCCACAGGAAAAAATCCAGTGGTGTTATGTCTGGTGAACGTGGAGGCCAAGGCATTGGACCATCTCTGCCATCCCACACAATGCGCGCGTTCCTGCACAGTCGCCATTTCACAAACAACTGACTGAGAAACTAAAGATGGCCGCTTATGCCATCTGTTGGCGGCAAAAAAAAACTTCCAGAGTTTTACTGTAATCTGCCGCAAACGCATGTGGCTAGCTTAATTTGTTTGCGAGCCACAATTTTTCAAAACCCCGAAGGGACTTTGTGGACACACTGTAGAATGGTTGTAGGAGAAAGTGGTTACGGTCTAATTAAAGGTGGTATATTGGTATCTGCCAGGAGGGACTGCAGAAAACCACACAAAAAAGTCAGCATACATGGTTTGGTGAACATAAATATTTTCTGAAAAACACAACTGCTTCAAAAGAGTTGCAACTTCTGCTTTGCATTAAACGCAACTATTGCATTGCTTAACACATTGACACTCCCATAAAACTTTATTTTGTCTATTTTCACTCTGTAATAAAATATGAAGTAATTTTTTTTTGCCTGGGGGCAAAGAAGGCATAAGTGATCTGACAGTAAAAAGACACTGACTCTACAAAACAAAATTCATAGTTTGTTTAACCATTTACAGATTCTTACCTCTTCCACATGAATGCATAATTTCATTAATGACCTTCACTGTAAATAAGCAGGAAAAACTTCAAATTCATCAATACAAGAATAAGCACCATCTTCATTAGACCAACTGCAAACCGTCCATGTTTTCAAAAAAAGTAGACATTATGCTGGCATCAAAATTTTCAACAGTTTACCACTTAGTCTAACAAGTGTTAGGAAAAAAAGCTTCAATTTAAAGTAAAGGTAAAGGTCACCCTAGAACAGGCCATGAAGGCCCAGAGGGGGAGTAGAGGTATAGCTCTACTCTTTCTTTAACCTTGGCACTAGATGGGGGTGGGTGGTCAACGCCACGCCCCGGCCACTTTACCCCCGGGAAAGAGACCCAGTACCCATTGTACAGGAGGCTGGGTGGACCTCGGGGCCAGTCTGGGGGTGCTGAAAATCAATTTAAAGTAGCATAATTAAATAAATAATCCGTTTATTTTTTTCATAAATTTCTAACGTTTGAAACAATTTGTTATCTTATTATGAGCCGTATATTATGGATTTAAAGCGATATCTGAATACTTCATGTGGAATAATTACAATAATGTAGTAATGTCTTAGTTCTGCATATTCTGAACCCTTGTGATTTGTACTCCACAGCCTGTTGTCATGTTGACTAAATTTTGGATCAGCGGAATAGATATGTGTTTGTAGGTATAGGCCTAACAGTGTGAATTTTTTATATATTTTTGCCTCAGGCCAGCATGTTAAAGATGCACGTCAGTGGATGTTAGAGGGCATGGATTTTAAAGGCACATCGGCATTCACAGGTAACTGCATCCACGTAACAATCAACTTTAAAAATCAATCACCTAACCCAGTTCAAAGTGAAATAAAAACTGTTGTTTCACAGTTCTGTAAACTGTTACAGATGTTGAAAGGTCTTTGGGAAACCACAAACCATTGCAGATATGCCATCTAAAGGTCCAGCCAACACATGCCAGTGGCATGAAAACATATTTAAGAATTACAAAGCAGACAGAGGTGCGCTCTATGGCAGAGAAATCTGCAGAAGAAGTAGTGTGAGTGTCATAGCAGTTGATACGTTAAAGAAACGTGCATTAGCGATGTACACAAAATACCTTAGATGCTATGATGGAGAGAAGTCTTTTGAAACCTGGTTGGCCGTAGTAGACATCAGTTGGAGGGAAATATGTACCACCATATACAGGTGTGAGCTCCGGGGTAAGCCATACACTCATTGGCCACCCTCCTCGACCAGCCACAGCCTATTAAACAGAATTCCAAGTCAAAGACAGGAAAAAAAAAAAAAAAACAGCTGGCAATGACATGGAGAAGCAGGATGGTATGAAATGTACGCCATGAGAATCTGTTCCACAGCAGGAAAGTAAGTTCCTCCAAGGACAGTTTGGAGGTCTGGGTCAGGACTGTACTCACCGTCCAATGACCACAACAAGAAAATTCCACAAACACCTAATCCTCTTACAATCAAGTTCTGTAAACTGCACTATAACGTTTCTGCCAACAAAACTCCAAGCATTTCATTTTCTAAGATTTTAGCCTCTCAAGACGAGGGAATTCAGATTACAGTCTTCAGGGATAAGATGCCGTGTGAATTTGGTAGACAAAAAAGTTGTGGAGTAACTTATTGCCTCCATCTTCAGGGTGGAATATGGAGGCAGTAACTTGCTCCAAAATGTTGCCACTTATCTACCAAACCAACAAGGTGTCACATACAAGAAGACTGTAATCTGAATTCAGAGTAACATACTTAAGTTTTAAGCCTTTCCAGAATTCATACTGCACAGAAAGACTCAATTTCTATCATTGCAAGACTGCATCCTGTTTTTATCTTCACAGTTCATATTTTATATCAGGAACACAGATTTCCTTATGGAAAATGTGTAATTCTTCAATGAAAGCATATGTTACAATATATAGACATTCCCCGACTTATGCAAATTCAAGTTACACAATTTCAGAGTTGCACAATTAAAAAGAAAAATAAAGAATGGAGAGATAAAATAAAAAGGGATCAGTACCAGTTTTTTAAAAACATGCCAAATTTTGCCTTGCAGGAATGAAAGCAAAATGAGATGAAGGTAGCAGAAGAATACTGCTACACAGGTGGCAGGGCAGTGATGCTGTGGTCGATCAGGTTCCCCTATGTTGGAGTCTGGATTTCAACTGGACTCCCTACTACATACATACTCTATATATTTGACCGTATGTATACTCAATTCTGACCTGCGCAAAACTTGACTTGTGCCGGACATTCTGGAATGAAATTATCACATAATTTGGGGACAGTCTGTAACGTTCACTTGGCAGCAAAATGCTGTTGACAACACACAGTATAACATCTTACATGGCAGAAGAGTTCCGTGTTTAGTAAAAGCATTACGGAAATGTACAGTTCAAAAATAAAGTCAAAATTCACCTGAATAAAAGACATATACATCTTGTCCACATCTGGTCTCTCCTCACGGTCAACCTTGATATTAACAAAATACTCATTCATCACTTTGGCTATCTCTTCATTTTCAAACGATTCTCTCTCCATTACATGACACCAGTGACATGTGGAATAACCAACAGACAGAAAAATCAACCTGTTTTCCTTTTTAGCTTTTTCAAACGCTTCTTCGCCCCATGGATACCTTAAAAAAACAAAGAAACATAGAAAAAAATTCTAAAAACTGGATAACTACAGCACAGTCAACAGTGCTTATAAAATATTCAAGTTATATGTCAGGGTCCTCTAAAATTCCAGTACACTTCTGACTACACAGTGTCACAACTTTATGACAGCAATATTTATATAATCATCTGTATAGTGCATAACAATATTGTGTACCATACCAAAAAAGGCTAATGTCTCATAGCGGTGTTACAATTTGGAAGTAAGTGACACCACACTGGAAGCCCCACAGAAAAAAAGTACCCAAGAGAAAGGCACACACTGTGTGCTGGTAATATATGCATAAAATGTGTGTGCATATGCGAGGTGCATATATAAAAGATACGACATTTTTAACGGCACTAAAGATTCACAATCGTACAGCATCAGGGTATCATAGTTCGGGCCAGACAGTCTGGAGTTTGAATTTGGGCAGGGAAAGAGATATTCCTCTTCTCCGAAACATCCAGACCAGGTCTGAGGCATGCCCAGCCTTCTGTTCAATGGATACCAGGTTTCTTTCCTGGATCCAAAGTGACCATGGCATGAAGTTGACCATTCACTTCCAACTAGTGCCGAGGTTAAGAATGAGTGGAGCCATGCCTCTGCTCTCCCTATGTGGCTTCATGGCGTGTACAGGAAGAAATTCAACATTTACAGCACAGCCGGGTATGTGGTACCAACACTTCAGAGGACCACACTGCCTTGTCTTCAAAACATAAGAGGGTGGAGAAAGTATCCTTCCAAAATGTGGTATCCATGTAACAGAACACAGAGTCACAACCCAAAACACCACAATATGAACATATGAAAACTCCCGAATATCAGACAATATTTGAAACAATTTTTTAAAGAATCAACTGAAGAATAATAAAAGTTACCAGATGCCCTCATCACAGCAATAATTGTGGGACACCGCCAACAACGGCCCATGCAATGGACACAACAACAACAACAACAACATACACAAATACTGCTATCGCATGACATATGAAAATGTGTTTAGAAAGCTCAGTAGGATCCTAGAAAGCTCCTGACAATGAACCAAGAGTTTTGAAACATTTAGGACACAGTGCAGAAAACTGCTTAAACCCTATATTGCATTTGACAGTAAACAATGTCTATCTATTAACCAATACAAACAGTATGTCAGTGAACATAAAAGATGCAGTATGTACAGTATGTAAAACTGCTTTTACCAATCAACTGGGTTGCCAGCATGCTGCAGTAAGTAAGGAGACTTCTCGTATGCTAAACGGTTTTGACGTTTTGGTGGCACGCTCACATCTCCCCCTGTTGCCATTGTCTTGCAGGAGTTTAGCCTGTCAAATAAAAGGAAATAAATTATCCTACATTAAAAGATAAGCTAACATAACTTGCCTCAAAGAGGGTCAAACTACATACGAACAAGACTCTCTACTGCTGTCCTTCTCTTACATGCAAACACACATAAACATGACATGACTGATCTATCTATCTACACAAGAACAACCTTCAAAAGAAAGTGAAACTGAAAGATTATGATTATAGTTTTCTGAGATGTAATGCCATGCAGTCTACAGATGATACAATGTCATATCCTTGGACACCGTAATCTGAATATTCAAAGCTGTGGGAACCTCAAATTTCATAAAATGAAAGATGTTACCCATATAATTATAGAAAATATTCCATATTTTTAAGGTTGTGTTATTGGAAAATTACATTAATTCTTATGTATTTTGTGCACAAGTATATAAACTGAATGCATAACAGGAAGTCGCATCTGCTTCTTTGTATGTGTTTCATTTTTGAAACTAAGAGATCTGAATGAGATCCAGTATGCAAAGATCTAAGTACATACTGTAGAACACGTTCAATTTTGACCTGCATCAAACTGATATAACACTTTCTCTACATGAAGAACAAAAACAAAATTTACAGCATTTTCAAAAACAGCTCACTCTATAGCATTGACTAGAAGCTGATGTGCCCCACTCGGCTACATTCTCCCCCCCCCCCCCTCAGCTTCTTAGACCTTCCTAATGGCATAATTCACAGCAATGTTTAAGGGCACTGTCAATACAACATCTCCTTGTTTCTGGCCTTTCTGAACAGGAAAATATCGAAAAATATTTACACCTGTTCTTGATTATACATTTCATTTCATACATATTAATTAAAGTAACTAGTTTCATGGGTAAACGAAACTCACTGAAAATATATATACAAAACAATCCTCCTAACCGAAACAGTGTTTTTTTTAAGCCAGTTAGCCTGATGTTTATTATGAACCCAACTTCTGAATATGCAGTAGTTACAACAAAAATATAAATGCAACGTTACTGCTTTAAGATTAGGAACCTCACACTGCAAACATGCAACCTGAACTGTCAGAACTATCGAAACTGAATTATAAAAATATGTTGAACTGACTTGAAGTTATAACACGAAGCTTTTACGATTCATAATTTAAAATTATCTGTGTCAAGCATATTCTTCTTTTGCGTCATCGCTCGTCTGTATCACTAGATTCTTCTGTACCAAACGCTTAACGCGGTTACGTTACACACATATTCAATTACAAATTAAGGGGCACTGCACAGCAACAGTTATTAGATGGTTGACAGCGGAATTCTTCATCAAATAAAAATTCAAACTTGTCTTTATTTTATGATAGTGAAAATCACAGCGGCATGACAACCACCAAACGAATTCATCTTATTTCAAATGTGATGCTACACAGTGGCAGTTCTACATGCAGCTTCAGTTCATTTCATGACAAAACTCTAACCTCTTAAACTGATGCAGCCGTTTCTTGTGGTCACTTATTCCTCTTACGAAAAGAAAGAACCATTTAAACAATAACAATGAAAACCAGTTATTCCTCTAGCCAAATATGAAACTTCTACGCATGATTTCAACCGTCCAAAAATCATTACATAACAAACCTAATTCACCACTTACTTTTCCATTTCTCAACAGCAAAGGGAATGGACAACTACGCTGTATTTGACAGCGGAAAGGGAGAATGTGATTTTACTGCTATCTGGTAGTAAAACAAGTTAAACAGACCTATTTTGTACGACGATTCTAACCTCGTTTGAAATCTAAATATGCATTTCGGAAAGAATTAGTCCTCAGACATTTTCAAACAAGTGAAAGCACGGAAAATAAGAATATGCATTGCAAAATATCACCAACATCCACTTTACTTTTAAATGCAAGGATTTTACTGCTCGCTGTCTCGTTTGTGGGCCCTGGAGTCCCGCATACGATGCGTCGCGTGCCAAGTATACAGTAGCCAATCTTACCGTGGTAGCTATTTCATACAACTCGCATACTGCCAGGTTATTAATGCATGGATTTCATCAACTTTACAGTACTTCCTCATGCAGTGCTGCATAATTTAGCACAGACTGTTACATATAATGGAATCAGATTTGGTTGCTCGTCAAACAACTGGAAACATACTGACTGGAATGAAAAGTGGTAACGCCTCTAACCATCACAGAACACAAGTTATGTCAACAATAGTTTTTTATACTCCAACATGTTTTCGAAATCACTTAAAATATTACTGGGAGGCATACAAGGTTATATGCTTATGGATTTGCAGATAAAATAAACATTGATACAATGCATTAGGTCATACAGGGATTGGTAAACCAAAGTGCATGCTTATATTATTTATTTTGTGGATATTTACATGATAAAGGAGTTACCTTACACATACCATCACAAAATTATCAGATTGGGTCATACAGATACCATTTGATTGTACGAGTGAATTTTTCTGAAAGGGAGGTAGGTAAAGCTCATCCTGTCACACACCCATACATGTTGAATAAAGGTCAGTACATCAGAGTTCATGTCACAGTGACAATGTGAATGCACGGTGGTCAGAAAATGTGACGTTCAAACATTCACTCCAGATCAAATCTTGAGATTGCTGATTTGTACACCGTCAAAAACACAACACTAGAAGTACTAGGTAAATAATTCTTTGTTGAGACGTTTCAACCCTTGAAGGTGAGACCACCACACAATCTTAAAATTCATGCATCAATCACCCAGTGATGTGGCACCATATCCCAGAACTCAGTCTAGCCACTTGTTATGATCGGGATAGACATTGTCAAATACCAACTCTCCCTATAAACACATTACAATTACTTTGTCTAAGGTAAGTAAAACATCTTCCCCTGCCATTACAGAAAAAAAATCTTGGTTTCTCCTGCTTACACCATTATGTCTGAACTAGAAATATAGCAATTAGCAACGAAATACAGGACGTATCTTTTCCAGTCTCTTGCAGTTCTCATAAAACATTCATGGCACAAGTATCATTCACATTTCAAATCATAATCATGTAACAATATTCATTTTAATGTCATTTATACTACGCCATATGAACTTTTATTTCCGGTGCTGTGAAAGCTCAGCCATTTTGTAGCTAAGCTATGGGCTGGGTGGCAAATTCCTGGTGCAGGCAGAGATTCCAGTCTTCTCCACAGTATCCAGACTGGTGCTGGGGTCCGATCATTACTGGGGGTTCTTTACTTGGGAATAAAGCAGCCAGTATGTAAAGCTGACCAATCACCTCCATCTATTGGCAAGATTAAGAATGTGTGGAGTTATACCCACACTCATCCACACATCTTGATGGTGCAGTGCTTACTTAAGACATTATGCAACATTTACTGTTAACAGTGTAGGATCAGGGAAGAACAATTGTTAGGAATTAAATCATTTAAATTTTACACTTTATTTACCATTATTTACAGTGTAATTGTGACAACCATTAAATGCCAGAAGTGGGCATTTAAATTTTAGCGCACGGTTTATGAAAAATGTATTATTTGAACAGAAAAAGATAAAAGTATGAAATAAAGGGCATTTCCCAGAAAATAAGAGACTGTGCAGCAGATCTTAAAAATGCAGTACATTTCCTTCTGCCTAAATACATAAAATGAATTTCTAGGGGTTTTCCTACGTGCATTTGCATATGTGAACATAGGTCTTTATACAGGTTAACTGAACCGATTAAAATTCAGCAAAATAAATTATGGTGTGTCTGGGCTAAAGACAAGTTTTGCACTCATATGAACTGCAGGTTACCGTTATAAAACTGGGTAATGCAGCTAAATACACTTCAGTCTTTGTTGCTATCTCAATTTTCCCAAACCCAAGATGCAGTATCCTTTTTGAAAAGCTAACAGTCACTCAGCTAGTCAAGAAATTCCACATTTTTATTGAACTGAGGAATCACTTCTGTGTTCACAAGAGTCCACACCATGTCAGGTAGGCCCCTTACCAATACGTGGTGTGCCCTCAGGTTCTGAATGCACGAGTTGGTGCCCAGATATGGAGTGTAGTTGTACACCTATCAAATCAATTACAGACAGGCACAACAAGTGATCTTCCAGCTTGGGAGTTGAGGAGGAACTTTTAACAACTTTTACAAAATGTTATCAAATGTTAGAGAGTCTTACTGTTAGGAAGTTTCAAAATATTAACAGACTCTTCCCACAAGTCCACAAAACGACACACACAGATCCTAATTCCCGTCTATATTCCAGATGCACCTTCTTCTTGCCACTGCAATTGCTACAATTTCTCTCCACCTTCCACCCTCATAAAAGAGTGAAGCTGGCTCTGTCCACACCATAAAGGCAACAGGGAGAGTGAAGGTATAGCTTCATTCATTCTTGGCCTGGGCACTAGAATGGAGGTAAGTGGCCAGACTCACGCTCAAGCTGCTTAATATCTCGATAAAGAGCCCCCCACAATACCCACTGAATAGGAGCCTGGGTGGGCCCAAGGGATGGTATGGACATTTTGGAGAAAAAAAATTTGTTGTCCCTGCTGGGATTCGAACCCCAGACCGTCCGGCCCGTAGCCTAGTCGCTATACTGAGTACGATACCGCAGCTGATCTTGAAATTTCTGCTGATGTGACAGCAGATACGCTGATGTTGCGCTACAATTGCTGCACATACACATTTAACGACGCTGTCAACAGCACAGTTACGTAACATCAAGCAACAGGATAATCAGCGACTACTTAACTGGAAAGGATGCAAGTGGGAGGCTAATGTGACGAGTATTTGCATTTACCTGGAGGGACCAAGGAAAGAAAATTAACACTCCAGTCAGGATAGCTGATCTCTGAGTCACCCCCAGTCTTCCGCATACAAGGCACAGGTGCTTGTGGTCACTGGATAAGTGGACTCTTGCATCACAAGTAGGGAGAAGTGCAGATTCAAGAAAACTGATGCACACTGTACATGTTTCTCACCACCTGTCTGTACAGCACAAAGACAAGTTAATATAGCCTGATAAAACTACATAATTTCACAGCCTTTGCTCGTCTGGGATAAATTTTGGACGGATCATGTCATTTAGTACAATCAAGCTGCTTTAATACGAGGTTTGTGATGAAACTGGAACTAGTTACATAGTTTGACAATGTTGTTTCTGATCTCTCAGTACAAACCAATAAGTGACCAAAGAGCTGCTTGGAACATTGTAAATTCAAATATTATATCAACTATGTGACACAGAAAGTCCCATCTTCAAGGGTCAAGCAGTCAAATTGGGCTGCTTGACCCTGAAGATGGGACTGACAGGCTGTCCCGAAACGTCAGTAACCAACTACCAATCAACGCTGTGTAACATCTCAGAAGAGATCTCATTTACACTGCCTGAAATCATGCAGTTGAAAGCTGTTGCTGGTGAGGGACTGCGCCCAAGAGACAACTGGATGAAGGAAAAACTGAATTAGCTTTTTTATAACAAATTTTTACTTACTTGGTGCTTGGAATAGGAGAAAAAATTGCAGGGAAATGTTTTCATTTCAGATTGGAACAACAATTGACAGTCCAAAATGCCGCATTTACCCAAATTCAAGCCCAGAAAGTCTTCCTAATAATTCATCATCTGAAAATGGGGAATCACCTTATAATCATGCATAAAGTTAAACACATTCGTGGATGTAATTTATTGAAAACTGAAGACTCTGAGGCCCCATAAGCATGGTTAATATTCCATCAATTAGCCACCTTGTTCTTTTCTACACACTGGTGTACTCAGCCATTTTGCAAATGTTTTAATGGTATCTCCTAAACAAAAATATAGTAGTCATTCTATTGAGCCCATTTGGTGTCAAATAATGCACAACTGACTGTGCCCCAATTACAGACACTTGCAAGCATTTGCCTGGAAAGACTTAGGAACTAAGCCTCTTAAGGACAAGCACGACAATACAATATATCAGCACATGTAATATATATATACACTTTAATACTTGCATTCAAACAGAATACATGTACATTGGCTAGCAAATTCATGTCCCACCTCCGTATTTCTGCTTCTGATAAATAAAGCTACTAATTGGTAATAGCTGAGACTAGTATAATTTACAATGGCATTATACAATCCTGAAAAACCACACTAAAAGTTCAATTTCACTATATACTACTTATGTCACTGAACTGAACAGTGTCTTGTAGCAACACAGTTCTGTAACATTTTACAAAAAAAAAAAAAAAAAATCAAATCATAACAAGAACTCAGTCTTCCTCCGCAAGTCACCGCAGATGTGTTGTGCATTTAATTTTTATGCTTACATATCACCGATATCATCTACACTGTATTCTGCTGAATTTCAAAGTCAATAATACTACAATATAAAATATAATTTCACCGATTAATTTCATGAAGAGCTTCTCCTGTGAAGTATAAAAGTAATCACATTAACTAGGTGAAATCATTCTACGTACTGAAATCCAGCAGGATGATTGAAACTTTAACCTTAATCCTTTTCTTGGAGCAACACGTGACTCCTGTTGCTTCATGCACTGTTATTACAGGACCTACTGTAAATCTGACTGATGCTTCAGTGCTAGGTGGGTGGGATAATTTGGCAAGCAGGCCGACCCGCAGAGCTTCACTAGCATTCACCCATAATACTGGCAGTACTGTTTACTTTCCTGCAGCAATCTGCTTCATGCGATTCAGAGCGCTCCCAGCTTGGAACCATTCAATTTGCTGTTCATTCATTGTGTGGTTCAAGGAGATACTTTCTACCTTTCCGTTTGGATGTTTAATTTCGGCCTTCACCGGCTGTAACATAAAAAAAAACACATTCTTAATATTCACTTAACCCTTACTATGCTCACTTCTGGTTGGTAATTTCAATATATATTTATTCAAATCATGACAATCTGGATTTTTGCACCATGCAGTGTAATGGGTTTGTTCGGACATTTCAGAGAAACATGAAGCAGCATTCTTCAGAATCCACCTGAACCCAATTCGGCCAAAGTTCATCATGTTGGAACACACCCATTACGCTATGTAGTGTAAAACACAGAAGATCGTCATTTGTCTAAAACCTGCTGTAAAATCCTGAAAACTTACAAGTACATCTGTAACCTAATCGATAACATCAATGGATGCACACAAATGCATCTGTCAAACTCCCAGCCATAGCAACCACTGATTTTCAGTCATTTTATGAAGTTTCAGTAACAAATTTCATCGAACTTAATATTTTTTTAATATTTAGTATTTCAACCAACGAATGCACATATGTGCATTCGTTGGTTGAAATACTAAATATTAATATCAAGATGCACGGTGAACACAACGTTAAATTCATGAAACTTGTTGTCAAGGGTACCACTGACATGCCGACATGTAAAACTGCAGTACAGGATTTCAGTGTTCTGGGACATAATGCTGTGTCAATGGGCATGCAGTTGCCAGTGTTTCAACGGTGCCTTCATCTTCAAAGGAGAAGCACGTTGACACTCCTTGACCCTTGAAGATCAGGAACCACTAACCAAATGACAGTGTCACATCTCAGAACACCTGCATCCTCAGCAACATTGCAGTGACAACCTCAAATCTTGCAAAACTCTGATAAGGTAAAGGTAAAGTTCACCCTAGAACAGGCCATGAAGGCCCAGAGGGGGTGTAGAGGTATAGCTCTACTCTTTCTTTAACCTTGGCGCTAGATGGGGGTGGGTGGTCAATGGCAGCCCCGGCCGCTTTACCCCCAGAAAAGAACCTGGTACCTATTGTACAGGAGGCTGGGTGGGCCCCAGGGCTGGTCTGGACGGGTGCGAAAAATCTCACCCCCACTGGGATTCGATCCCCGCACTGTCCAGCCCGTAGCGAGTTGCTATACCGACTGAGCTATCCCGGCCCGTGCAAAACTCTGGTACACGAAGTAAAGTGATGAAGGCTGTCGATCACAACCGGCCTTCAGCCCTTTACTTTGTGCATCTTCATCACAACCGGATGTCTCTCATAAAAAAAACTATGGCACTTAATGCTTTATCAGTTTGGTCTGTAAGGTTACAAATAATCATGCTTGTTAACAAATGCACCATTAATTAAAAACACATACCTTTCCAGGTGCAAGATTTTTCAGGTCAAGTAGTGAAATCTTATCTGAGGGTTGGATCTTGTCATAGTCTGAAGAATTTGCGAATGTCAACGGTAGAAGACCCTGTTTTTTTAGGTTTGTTTCATGGATACGGGCAAAGGACTTGACAATAATTGCACGACCACCAAGATGCCTTGGTTCTAGTGCTGCATGCTCGCGGCTGCTTCCCTCCCCTGCAAACACGACAAATGGAAAATAACATATAGTCCAGTTCACTAACAGTTACGGGAAAATCTGAAACAAAGCCATATACATCTTGGAGTTCAAACATAGTGATATTAGCTGACTGCTGTCTCTTCATAGACAAATAATAAGCACATAAGTTGAAAAATGAATCCTCTAGTCTGCAGCATTCAGAATAAATGTGTCAACATGCAAACTCAACCTCTTCTACTGCCGTCTTATATACCGTATATTCTCGAATCTAATCCGCATCCGAATCTAATCCGCACTCAGGTTTTGGCGATTTCTTAAACGAAAAAAAGTTAGTTCGCGATTCTAATCCGCACCTTTCCTTCAACCACCCCTTGCCCACGGGACGACTGATTGAATAATATTGGATGTTACCAAAGCGTTAAAATCCGACGCTACGCATGTGGCCGATGAGTCATACCGATAGAGGCGGGCCTTTCTCAACAGACGTGCGCAATCTTGTCTGAAGCCAGCTGAGCCTTAGTTGTTGAAACGTGGGAGGTGCTTGTTCCAATTTGTCGTGTACCGTAGTTATGGAAGAAGGATGCCTGAAATCTAAACGACTCTCATATACGGCAAAGTTCAAACGTGAAGTTATTCGGTGCGCAGAGGAGAATGGAAACCGCAAAGCCGCTGCAATTTTTGGAGTTGATGAAAGCAACGTTCGACTATGGCGGAAACACAAGGCAGCGATGACATTGTATGGGAGGACGATGTTGAAGATAAAGATGATAGTGACTGGGTGGAGAGCACGGATAACGATTCAGTTATGAGTGATGACGGCGAGTGTGATGAATAATAAATTATAATAATAAATAATAAAATAATAGATTATTTATTGTATTGTTCTTACGGCACGTACAGCAGCTCAATCATTTTTCCAAAATCCAGCTCTAGACCACGAATCTAATCCGCATCTGATTTTTTAGCCCTCTAAAACTGTAAAAAGGGTGCGGATTAGATTCGAGAATATACGGTACGTAAGAATAATTCTATACAAACAGTTCAGTTTAAATATTTAAAGCCCACTGCTTACTTCACGTACCACCAGAAACATTCAGAAATTCTACATTCTTTCCAGGGTGTATTTGTCTTGTATGAATCTCAGAACAGCAATTACTTCCCTATATAACATTAACTGATTGGTTTTCATAATCAAGACAGAGCATGTTTACTGTATGGTACAAACTGAATTTTTCGATATAATTCAGTTTCAATTTCATCTTCAAAGGACCCAAAGCATGTCCACAATACTGCAGACTGTTATAAAAACTGTTAGAACCAGTTACCACCACACTGGATATACGGTGTGCTTGTTTATAACAAACTACTTAGTGAAATTAAAAGTGTTAAGTCCATAATAAAATTCAAGAAGATACTTAGAAACTTCCTACTTGAAGAATTTTTATTCGGTGGAAGAATTTATGACAGTTGACTCCTAATTTGTAGGAACTGTGTTAAAGATGTATATCTGTAATGTAATTACCAGTGCTTTCTTTTGTGTACTATGTTAATCAGTGTCTTGTGAGGTTCTGTATATGTATGTAATTATATCAGATTTACGTGTTTGTTTGCTTTTACTGTAATTCTTATACTGTATACCGTAACTACTCTCTGGATGTGTCCAATATCATTCTGTAATGATTTCTAGGATGAAATACAATACGATACAAAAAAAAAATACAGTTCACATCTCTCACAGAGACTGATCAAGATTACAGCACTTACTAATGTCGTATTGACTCCAAAAACTCAGCACAAAATATCTACCATTACAATTCACAACCTTACTTAAAACTGTAGCACTTCTTTTGGGCCATCCTGTACAAAAATGTAGATAACTTCTAGTGAAATACAATGCCCTCACACACAGGTAATAAACATTACAATTTATTAATTATGATATAAGTTGAAAAATATATTATGAATTTCTTAGCTTAACCAAACTTGTAGTCTTACCGTAGTTTTCGTCACCAACAGCCACCCATTTAACGCCAGCCTTTTTATATGCTCGGGCTACTTCAGGAACTGTGCCCCACTCATTTGTTTGAAGGTTTCTAACCTTATTCATTTCATCATTTTCAGAATTGACTGCACCAATAAACATATTATTGGAAATATTATCCAAGTGACCACGGTACTTCAGCCAAGGGCCAGCTGCCGAGATGTGATCAGTTGTGCACTTTCCTTTCACCTGATTAAGAAAATGAGAAAAAATAAGAACAAGGTACATTTGTAACCAATTCCATCCTGACAATCTAACAACAGCTTGGAAAATCAACAAACTCCAACCCTCCTATTCAATTTGGGTACCAGGGTTCCTTCCAGAGGGTAAATTGGCCGAGGCATGAAGCTGAGCACTCACCTCCAGCTACTGCTGACATTATGAATGGGTGGAGCTATACCTCTACTCCCCCTGTATGACTGGGACAACTAAAAAAAACTTTATAGTAGCATGTGCTGCAACTGTGTGGCAACATAATCCCCTGACAGAGGCCAGAATATATATGCCCTGACCTGCACAAAAGATGAGAATTTTTCCTGAGTCATCACCTGAAAAATCATGTAGCGGCACCGTACAATAATGCACAAAATAAAAATGTCCTGTGTGGGTATTTTCCAGAGAACTGGAGACTGTGAAGGTGGTCACATTACATTTGGGTAAACATGGCACCTTCTTGCATTAAATTTTTGGACATACAATTTACAATTGTAACAAAAATTAATATGTTTTCAGATTTTTACAATGGTCACTGTTCAAAATGTAGTAGTCTTGAGGGTTTTTGGGGGGGGGGGGGGGGGGGGGGGGGGTGATACAGTGTAATGGTGTAGGGTGCTAACTATGTTCCAGAGAAACAGACTGCCTGCACCCCTTGCAGTCAAGTAAGCACAATAAACTGCAGGCTGAATAGAGCAATTATTCCAGGAAAGAAGGAAAGTAACAACTGTTCTTTCACAGGAACAAATGGTCACTCCTAGTCTATAACCTGTTTTCTCCCAACACCTCTGTCAGCAGCCATTTTTCTTTGCCTCTTTTCTTCTCTGTAAACAGACTTTTTCCCCAGACTGGCTTCAACCCCAAAAAAGGCAGGCAGTATGTTTCTCTGAAACTTACCATGCTACATGGTGTCATAACCCAGCGGGCCACTAGACGAAATCCTATAAAAACCGAATGTACATTAATTTTCAGTCTTTTAACCAACAAACGCATTTTTATTTTCATATTTTGTTCAATTCACCCTGAACTGAACAAAATACGAAAATAAAAAGTGCATTCGTTGGTTAAAAAACTGAAAATTAATGTCAAGATAGACGGTGAACACGACGTGAAATTAACGAATGTACACGTTTATGTATCTGCTCGATGCAAGGAGACTTCCATCACTTTGTAACTGCTATAATCCTACGACAATTAAGCTTGTTTTAAACGAGCGGTATAAACCTGTTGTGAAATGCTGTAACATGCAGACAGTACCTTAATCAAAACAGTGAGGTCAACAAGGTCTTTCCCATCCCAAACATCGAACGGTTCCAGAAGCTGCAGTCGCTGGCTTTTGGAGTCAACATCTACCTTCAATTTGCTGCCATCTGCAGGTGGTTCTTCATACGTATCCTCACCAGGATCAAAACCTTTTGCTGGTAGCTCATCTCCATATGGTGAATCCAAAAGAAATTCCTTACCTACAAATTAATGTAAATTGTGTTATTTTCCTACATATGGTATATACCAAGGGTGGCCAAATTTGTGTTATTTTTTCCCCTACATATGGTATATACAAGGGTGGCCAATTTGTGTTATTTTTTCCCCTACATTGGTATATACAGGGTGGCCAAATTGTGTATTTTTTCCCTACATATGGTATATACAAGGGTGGCCAAATTTGTGTTATTTTTTCCCCTACTATGTATATACCAAGGGTGGCCAATTTGTGTATTTTTTCCCCTACATGGTATATACCAAGGTGGCCAAATTGTGTTATTTTCCCCTACAATGGTATTACAAGGGTGGCCAAATTTGTGTTATTTTCCCCTACATATGGTACTGCCAGGGGTGGCCAAAGAGCCACTACGATAAAACTTCAGATGTTTGACAGCCGCAAGACATGAACAAATATTACACACACCTTTTTATTGTTGCACGCACATTTTGTTACAAAAATTCTTAAATATATTTACTCACCATGAACATTAAACTTACGTTTTAATCCAGTGGACTCTCAGTTTATAACTGGTAAATAATTATAAAGCTTGAAAATTGTTTATTTACCTTTTATATGAATTGTAATGCAAAAAAGAAACTCAGCCAACATATTTCCACGAGCCGCATGTGGCTTGCGAGCCGCGGTTTGGCCACCCCTGGTATATGCCTATATCAGAACTTGATAAGCCAAACGCCTTTCAGAATAAAAGCATCGGTAAGAAACCTGCGTATGTATCAGCGTCAATTGGAGTGATCCTCCATATGTGACATGCTGAACACTCATGCTAGACATGAACAACAATACTAAGTTTGCCATGTATTTAGTAACCACTCAATCACTATTCGTCAAAACAGTACCAACACAACCAATTCCACACAGTGCCACCAACCAGAATACAAGAACGCCAGCACCATGTTGACCATACTTGATCCTTTGTGCGGCCGCATGCCATCAACTAAAAACAGGAGCAACATCACAAGTAAGTCACCCTGTGAGCCTCGAGTCAGTAACTTACCATCAGCTCCCTTCAGCTTGTCTTTGGTTGGGTCAAAGTTCAGGGTTCCTGTAATGACAGGGCCGTAACCAACTCGGGCGACGTTACAAATGCGTGGGTTGCAGGGTTCGCATCGTTACGGCCAGTGAAGTTTCGGTTATAGGACGTAACAATGGTATTCTTTTCACCCTTCTTCACATCCTGGCGATCCCACTGACCAATGCAGGGACCACAAGCATTGGCCAGGACAGTACCACGAATGTCTCTCAAGTTTGTGCCTAAGTATACAAAAGAAATGGGTTATTAGACTAACACAGTGCAGTATGGCAGATGGTACTAACACAGTGCAGTATGCAGATGGTACTACACAGTGCAGTATGCAGATGGGTACTAACACAGTGCAGTATGGCAGATGGTACTAACACAGTGCAGTATGGCGATGGGTACTAACACAGTGCGTATGGCAGATGGTACAACACAGTGAAGTATGGCAGATGGGTACTAACACAGTGCAGTATGGCAGATGGGTCTACACAGTACAGTATGGCACATAGGTACTAACACAGTGCAGTAGGCAGATAGGTATAACACAGTGCAGTATGGCAGATGGGTACTAACACAGTGAAGTATGGCAGAGGGTACTAACACAGTGCAGTATGGCAGTGGTACTAACACGTGCAGTATGGCACATAGGTACTAACAGTGCAGTATGGCACATAGGTACTAACACAGTGCAGTAGGAGATAGGTACTAACACAGTGCAGTATGGCAGATGGGTATAACACAGTGCAGTATGGCAGATGGGTACAACACAGTGCATATGGCAGATGGGTACTACACAGGCAGATGGCAGAGATAACACAGTCTTCAATGGTATAACAAAGAAATGGGATGGACTAACACAGTGCAGTATGGCAGATGGTACTAACACAGTGCATATGGCAGATGGGTACTAACACAGTGCAGATGGCAGATGGGTCTAACACAGTGAAGTATGGCAGATGGGTACTAACACAGTGAAGTATGGCAGATGGGTACTAACACAGTGCGTATGGCAGATAGGGTACTAACACAGTGCAGTATGGCAGATGGGTACTAACACAGTGCAGTATGGCAGATGGGTACTAACACAGTGCAGTATGGCAGATGGGTACTAACACAGTGCAGTATGGCAGATGGGTACTAACACAGTGCAGTATGGCAGATGGGTACTAACACAGTGCAGTATGGCACATAGGTACTAACACAGTGCAGTATGGCAGATAGGTACTAACACAGTGCAGTATGGCAGATAGGTACTAACACAGTGCAGTATGGCAATAGGTACTAACACAGTGCAGTATGGCAGATAGGTACTAACACAGTGCAGTATGGCAGATAGGTACTAACACAGTGCAGTATGGCAGATGGGTACTAACACAGTGCAGTATGGCAGATAGGTACTAACACAGTGCAGTATGGCAATAGGTACTAACACAGTGCAGTATGGCAGATAGGTACTAACACAGTGCAGTATGGCAGATAGGTACTAACACAGTGCAGTATGGCAGATAGGTACTAACACAGTGCAGTATGGCAGATAGGTACTAACACAGTGAGTATGGCAGATGGGTACTAACACAGTGCAGTATGGCAGATGGTACTAACACAGTGCAGTATGGCAGATAGGTACTAACACAGTGCAGTATGGCAGATAGGTACTAACACAGTGCAGTATGGCAGTAGGTACTACAAGGTATTCTAACACAGTGCAGTATGCAGTGGTCTACATCTTCAGATAAACACAGCAGATGGCAAGGTACTAACAAAGTACTTATCACTGTACAACAGTAAATTTACAGACTTGAGCGTTACAAACAGCTACAGTGCAAGAGTTCTTAGTGGTCCATTACAAAGTTCAAAATTATGAAAAACTTACAATGCCATCTCGTTCGATAGTGGCACGGACTTGCTCAGATCCTGGAGTCACATTAAATGGAATCTTTGACTTAAGGCCATGTTTCAATGCCTGTTTTACGATGCTCGCACACCGACCCATATCCTCGTAGCTTGAGTTGGTACAACTGCCAATGAGACCTAGAAAACAAACATGTACATTCAAAACAGAGGGTCCCATTTGAAACTAGAGGCTCTCACAGTTGTGATTACAGACTGTGGTCCTCTGGGATGAGATATCATAATTCAGTACAAAGGTACCAACATTTCAGAGGATGTGACAGATCTCTCCAACCCTAAAGTTAGAGGTTGTGAGTTCCTCTGAAAAAATGGTACTTGTCTATCAAACTTCATGGTGTCAACACCCCACACATACACACAGCAATCTTCCCCTTTAACTTTTATCTGGCTGGGTCAGTATTTAAATTTCAACACATGATTTATGAAAAACATTGAGTATTATTTGAACAGAAAAAGATAAAATTCTGAAATAAATGCCATTCTGTGGAAACTAAAACAGAGATTATGCAATGTCTCAAAAATGCAGTAAATCTCCTTGTTGCCTAAATGTATAGAATGAAATTTTAGGGGTGTTGTTTTATGTGCATTCGCATGCAAATGCAGGTCTTTTAAAGGTTTATATTACCATCCCTTCAATGCCCAATATCCAAAGTGGTCAAACTGTGAGGCCACATGTGAAATTTCACCACGTGCCAGTTTTTAAGCCTATCTGCATCCTTACACATCACCCAATAAAACTGCTCTCTGTCTGCGTATGTGCAACATTCGCAACTGCTAAACAGTTTGCATGCCACATTCTCCATCTACCATTCAACATTCTGCACACAAAATATGAAATCTCTTACCAACTCTGATATCAAGGGGCCAGCCCTTGGCAGCTGCAGTTTTGCCAACCTGTGAAATGGGATGTGCCAAGTCAGGAGTGAAGGGGCCATTGATGTGGGGCTCCAAGGTGTTGAGATCCAGTTCAATTAGCTAAAAATGGAGCAGCACGAATTTGTATTGAAATGGTTTGCTCAGATCAATTACACATGTTACAACTACAGTTGCAATACCTGAAAAGTTATTTAAACATTACTTATTTCACTTTAGTTACTTGCAGCAGTGGGGAGAGATTTATGTCACATGATACTGCTGCCTCAGAACAGCCTCCTGCACCAGTCTCTGAAGACAGCTGAGTATACGGCATTAGCGTAATTTAATTGGCACAGAAAGATTGAAGTGCTCACACAGAAACCTGCCACTGTGTTACGCTGTTCACCACAAATTCCACATGACTACTGTGGGACTGAAACTGCACTTGCATGTTAAACTGGTTGGAGCCATGGCTTGGTATGTAACTACCTCTTTATATCTTACATTTAGATCAGAAAGGCAAATTCTCATATAAGTAACTGTAAACAATACAGAATCTTCTAATTACAGCATTTTCCATGCTTAATTAACCACCATGGCATGATGTATGGGAAATGCAGGTATAGCTCCACAACTTGTTGATCTCAGCAACACATTTGGGGGCCTGGGCAGTGTAACCAGTACCTGACTCTGTAACAGGCTTTATCAACCAAGGAATTATGGTTCACATCCTGGCAGGGGCAAGGAATGTTTTGCTTCTCCAAAGCATCCAGATGAGCTCTGGGGCCTGCACAGTCACGTATTCCATGGGTAATGAAAAGTAATTCCCCAGGGTTAAAGCAGCCAGGGTGTGAAGCTGACCAATCACCTCTACCCAGTGCTCAGCTTTAGAATGAGTGGAGCTATACCCTACTCTCTCTCATGCCTTCATGGCATGCACAGTGACTTTACATTTATCTAGACGTAAGAGAGCGGTGAGCTTAACATCCCATTATACCGTTTTATAAAGTGAGCACAGAACGTACCTGGTCATAAGGAGCATTGGCATCTGCAGTGAGAAGGCTCTTTGCATATTTATCAGCCTCGCTAGCGATGTCGTCTCGCCAGGTGGCTTTCAGGTAGTCTCGCATACGTGAGTTGTAAGGGAACAAGGATGTGGTAGCTCCAATTTCTGCTCCCATGTTGCAGATGGTTGCCATTCCTTAAGTCACACAAAAGAAATTGGTGCTTACACAGTAATGGTGGTTGGGGCCACCCCTAATAGTTTTACACGGTTTAACCTTTATACAACAGGGTTGGTATTTAAATTTTAGCACATGGTTTATGATAAACATGAGTATTATTTGAAAGATAAAATTATGAAACAAATGTCATTTTGTGGAAAATAAAACACGGATTATGCAACATGTATTAAAAATGCAGGTATGTACTAGCACATGGTTATAACCCACAAAACCACAACAGGAATTTTTCACTACCACGTAAACTTTGAATCTCGAACATACACACAGAAATGATAGAAAGCAATTTGGAAAAAAAAGGGAAAAGTGCAGCAGAAATGGCAAGAAGAAAATGCTAAATTTGTTTCAAATGGGAAAAAAACATTCATCTACATTTGGCAAAATGTTTTACTTAATTTTATTCTATTTTCACCGTGCATTTTCGATATAGACAATGTTTTTCACCAACTAAATGCACTTGTTATAAAAACACTAAAATATTCTAAAACTGTTTGATAAAAAGCCCCGACATGTTTCGGCTCATTAATGAGCCATCCTCAGGTCAATGTCCTATCTCACCAATTGGTGAGATAGGACATTGACCATATACCTCTACAGAGGATTAACATATGTACGTGTTTTGAGAACAGACAGTTGTGACCCCCTGAGGATGGCTCATTAATGAGCCGAAACATGTCGGGGCTTTTTATCAAACAGCTTTAGAATTAAAATTGAAATTAAAACCAACTTGATGCACCTTCACTATTAAAAATTTTAATAGTAGATTAATTAACTCTTAATTAACCTTAGGTACCTTACCATCTTCAGGGGTTTAACATGTGGGTTAATTAAGAGTTAATTAATCTACTATTAAGATTTTTTAACATCAGTGAATTTCAATTTTAATTTATACAAGTTTTAGAATATTTAGTGTTTTATAACAAGTGCATTCAGTTGGTGAAAAACACTGCTTTACTTAATATTTAGCACCTGAAAACAGGAAATTTTAAATCCCCTCATTCTACAGGTCTGGTGGGTGATTGTACTTCAGGAAGGGGTCGGGGGAGTGGGAAGAATATCTTACTTTTGTAAAACTCTACAACACTACAACATACAGCCAACATGTCAACAATTCAATACAACATAATTCAATGCACAGCATCTCCTACCTGTGCAGGAGATGGAATCAACACCAGGACCATGGTACTCCACAATGGCTCCTGTACCTCCCTTAACTGTCAGAATGCCAGCAACCTTGAGGATTATATCTTTGGGCGATGTCCAACCGCTGAGCGCCCCCGTCAGCTTCACACCTATGACCTATCGACAATCAGACATGTCAGCATGACTTCATATTGTCACATGACATTTAGGCAGTATTCTGCTCTGTCTGCCAAGGTTTTCATTGAGGACATATAAAGGTCAGTGTTCTGGGATGTGTCGCATTATACAGTAGAACCCTGTTAAGAAGTCTTTCAAGGGACCAGAGGATTAGGGACTCCAAGCGGGAAGACTTATTAAGAGGGAAGCTTATTAAAAGCAATAGGATTTCGGGACTTTAAAAAATCAGACTTCTTACAGGAGACAACTTATGTGGGGACTTCTTATCCGGGTTCTACTGTAGTTCAACAGGTAGGTGTGAACACTTTTGAGACAGCATGTTCTTCTGAAATGGTGGTATGCATCTCTCAAATTATAACGCATTACACCCCAGAAGACAGTAATATTCAAGGCCATCTGCTTAAGAATCTCAAATACAATACACATTTCAGTGTGCTCAAATTATCTTCAGATAAGACTTTTAATGCAAGAGTAACATGCTACATGCTCTTAAGCTTCGTATGTAAACACCACATATAATTAACATACAGTCTAGAACAAAACAGAGATCACCGTGTAACTGATGCATATATCTATATGACTTCTGTTCCTTGAAGATATTTTAGACACTGCTTTAACACCAATAATAAAAAAATACACAATACTCCACCTTGGGGCACTTCAGTTCCCAAGGAATGCTTGCCATGACGTCCACAGCATCAGCACCACCTACACCAATACAAAGACACCCCAAGCCACCGCCATTCGGTGTGTGCGAATCAGTACCAATCATGAGCAGGCCAGGAAATGCGTAATTCTCCAGAATGATCTGAAACACAGAGCAAGATCAAGTTAGGACACAATAACGAACAAGTCCCAAGTCCTGGTTCAAAATATTTCAATAAATTCTCCTAGACAGTCTTCACACATTCATAAATGCACAAATGTATTCATTTATAAAACCCCACTTAATGCACAAGTTACAAAAACATTTAGAAGTATGGTCTTTCATTGCTCCTATACGTTTTGGCATATCTGTGCCATCTTCAGAGAGTTGATACACAAAATTTAAAAGCGGCTGGTATATAGCAGATTACATCCGTAATACTAATTAAACTTGGTGTATGAACTCTCTAAAGATGGCACAGACGTGCCAAAACATGTAGAAGCAATGAAAGACCATACTTTAAAATGTGTTTGTAATTTATGCATTAAGTTGGTTTTATAAAAGAATATTTAGCAAAATGCACAGAATACACGATTTCAAAATATTCATAAGTGCAGCTGATACAATAGAAACCAGTGTCAGCCACGGGGTTAAGTATCATCCGTAATGAATGCTCCCGAACATAAATATTTTCCATCACATGTACGTGAAATGTACATACAGTCAATCCTTGCTATTCGAGGGGGCTAGGTTCCTAGAAAACCCCGTGAATACGGAAAATGCAAATACGAAACTTTTTCACTTGCACTTGCACTACGCTTTTATGCCATTATTAATTACAAAACCAATAAAAAACGAGAGCCACGAGAACAAGGAAGCAGCATGTCCTTGCTGAAGCCCATCTGCAACTATGCGCGGTAATCGCCTCGAAATTTTTTGCCTGCTGCGCGTGGCCGTGAATAGCCGCGAGGTGCCCGTGAATGGCAAAAATTGGATTACACTTTATTTTGTGCGAATGAGTGAACCTGCGAACACGGAACACGCGGATAGCGAGAATTGACTGTATTATTCAGAACGTAATTAACATAATCTATCAGTAAGCTAACAGCAGTGGTCAACAAATGTTGGCACAGCTCAGCATTCAAAACAAAAATTGTACTCGATATTTCAATACAATAAATTGTGCCTGGCCACACAGCTGTTAACTGCTCCAAATCACTGTCACAAACACACACAGTATCTAATACAGGGCATACACAAAACAATGGTGCGGTTTTAATAGTGTTCACTATTAAAACCGCACCATTCTTTTGTGTATGCCCTGTACATACACTAGATATTTACTGATGAAATTTAGTGACGACACCTAAGAGGCATTAAAAAAAAAAGTCAGAGAGAATACTAATGAATATACTGCAACATTTTTCCACTCACTGACCCTGATTTTTCACACATCATTGACGAGCATCTGAGGCCTACTCATTATTAAATATTTCATATCCCTAGTAAACACTATACCAACACATGCACTATTTATTACAATATTAATAGTTTTAAAAAATCAAGCCCTACATATGTTTCGGCCAGCTAACTGGCCATCTTCAGGGGCAACTAGCGTTTCATAGCATAATCACGTTCAATAGGTTTATCGTGAGGCGTGTGGGTGTTATATAAAAAATTTTTAAAAAACAGTAAAGTTTTTCGTTGATCTATTGGGGACCATATCCCACCTGATGGATAATTCCTGAACCAGGCTTCCAGAATCCAACTCCATATTTGGCACCAGCAGACGCCAAGAACTTATACACCTCCTCGTTAATATCCTTCGCACGTGCCAGATCTTTTGTGCCGCCAACCTGAAAATTGACAACGTACATTACACTTCAATGAAATGTACACTAATCCTTTCTTCTGTAGCCCTCAAAACAAAATTATCATCATTAGATGCAGTGCAATACAGCTGTTACCCATACACACCTGAATTACTGATGGTAAATTCAGTACCACATAATTCACTACTATTGATACAAGCCCTCAAGTAAGGAAGCAATTTGGAATGCCATAAATAGATGCAATGTAAAGTCACATAACAACTCAACATGAAGACAAAATTAACATTATGATCTTCCAGCATGTAACACTGTGCAGTGAGAGAACTCTCGATACCGTACGAGATTTGAAGTTCTCAGGCGGCGCTAATGAAGATCCAAAATTTTTGGGATGTCACACTTCATCGCCAATGGACTGCTTGCCCCTGAAGATGAGGGTACTATGATCTCTCAAAATGTCAGGAGCCACTGAAGATAGGTACTACAATCTCGCAAAATGTCAGGAGCCCCTGAAGATAGGGTACTATGATCTCTCAAAATGTCAGAAGCCCCTGAAGATAGGGTACTATGATCTCTCAAAATGTCAGGAGCCCCTGAAGATAGGGTACTACGATCTCTCAAAATGTCAGGAGCCCCTGAAGATAGGGTAGTACGATCTCTCAAAATGTCAGGAGCCCTTGAAGATAGGGTACTACAATCTCTCAAAATGTCAGAAGCCCCTGAAGATAGGGTACTACGATCTCTCAAAATGTCAGGAGCCCCTGAAGATAGGGTACTACGATCTCTCAAAATGTCAGGAGCCCCTGAAGATAGGGTACTACGATCTCTCAAAATGTCAGGAGCCCCTGAAGATAGGGTAGTACGATCTCTCAAAATGTCAGGAGCCCCTGAAGATGAGAGTACTACAATCTCTCAAAATGTCAGGAGCCCCTGAAGATGATGGTAGTATGATCTCTCAAAATGTCAGGAGCCCCTGAAGATGAGGGTACTACGATCTCTCAAAATGTCAGGAGCCCCTGAAGATAGGGTACTACGATCTCTCAAAATGTCAGGAGCCCCTGAAGATAGGGTACTACGATCTCTCAAAATGTCAGGAGCCCCTGAAGATAGGGTAGTACGATCTCCTTCAGAATGGGGTCAGGAGCCCCTGAAGATGAGAGTACTACAATCTCTCAAAATGTCAGGAGCCCCTGAAGATGATGGTAGTATGTTCTCTCAAAATGTCAGCAAACACTCACCCGACACAGCTGAACATCCCAGCATGCTCAAATCTTCAGCTCTGATACCGTTGATTCAGAATCACCACAACTGCCATGCAAGATGTATTCGCTTTCCTCAGCAAGCATATGAAGTTTTCACAACAGCTAAGACAGTTTGGTTGGTCAGTTTCAACAAGCTTCCAACATAAGCCAAATTTCCTTCATTCTGTCTCCGATCAATAATGATCTCACATCTGACAAGTGTCTCTTCATTCTGTCTCCGATCAATACTGACCTCACATCTGACACATCTCTTCGTTCTGTCTCCGATCAATACTGATCTCACATCTGACATGTCTCTTCGTTCTGTCTCTGATCAATACTGATCTTACATCTGACACGTCTCTTCATTCTGTCTCCGATCAATACTGATCTCGCTACATCTGACACACGTCTCACAAGCAAGAATCAGTTTCGGTGTGACACGTAACTTGGGCCACAGTGTGAAACGGGTAACAGAATTATTATTACTAACCTGGGCCTCAATCAGATGATCGCAGTGGATGGTGGATGGAACAGCTACTCGTGGCAGGCCACTTGAAATGAACTGCAGCATAGCCATTTGTGCGGTAGCATCCTGCATGGCCACCCTATCAGGTCTTAACCTCAAGTAACTCTTGCCCCTCTCAACTTCTTGTGTAGCAGGCTGATCAAGATGCGAGTACAGAACTTTCTCAGACAAAGTGAGAGGTCGGTTCAACCTATAAATAATAAACGGCTCAAGACATTCATTACAAACAGAGTTGTGTAATACTTTTATAGATACTGGCACAAATACCCTTGTGGCTCTCCAGTCATATCTAGTGCGAATCTGACCCGTGGTGCAAAGTATGCTTTTGTACAGAATGACAGCCGGGCTGGTGCAGCAAAAAATTAATTTGAAAATAACTTTGGTCTCGTATTACTTTCACTTTTATTTGCAATAGTTCAGAACACTTGTTATACTAGATCTTGTTTCTATTGTCAATTGCCATTGTCAATTTCTGCCGGTGGTTGGTTGTTAAAGTAATGCATAGTCTCCCCCTGAAATGCAAGTATAATCTCAGTAAAGCAACTATTTAGACACCCTGTATTTCACACACTGTCAAAACACAGGTCAAGAAGACCTCAAAAAGTGTTCAAAACTTTTTGTGCATGGAATACACAAAGCTTTTTTAAAACGATGAAGTCCTTGTGTCTTTTTGTGTTTATAACAGACAAGAAGAAGCCCAAAGCTACAAAATGCAGCGACCATCGCACAATCAGCCTAATTGCACATACAGCAAAGATAGTAGTGAGGAAAGATAGAAGAAGGATTGAAAGGAAGACTGAGGATGCGCTTGGAGAAGATCAGTTTGGATTTAGAAGAGGAAAAGGAACTAGGGATGCAAATGGGATGCTGAGAATAATATCAGAACGAACCTTGGTCATAGATGAAGAATTGTGTGCTTGCTTCATAGACTGACAGAAGGCATTTGACTGTGTCAACTGGAGCAAATTAGATCCTAAAAGGAATTGGGATAGACTGGCGCAAAAGAAGATTGATCAGCAAATTGTACATGAAACAGAGTGTCAAAATACGACTGGAACAAGGGGAGACGAGAAGTGTGAAGATTGGAAGAGGAGTTAGACAAGGTTGCTGCTTGTCACCGATTCTATTCAACTTATACAGCGAGTACCTTACCAAGGAAGCTCTTGGAGGGTATGGAGACTTCAAAATATGAGGAGAAGTAATTGGCACTGTGAAATATGCAGAGGACCCTGTGCTACTGGCTAGGGAAGAAAAGTGCTACAGGGCATGATTGATAGACTAATTGAAATTGGAAGACGCTATGGAATGGAAATGAATGTGGGAAAAACTAAGGTAATGAGAATCTCAAGGCAACCATCCCAATGAAAATTATGATAGAAAGCAATTGGAGAATGTGGAATATTTCAATTATTTGGGTAGCATGATAACAAATGATGCAAGGTGTACACGTGAAATTAAATCCAGAATTGCCATGGCAAAAGCAGCATTCAACAAGAAGAAGACTCTTTTTACCAGCAAACTGGACTTAATTTTAAGGAAGAAACTAGTAAAGTGCTACATTTGGAGCATAGCTTTGTATGGTGCTGAAACGTGGACACTTGGGAAAGTAGATCGGAAGTATCTGGAAAGTTTTGATATGTGGTGCTGGAGAAGGATGGAGAAGATCAGTTGGACCGATCGCGTGAGAAATGAAGAAGTATTACACAGAGTCAAAGAGGAGAGGAATATCGTACATACAATAAAAAGAAGAAAGGCTAACTGGATTGGTCACATCTTGCGTAGGAACTGCCTTCTGAAACATGTGATTGAAGGAAAGTTAGAGGGAAGGATAGAAATGACGGGAGGACGAGGGAGAAGACGTAAGCAGCTACTGGATGACCTTAAGGAAAAGAGAAGTTACTGGAAATTGAAAGAGGAAGCACTAGATCGCACCCTGTGGAGAACTCGCTTTGAAAGAGGCTACAGACCTGTCGTAAGACAGACTACTGAATGAATGAACAGACAACTGGTTTGACATACAAACTAAAGAGCCCTGATGCATCCAAATATACGTCCCTTCTCTTATGTTACTTCAGTGAGTACTCTGAGAACAAACACAATGAAGAAAATACATTCTACACATTTGTTATTCTACAACTATCGACAATTAACTTCATACAAATACCTTTTCTTGACAATCTCCAAGTTCTTCTGGAGTTTTTCGTAGGGCAGAGGAGTATCTGTGTCGAACTTGCTCATGGCAACCTTGCTGGCTACCGCCGCAAGTGGAGACACATGAAAACATCGTCGTTGTATTTCTAATGCAAGCAACCAAGAGCCCTGCAACAAATGTATTGACGTATTAACCAACATTCATAACTTCCACAGCTTTAATAAGAGTATAGCAGAAAATGCACTTTACGTTTACCAAACATTTCAAAATTCATACTTCATTTAATTCACGACAGGCTGAATCCTGCACTCTTTCAGGGAAAGAATAAACTTTTGTATATGTTAACTGTACTGATAATGACGAGCTGGTATACTGAATCGAATTCACTTGTATGAACACTTTGGTATCAGGAAGATATAGTATTATTTCGCTTATATTAAGTGCTCAATAAAACTATATTTAATATATATTACACTATCACCTAGCGTTCCTTAAAGAATATGAAATTGTGTACAATGTATGTGTACTTCACGATACGTAGTTTGCACGCATTTGTATTTACAGCTGACCTCGAACGAGGCTCACGCAAAAATTCGGTCAAATTAATTAAGCACACATTACTAATTATAGCTGAAAGCGAGGCTGAAATTAGATATCTTACAAATCAACTAACGCAATAGACCTAATGTAATAATATATATCAATATATACACCATACACGCGAAAACGTTTATTATAATTGCAAGGAACTTATCTAACCTGGCGATGCAAAACTCGCGTACAGTACGCCATGACTGCAGAAGACCGATGTTACCTGAATAGTCTCCTACGTCACTGGTCTTTCGTGCCATCTGCCGTAACAATTTGAACTTCAAGCGAAACAGACTAAACGACGGAGAAGTAAATACGCTCGGCATTTCCAATTAAATATCAACATTATGTAAGAACGATTAGTACAAAGTGTTATGTACTACAGAGTTGATGACTGCTAACACAAAAAGCAATGCATAACCTGTACATAATTCCAGTGTCCATGGAGTATTAATTTTCACGCATGCTTACAGGTTGCACCATCTACCGTCAGAGTTACATATTACCATGTCAGCATCGCACCTGCCCGCCCCTAACCTTGATATGACGCTTTCAACTAAATTTCGAAAGAATTTAAGCTGTTTACAGTATGTGTGATGTGAATTATGAATGTTAAAAATGAAATTGTGCAACAACGTATATGTTGTGTGACAATGAGGAACCTCAACATTAGTACTTCTCGCTAAATATCAAATCAAGAGCGATGAGATGGACAGGGCCTGTAGCACACGAGGGAGACAAAATTACGTGGAAAATTTGGGTCGGGAAACCCGAAGGAATGAGACCATCTGGAAGACATGCGTAATGAGAGAATAATATTAAAATTGTTATTCATATGGTGGAAAACTATGGACTGGATTTATTTTGCTCAGGATATATTCCAATTGCGGGTTGTCGCAAACACCATAACAAACCTTCGGTTTCTGTAAAAGGCATTGACTTTCTTGGCTTGAGTCACTATTGACTAGTTCTTTGGAACTAGATGCGAGGATTTAAAGCCGTAATTCATCAGTTAGTTTAATTGGTAGTATAAACATTATGAACTGGAAAATCTTGTTCAGAATGCAAATTATAACAGAATTAGCTTTACAAGGAAAACCTGCTCCATAATTTTTATATAAATTACCCTGTAATTTACATTTAGTGAAGTATTGTAAGGTGTTTTACAAACTGAAAGAACTCGAATGCAGCATGATATTCCTGTACGGCATTACTGCTCAATATAACAACTGAAATGCCTTTAATTACAAGTCTTGTACTTGATAGAAAGTGTCAAATTGTGGTAGCATTGCGCCAAGCGTACGGGAACGCGTTACCATCACGTCGAACAAGAGATAGAGGGAGGATGGTTACATAGTTATTACAAGCGATAGCAATACGAATTGTTTTACACAACAACGAATCTTTCTTCAGGAAAATAAGTCGCATTATTGCAGCAGTACGAATATAAATATAAAACATATCTTTGTTTAATTTTAATTATCCCTAAGGATATAGGTTAGGGAATGAAAAATAATTAAGATTAATTAGAGTCGTATCCGGCGACATCCTAGCGGACACAGAAATAAATAAATTATCGGTCAGTCGATCAGATAACAGATGCTTTAAAAATTTCAAAGAACTCCACACTTTACCCTAAACAGTTTATGGGCTTTCTGTGTATCTCAGAACACCCGGCGATTATTTGCCTATACAGTATAAACTTGTTGATTTTTGTAATAAAGATGCATTTTTGATTATGGTCGTCTTTCTGGGTTTTTGCGCGGTGTAATATTATTTGTTTCTCCCGACGTTTCGGCAAAACGTATGGATTTGTGGTAGATAAAGTGCCACTGTGACAGGATTTTCTCCAAGTACAGAGTATACACAAAAGAATGGTGCGGTTTCCATACTAAATACATAGTAAACCGCACCATTCTTTTGTGTATACCCTGTACTTGTGTTTTTTCTTAGCAATATCATCCCACCAACGCGAGACACAAATTCACAGGTCTATCACCGAAGAAACATAAACTGAGGAACTCGCAGTGTCTTTAAACAACAAGATTTAAAAGCCTGAAAATCTATATGTGAAGCAGTTTGTTCTCTGTGAGGTACGGGCTGAAGTTATTACACAAGTTTCAGTCTTTAACGACCTAAATGACGTGACCCATATGAACAGCAAATGTAATTGAATAATTCTGTTTCATTTATTAATAAATTGTTTATTTAAGGATGCTGTTTCTAGCTCAGAATATATCGTGTCGAATGGTTAAAAGTTCTCCCTAGAACAGGCCACGAAGGCCCAGAGGGGGGTAGAGGTATAGCTGTACTCTTTCTTTAAACCTGGAACTAGATGAGAGGGTAGGTGGTTAACTCCACGCCCCGGCCGCTTTACCCCGGGAAAGAGACCCGGTACCCATTGTATAGAAGGCTGGATGGGCCCCAGGCCGGTCATGGACAGGTGCTGAAAATCTCCCCCCACCGGGATTCGATCCCCGAACCGTCCAGCTCGTAGCGTAGTCGCTATACCGACTGAGCTAGTGTCGAATGGTATGATGACGAAATGTACTTTGAGGTTGTAACACGGAATTTTGCTAAAGGTTATGAGGAAAACCGCGCAAGGTCTTCGTTAGAATAGCGTCATTCTGGCCGAGACTTGAACCTGAGGCTTGCCGAATATTAAGCCATTAACTGATATATAGACAGAGAATATAAAACATTATTTAATTTTTTTTTCTGTCTCAAGAATTCAATGGGGAACCCCGAGGCATTTCAAACGTGTAACCGGGAACAAAACATTTTAATTGCAGTTCTCTGAGGATAAGACAGAAAGAGAGAGGAAATTCGATCTGTATTTGAAAATACACATGCGTAATAACGAAATCACAATGCGTGCCGAATGCCCCCTTTCATGTAAACTGCACTGTCACAGAAGAAGAGTGTCTGACCCACATACACAGCACAGTGTCTGACCCACATACACAGCACAGTGTCTGACCCACATACACAGCACAGTGTCTGACCCACATACACAGCACAGTGTCTGACCCACATACACAGCACAGTGTCTGACCCACATACACAGCACAGTGTCTGACCCACATACACAGCACAGTGTCTGACCCACATACACAGCACAGTGTCTGACCCACATACACAGCACAGTGTCTGACCCACATACACAGCACAGTGTCTGACCCACATACACAGCACAGTGTCTGACCCACATACACAGCACAGTGTCTGACCCACATACACAGCACAGTGTCTGACCCACATACACAGCACAGTGTCTGACCCACATACACAGCACAGTGTCTGACCCACATACACAGCACAGTGTCTGACCCACATACACAGCACAGTGTCTGACCCACATACACAGCACAGTGTCTGACCCACATACACAGCACAGTGTCTGACCCACATACACAGCACAGTGTCTGACCCACATACACAGCACAGTGTCTGACCCACATACACAGCACAGTGTCTGACCTACATACACAGCACAGTGTCTGACCCACATACACAGCACAGTGTCTGACCCACATACACAGCACAGTGTCTGACCCACATACACAGCACAGTGTCTGACCCACATACACAGCACAGTGTCTGACCCACATACACAGCACAGTGTCTGACCCACATACACAGCACAGTGTCTGACCCACATACACAGCACAGTGTCTGACCCACATACACAGCACAGTGTCTGACCCACATACACAGCACAGTGTCTGACCCACATACACAGCACAGTGTCTGACCCACATACACAGCACAGTGTCTGACCCACATACACAGCACAGTGTCTGACCCACATACACAGCACAGTGTCTGACCCACATACACAGCACAGTGTCTGACCCACATACACAGCACAGTGTCTGACCCACATACACAGCACAGTGTCTGACCTACATACACAGCACGGTGACTGAACACTACGCAGACAGAATACATTAACCTGTTTCCATATTTAAAGGTAAAAAAACCAGAGTCAATTTATCTACAAACTCCATGGAGCAGATTCCTTTTGAAAAACTAATGTTTCCTTACCCAATCAAGAAATATCCTGCATTGTATTTAAACTGGCATGTTATTACCATGTTAAATGTATCGATTGAAAATTATGTATCGTCGAAAGAAGTGAGAAGATAAATGGAAAAGGATTGGGGAAGATTCGACTGTATTTTATTTCATCGCAATATTTAAGCTGTTAAAAAGAAGTTATCCCTCGAAATCCCAAGCATAATTCATCCGAAATCGGTGAAATCAAATATAGTTTTGAAATAGACCCCCCCCCCTTAGTTTCTTCGTCGTTGTTTTAAATATTTTAATTGTATTGCAGGATGTGTGTAATGACAAATGAACTGGGTAAGCGCTGTGTAGGTAGGGGCTTGGCATGACACAGACGTCGTTATTTAAAGACGCTGCTGTACCGTATTTGCCTGCAGACTCAGCAAAATAATGTCATAAATAATCTTTTTCTGCTCTTCATTCTCTGACATATATTTGTTTAATAAAGGACTAGAATATTTAAAAAATTAATTATTGCCTTTCACGATGTAAACAGCAGTTCGTTCTTCACTTCACAAAGGAGGGATAATTCGTTTATCAGTTTATTTCATAATTTTGTCTTCATGTAAAAAATAACTAAAACGTATTACGAATATACGGCACACTTCACGAACGACGCTATCAAAGCAAACTGATATATGGCACACTTCACGAACGACGCTATCAAAGCAAACTGATATACGGCACACTTCACGAACGACGCTATCAAAGCAAACTGATATACGGCACACTTCACGAACGACGCTATCAAATCAAACTGATATATGGCACACTTCACGAACGACGCTATCAAAGCAAACTGATATATGGCACACTTCACGAACGACGCTATCAAAGCAAACTGATATATGGCACACTTCACGAACGACGCTATCAAATCAAACTGATATATGGCACACTTCACGAACGACGCTATCAAAGCAAACTGATATATGGCACACTTCACGAACGACGCTATCAAAGCAAACTGATATATGGCACACTTCACGAACGACGCTATCAAAGCAAACTGATATACGGCACACTTCACGAACGACGCTATCAAAGCAAACTGATATACGGCACACTTCACGAACGACGCTATCAAATCAAACTGATATATGGCACACTTCACGAACGACGCTATCAAAGCAAACTGATATATGGCACACTTCACGAACGACGCTATCAAAGCAAACTGATATATGGCACACTTCACGAACGACGCTATCAAATCAAACTGATATATGGCACACTTCACGAACGACGCTATCAAAGCAAACTGATATATGGCACACTTCACGAACGACGCTATCAAAGCAAACTGATATATGGCACACTTCACGAACGACGCTATCAAAGCAAACTGATATACGGCACACTTCACGAACGACGCTATCAAAGCAAACTGATATACGGCACACTTCACGAACGACGCTATCAAATCAAACTGATATATGGCACACTTCACGAACGACGCTATCAAAGCAAACTGATATATGGCACACTTCACGAACGACGCTATCAAAGCAAACTGATATATGGCACACTTCACGAACGACGCTATCAAATCAAACTGATATATGGCACACTTCACGAACGACGCTATCAAAGCAAACTGATATATGGCACACTTCACGAACGACGCTATCAAAGCAAACTGATATATGGCACAATTCACGAACGACGCTATCAAAGCAAACTGATATATGACACAATTCACGAACGACGCTGTCAAAGCAAACTGATATATGGCACAATTCACGAACGACGCTATCAAAGCAAACTGATACATGGCACACTTCACGAACGACGCTATCAAAGCAAACTGATATATGGCACAATTCACGAACGACGCTATCAAAGCAAACTGATATATGGCACAATTCACGAACGACGCTATCAAAGCAAACTGATACATGGCACACTTCACGAACGACGCTATCAAAGCAAACTGATATATGGCACAATTCACGAACGACGCTATCAAAGCAAACTGATATATGGCACACTTCACGAACGACGCTATCAAAGCAAACTTATATATGGCACACTTCACGAACATCGCTATCAAATCAAACTGATATATGGCACACTTCACGAACGACGCTATCAAAGCAAACTGATATATGTCACAATTCACGAACGACGCTATCAAAGCAAACTGATATATGGCACACTTCACGAACGTCGCTATCAAAGCAAACTGATATATGGCACACTTCACGAACGACGTTATCAAAGCAAACTGATATATGGCACACTTCACGAAAGACGCTATCAAAGCAAACTGATATATGGCACACTTCACGAACGACGCTATCAAATCAAACTGATAATGGCACACTTCACGTAAGACGCTATCAAAGCAAACTGATATACGGCACACTTCACGAACGACGCTATCAAAGCAAACTGCATTCAAGAATAAATTAAGAGCAGATCAAATTTGGAGAATGACCGCTAACATTCGGTCCAGAATATTTTGTCTTCCCCTCTGCTACAAACAACGTCGAATCAAACATAAATTATTAAACGATAATTTTACGTGCTACTTGAATGGGCTTGAAATATTGTATCTTATCCCAAAGAAAGGTACAGATTGGTGTAAGATAACAGAGTGTTGGGATTGGTATTTTGAGCTGAGCGATGAAGTGACAGGAGGCTGAATACAACTCATTTAAATAGGGTTCATATTTCGTAATTTTAACAAACAACATGAGCGGAATTACGTTAAGAAGAGTGAGATGGGTGGGTCATATAACACGATGCAGATGTGAGACCTGCCTACGAAAATGTAATTGCAGGGTCTGAAATTAAGATACTTGGACTACACAGGCGTAAATGGCAGATAGTAATAAAATTTATCATCAGTAAATAGGGCGTGAACTGGATTAAACTGGCTCAGGATATGTATAGGGGCACGTTCTCGTAGATCTGGTAATGATTAAACATTTCTTAACCAACAAAATGCAAATTTTTTTTATTTTATGTATAATAAAAGTTGTGAATTTTGTTGGTTAAAAAATGTGTGATCAGATGAAAATGCACGGTGTGAACACTATAAAGTGGTAATGGTTATTCGTGTTTCAGAACAGGTGCGGAATTTCTATAGCAAGTGCGCAAGGAGTCACTACATATGCTGCTTAGTCGAGTAAGTGAATCAGCTCGCAATTCAACACTGAGACAGACTGTAGAAAAGTCAGTGCTATTTGGGGCAGTGACTTTGCACAACAAACAGCACATGGCCCGCGATGGACGTGTTAGGACAGTCAGACCTCGGAGGAATTAATTCATGGGTAGAAAATATGGTCTGATTTATACAGGGCATACACAAATTCATGGGTAGAAAATGTGGTCTGATTTATACAGGGATACACAAATTCATGGGTAGAAAATGTGGTCTGATTTATACAGGCATACACAAATTCTTTTGGTAGAAAATGTGGTCTGATTTTACAGGCATACACAAATTCATGGTAAAAATGTGGTCTGATTTATACAGGGCTACACAATTCATGGGTAGAAAATAGTCTGATTTATACCGAGGCATACACAAATTCATGGGTAGAAAATGTGGTCTGATTTATACAGGGTATACACAAATTCATGGGTAGAAAATGTGGTCTGATTTATACAGGGCATACACAAATTCATGGGTAGAAAATGTGGTCTGATTTATACAGGGCATACACAAATTCATGGGTAGAAAATGTGGTCTGATTTATACAGGGCATACACAAAAGAATGGTGCGGTATCAATAGTGAATTCTTTTTAAACCGCACCATTCTTTTGTGTATGCCCTGTATTATAAATACCCTGCAAAATATTCTACTACATTCCAGATGTATTACGTATTAAGCCTTGCTATTCTGATTTTACACGTGACAGATCAGTAGGTAATGTTAGAAAAACAGTTAGAAATATTAGCCGAACAGACTAACAAACATCCTCACGGTGTTGTTATTTGTGTTAGTTATATGTTGGTAAGGTAAAGTTCACCCTAGAACAGGCCATGAAGTCCCAGAGGGGAGTAGAGGTATAGCTCTACTCTTTCTTTAACCCTGGCACTAGATGAGGCTGGGTGGTCAACTCCACGCCCCGACCGCTTTACCCCCGGGAAAGAGACCCGGAACCCATTTTATAGGAGGCTGGGTAGGCCCCAGGGCCGGTCTGGACGGGTGCTGAAAATCTCGCCCCCCCCACCGAGATTCGATCCCCGGATCGTCCACCCCGTAGCGAGTCGCTATACCGACTGAGCTATCGCGGCCCTTTATAAGTTGGTAGCCATAAAATATAGAATATAGGCATATATTTATCGGTATACAGTCTATACCTTATATTATACTGTATTATATTATATTGATTATGTTATATTACATTATATACATTACATTAAAATATATTATATTACTTATATTGTAATATATATTGTGTAGACTGGATACTGATAAATAAATATTAGATTGTTAAAACAACGATGATGAATCATCTTAAGATTATAGACGGTTGGCATAGGGCTTGATTTATCAGATTTGCAACAGTTTATGCACGTATACACTTGTACATTTGATATTGAGGAGGTTTAGAAGTTTCTGTACTGAACTAAAATATATTTGACGAAGTGTATATTGATAACAAGCCGATCGCAGTGGCCGTGCGGTCTAAGGCGTGGGTCTGCGGCCGCTCGCTTACTGGGATCGTGGGTGTTCGAAATCCCAACCGGGGGGCATGGATGTTTGTGTTGTGTTGTAAAAAGACGGTTGTGGACCGTAAGTGACATGAAAGGACGAAAAAGGACTAATACAGAACAAAAATGGATCAAGGGGAAAAACCCAGGAATTAGTAAAAAAAAAAAAATCCACGGGGCATGGATGTTTGTGTTGTGTTGTAAAAAACGGTGACCAGGACATAAAGGATCAGTACAACAAAATGGATCAAAGGAAAACCCAGAATTAAAAAAAAAAAATCCACCGGGGGCATGGATGTTTGTGTTGTGTTAGATGTATGGACGATAGCATGAAACTAAGGTGACATGCAGGACAAAAAGGACTTCAACAGTACATAAATGGCAATCAAAGGGTGGGTAAAACCCAGGAAATTAACACAACAAAAAAAAAATCCCACCGGGGGCATGGATGTTTGTGTTGTGTTAGATGTATGGACGATAGCATGAAATAAGGTGACATGCAGGACAAAAAGGACTTCAACAGTACAAATGGATCAAAGGGGAAAACCCAGGAATTAAACAAAAAAAAAATCCCACCGGGGGCATGGATGTCTGTCTGTTCTGAGTGTTGTAAGGACGGTAGCATGGAACGTAAAGTACATGAAGGACGAAAGGATTTAAACAGCACAAAAATGGATCAAAGGGGAAAAACCCGGACAGAAAAAAAAATCCCGCCTTAGGGCGATGTCTGTCTGTTGTGAGTGTTGTGTGTTGTCAGGTAGAGGTCTTGCGACGGCTGGTGTGGGTGTCTAAAGTTTGATCACGAAACCTCGAACAACGAGGAGGCCTGGGCCCCATCAGGGCTGTTGAGCCATAGGAAAAAAAAAAAAATATATTCATAACCAAAAATGTATTCCACGTGAAGAGAAATTGTTTGCTTAATAGACTTTATGATCACCAATTTCCCTTTCAAATCACAACAGGCCGTATATTCGTGTCGATATATTTACATGAACTGCACATACCTCGGGGTGATATGTCTTCTGAGAGGTTCTTAATTACCGCCACCTCCCGCTTATAAATGTCGCGGGCGTCAACCATTGGTCTATTGCCAGCTACCGGGTTTCTGCAGTCCATCTAGACACACCTCCATTAAGGCACCTGTAAATCACATTGTGAAAACCGGCATCGTGATTAAGTGTGCACTAAATAATGGCCAATAAGTAGGTTCAAGCAAAATAACTGATGGCTTTAAATTGTCTGAAAGTAGAAACGTCTGCGTCTTCATCTACTTACACGACAGGAAACATCTTACTGGTTCTGAAGGTAAACTGCTGCGTTTTGATTTTTTGTAATTTTGGTTTTACTGTTAGATGTCGTATGATATTTTGTACTATACTTTGCTAAGTGCTGCTTGGTTAATTTGTACTTTATACGTGCCATTTGGTTTTGTTGGTTAAGTTCACTTAAACTTTGCTAAGTGCTGCTTGGTTAATTTGTACTTTGATACGTGCCATTTGTTTTGTTGGTTAAGTTCACTTAAACTTTGCTAAGTGCTGGTTGGTTAATTTGTACTTTGATACGTGCCATTTGGTTTTGTTGGTTAAGTTCACTTAAACTTTGCTAAGTGCTGCTTGGTTAATTTGTACTTTGATACGTGCCATTTGGTTTTGTTGGTTAAGTTCACTTAAACTTTGCTAAGTGCTGCTTGATTAATTTTACTTTAATATGTGCCATTTGTTTTGTTGGTTAAGTTCACTTAAACGTTGCTAAGTGCTGCTTGTTAATTTGTACTTTGATACGTGCCATTTGGTTTTGTTGGTTAAGTTCACTTAAACTTTGCTAAGTGCTGCTTGATTAATTTGTACTTTAATATGTGCCATTTGTTTGTGTTGGTTAAGTTCACTTAAAGTTTGCTAAGTGCAGCTTGTTAATTTGTACTTTGATACGTGCCATTTGGTTTTGTTGGTTAAGTTCACTTAAACTTTGCTAAGTGCTGCTTGATTAATTTGTACTTTAATATGTGCCATTTGTTTTTGTTGGTTAAGTTCACTTAAACTTTGCTAAGTGCTGCTTGTTAATTTGTACTTTGATACGTGCCATTTGTTTTTGTTGGTTAAGTTCACTTAAACTTTGCTAAGTGCTGCTTGATTAATTTGTACTTTAATATGTGCCATTTGTTTTTGTTGGTTAAGTTCACTTAAACTTTGCTAAGTGCTGCTTGATTAATTTGTACTTTAATATGTGCCATTTGTTTTTGTTGGTTAAGTTCACTTAAACTTTGCTAAGTGCTGCTTGGTTAATTTGTACTTTGAATACGTGCCATTTGGTTTTGTTGGTTAAGTTCACTTAAACTTTGCTAAGTGCTGCTTGATTAATTTGTACTTTAATATGTGCCATTTGTTTTTGTTGGTTAAGTTCACTTAAACTTTGCTAAGTGCTGCTTGGTTAATTTGTACTTTAATATGTGCCATTTGTTTTTGTTGGTTAAGTTCACTTAAACTTTGCTAAGTGCTGCTTGATTAATTTGTACTTTAATATGTGCCATTTGTTTTTGTTGGTTAAGTTCACTTAAACTTTGCTAAGTGCTGCTTGATTAATTTGTACTTTAATATGTGCCATTTGTTTTTGTTGGTTAAGTTCACTTAAACTTTGCTAAGTGCTGCTTGATTAATTTGTACTTTAATATGTGCCATTTGTTTTTGTTGGTTAAGTTCACTTAAACTTTGCTAAGTGCTGCTTGTTAATTTTACTTTATAGTGCCATTTGTTTTGTTGGTTAAGTTCACTTAAACTTTGCTAAGTGCTGCTTGATTAATTTGTACTTTAATATGTGCCATTTGTTTTTGTTGGTTAAGTTCACTTAAACTTTGCTAAGTGCTGCTTGATTAATTTGTACTTTAATATGTGCCATTTGTTTTTGTTGGTTAAGTTCACTTAAACTTTGCTAAGTGCTGCTTGTTAATTTGTACTTTGATACGTGCCATTTGGTTTTGTTGGTTAAGTTCACTTAAACTTTGCTAAGTGCTGCTTGATTAATTTGTACTTTAATATGTGCCATTTGTTTTTGTTGGTTAAGTTCACTTAAACTTTGCTAAGTGCTGCTTGGTTAATTTGTACTTTAATATGTGCCATTTGTTTTTGTTGGTTAAGTTCACTTAAACTTTGCTAAGTGCTGCTTGATTAATTTGTACTTTAATATGTGCCATTTGTTTTTGTTGGTTAAGTTCACTTAAACTTTGCTAAGTGCTGCTTGGTTAATTTGTACTTTAATATGTGCCATTTGTTTTTGTTGGTTAAGTTCACTTAAACTTTGCTAAGTGCTGCTTGATTAATTTGTACTTTAATATGTGCCATTTGTTTTTGTTGGTTAAGTTCACTTAAACTTTGCTAAGTGCTGCTTGATTAATTTGTACTTTAATATGTGCCATTTGTTTTTGTTGGTTAAGTTCACTTAAACTTTGCTAAGTGCTGCTTGATTAATTTGTACTTTAATATGTGCCATTTGTTTTTGTTGGTTAAGTTCACTTAAACTTTGCTAAGTGCTGCTTGATTAATTTGTACTTTAATATGTGCCATTTGTTTTTGTTGGTTAAGTTCACTTAAAGTTTGCTAAGTGCTGCTTGATTAATTTGTACTTTAATATGTGCCATTTGTTCTTGTTGGTTAAGTTCACTTAAACTTTGCTAAGTGCTGCTTGATTAATTTGTACTTTAATATGTGCCATTTGTTCTTGTTGGTTAAGTTCACTTAAACTTTGCTAAGTGCTGCTTGATTTTTACTTTAATGGTGTCATTTGCCATTTGCAGCTCAGACTACACAGCGAGTAACAATAGAATGTTTAGTGGAAAAAAAAAGAAACGTATAGCGTGAGAAAGGAAGTGGTCGTGGCCCACTCTGTGGCACTATCCTGGAGAAAATGAGAAAAACAACGAAAAATTTGTGTCAGGGTAACCGGTGTCCTGACCGAGATATGAAGTACAGACAGCCCGAGCATGAAGCAGTAGTGCTACCCCCACACACAGTTTAGACCAGCCTGTAATGTAACGTCCGAAATGGAATGTGGTTGGAATAAATCGAGATAGATGTGTCGAAACAGAACCACTTCTAGCTTTTAAATGTTGGTGAAACCAGATACAGGCGATATTACGGTCTGACGGCAAGCTGAGTGGTTCAGACGTGATCTGGGCGAGGCACATAAGCCCTCAGACATCTTTCCACTTACGTGTGAAACGAAATTACAACCGTCTATAACGGAATGTCACCAGGTTAAACATCGATTTCCGACAAGACAACTTGGAGCCTGCTTTTATATTGCACAAATGTTTTGTGTTCCACGTGTCTTAGTGCCTGCACGTTAATAAATTGAATTGAACTGAAGCTGAATAATAATAATAGTATATAATTATGTTACAATAACATTACGGAATAAAGAGGTGCCAACCAACACAACTATCCCTAACAATAAACCGGACATCATAATCCGTGATAATGAAGAAGGAACATGTGTGTTAATAGATGTTGCAATTTGAGGAGGCAGAAATGTGATCAAGAGAGAAGCTGAGTAGATTCTAAAATATAAACACTTTACAACAGAAATACAGCGCATGTGGACTGTAAAAACAAAAGTGATACCAGTAAAAATAGGGGCAACTGGCACCATCTCAAAATCATCCGGAAAATACCTGAGAAACATAACGGTAAAGCACGACATCAAGGAACTACAGCAAACAGCCATATTGGCACTGCACACGTACTGCGGGAAGTACTGGTGTAAAATACAGAACATTGAGCGTGGGAAATAACATTACATGTAGCATAAATTGTAACTACAGAATAGCTGCAACACTGTATAGCATAAAAATATGGTGTGTTTCAAGTACATAATTGTAAACACCCTGTATAAAGGTGATTAATAATAATAATAAATAGGTATTTATTAACGTGCAAGCTCAAAAGCACAAGTGCCAATAATAATAATAATAATTATGTCATAGCCATCAACATTAAGGACGAAAAGTTTTGAATTGACACCATTAGAAGATTTATGGACGTAGGGAAGAATATATTAGAAGTAATTGGACAGAACTAGTTACGGTGCTTTGGACATGTAAAGAGAATGCAAGGAAACAGATTGCCAAGGAGAATGCTAGAATGGGAGCCAGAGGGAACAAGAAGGAAGAACAGACACAAAATAAGATGAATGTATGGATGGAGCAAGACAGACTATGACGAAACAAGAACTGACAGAAAGGCATATTAGAGACATTGTGGAGTGGAGAGACCCCTTTATTATTATTATTATTATTTAGTTCCTTTGTTTGAAAAAATTACTGAGCTACGAGGTCTATTGGTTTTAAATATGTCGAATACAAGGCCGGTTTAAGATATTTCTAGGCCCAACGGTTTAAGATATTTCTAGGCCCAACGGTTTAAGATATTTCTAGGCCCAACGGTTTAAGATATTTCTAGGCCCAACGGTTTAAGATATTTCTAGGCCCAACGGTTTAAGATATTTCTAGGCCCAACGGTTTAAGATATTTCTAGGCCCAACGGTTTAAGATATTTCTAGGCCCAACGGTTTAAGATATTTCTAGGCCCAACGGTTTAAGATATTTCTAGGCCCAAAGGTTAAGATATTTCTAGGCCCAACGGTTTAAGATATTTCTAAGCCCAACGGTTTAAGATATTTCTAGGCCCAACGGTTTAAGATATTTCTAGGCCCAACGGTTTAAGATATTTCTAGGCCCAACGGTTTAAGATATTTCTAGGCCCAACGGTTTAAGATATTTCTAGGCCCAACGGTTTAAGATATTTCTAGGCCCAACGGTTTAAGATATTTCTAGGCCCAATGCTAAACCAAATTTGGGTGCCTTAACTACGCACAGCTCAGAATTTAAATTCAGAAAAATCAATGAAAAATTTACGTATGAAATACTTCTGACACAAAATATGAAATACAACTACCTTTTCGGGGCTCCCAAGAATGGCATGGTCCCATGCAGCCGCATATTTTGAAGAGTTTTAAAATCGGCCCTCGGCTGATGTAACGTCGAAGGCGTCGTCGCCGTGTTTATAGTTCTTTATTCCAAAACAGTAATTTATACCTGTGTGTAGGTGTAGTGACCTTCTCTGTACCAAGAGCCACGTGCTAGCTTCAATGGCTCGTTATTACACAATCAAACTGAAAACCAGAGAAAATTGTTGTACTGCCGTCATGTTGTTATGTTGCATTCTACAAAAACATTAAATTAACAATTTAATACATTGCTTTACAAGTTCCACTAAAATATAGTAATTTCAGAACGTCAAACTGTTGGTACTGCTGTCTTTCACGATTCAAATTTCGCACGTCAGCCATGTTCTTGCTATTGATTCTGACAAATTAATACAGCGTTAGAATGCCCTTCGATGCACAACATTCAAACAAACTTTAGTAAAGCCGTGAACTGCTTAAAAAGTATAAGAAGTGATATAACCGAACTTTGCTGGTTATATTTTTTTGTAAATTAATATACATCAATTTACAGGAAGTATTCTTTTCAAAGGTTTTAACTTTATTTCCATTATAACAATATAAACGTTAGCACAATAACATCCGTCCAGTCCATTCCTTTACTGAACGCCAACTGACGCGGGACACCTGGTCCCTTGTCCTTCCTGCTATATTTAGAAGAGTGGAGAGGGACAGCCGAACTGCTCCAACAATACTACATATAAACGCTCCAATAATGTTCGGCTACAGTGAAACACATAGCAGCTTAAGTTTTTAGACGCTTTTCGCAAAATTGCGAAAAGAGACTAGTAGTTATTATGTCTGTCTGTCAGTCCGTATGGAAGAACTCGGCTCCTACTGGACGATTTTTCATGAAAATTAATATCTGAGGATTTTTCGAAAATCTGTCGAGAAAATTCAAGTTTCATTGAAATCTGAAAATAATTCTGGCTACTTTACGTAAACACATTTGTACATTTATGAGAATATCTGACTGAATTCGTCTTACAATGAGAAATATTTCAGACAAGGTTGTAGAGAAAATCAAAACACATTTTATTTTCAATAATTCTTTTCCGAAAATCGTGCGTTTATGAGAAAATGTGGAAAAAGATGTTACAGCCAGACAGGTCACAGATGACAATATAATACGGCGCATGCGCTTTGCATGCTGGATACATGAGACTACAGACACACACTCATAATATGTAATACTTATTGCTTTTTACGGCAACAATGGTCACGCGAACGCGCCTCAGTTTTACATTATACGTACATTGCCTCTGTTGTTCCTTTTAATGAAGAAAGGTAGGTTAGAAACTAAGACCAATTTTGTATTTATAATGTCTGAAAAAACAAGTATACGAGTACTTCAATGGAAAATATCTGATAAGTTGTCATGGCCGCTTAGTCGTCTTCCCAGAAATTGCCACAACTAAAAATGTGTTTTATTTGATGAAAATTATAATTATCTAACCAACAGTACAACGGTATGACACATAAGATCAAAACAACAGCCTAGACAAAGCGTTTCATTTAACGCCGTTTTGAGCACCGCAGTTGTCCGGAGACGTCTCGGCAGATACAGGCTTTCTACGCGAATATAACTGCGACATCTGCCTTCATTTCGTCAGGCTGATAGCGGATGTCAGCGACTGATACCTAAACCGTTAATTTCAGCATAACTCCCTGACTACATATAATGCGGTTAGCAAATCTTCGAACGTCAGGGCTGGCCGGCTTGTCTTGTCCACATCCTCATCCACGCTCACAAAAGAGGCTTTCTCTGTGGCACTGAACCCCGCAAGTGTAACATTAGATCTCAGTCAGTGCCACGTGGAGGGGACACAGACCTGTGACATAATGGCCCCCCCACTAACATCAATATCTGAACTAGAATGATCAACTGAGCCATGTACTTACCTTACTGTCTATGACTCATGGCGCGAAGTCAGTAACAACCAAATTACTGTCAGCATTATCACGCATTTGAATACGTATTATTCATTTACGTACTTGTCCACAATTGCCATGGCAATATCAGCATTCAACAAAAAGACTCTTTTCACCAGCAAACTGGACTTAAATTTAAGGAAGAAACTAGTAAAGTGCTACATTTGGAGCGTAGCTTTGTGTGTGTGCTGAAACGTGGACACTTGGGAAAGTGGATCGGAAGTATCTGGAAAGTTTTGAAATGTGGTGCTGGAGAAGACTGGAGAAGATCAGTTGGACCGATCGTGTGAGAAATGAAGAAGTATTACACAGAGTGAAGGAGGAGAGGAATATCGTACATACAATAAAAAGAAGAAAGGCTAACTGGATTGGTCATATCTTGCGTAGAAACTGTCTTCTGAAACAGGTGATTGAAGGAAAGTTAGAAGGAAGGATAGAAATGACGGGAAGACGAGGACGAAGGCGTAAGCAGCTACTGGATAACCTTAAGGAAAAGAGAAGATACTGGAAATTGAAAGAGGAAGCACTAGATCGCACCCTGTGGAGAACTCACTTTCGAAGGCTACGAACCTGACGAAAGAATGACTTTCCTACATATTTATTCACTTCTTTATTTTTTCATACACTCATTAATATATTTACCTTTCATTTATTCCAATCTGGTAGGTAACTTCAAATTCATGCTAAGGAATGACATTTTTGGTCAATATAAAAAGAAAAGTTAATACAAATGTGCCCTTTAGATTATTTGTGTAGGTCTGTCCGCTTGCACCAACAGCTGAACATAAACTAAAATTTGATATTGGAATGAAGGGGAGGAATTTACTTGAATTTGTCGATACATTCAAATTTTGGTTAAAATCAGAGGAAAATAAAGGACACTTCACACAAAATCATACAGAGTCTTCTGCGCGCATTTCCAGCCTAACGTGCTGAATGTTTATCTGAACCAAAAATGTTTTGATCTAACGCTACAGAGACAATACAATCTATTAATCTGAATTATATATATATATATAAGATAGAGTCCGTACCGCGCAGTAAACACACTCCGTCTCAGTTATACAAACCAGTCAGTTAATGTGTACAGTGAAATAATCGCTGTTTGTTCTGAGATCCACACAAAACACATAAATACAGTCCGTACCGCGCAGTAAACACAATCCGTCTGGGTTATACAAACCAATCAGTTAATGCTGTACAGTGAAATAATCGCTGTTTGTTCTGAGATCCACACAAAACACATAAATACAGTCCGTACCGCGCAGTAAACACACTCCGTCTCAGTTATACAAAACAGTCAGTTAATGCTGTACAGTGAAATAATCGCTGTTTGTTCTGAGATCCACACAAAACACATAAATACAGTCCGTACCGCGCAGTAAACACACTGCGTCTCAGTTATACAAACCAGTCAGTTAATGTTGTACAGTGAAATAATCGCTGTTTGTTCTGAGATCCACACAAAACACATAAATACAGTCCGTACCGCGCAGTAAACACACTCCGTCTCAGTTATACAAACCAGTCAGTTAATGCTGTACAGTGAAATAATCGCTGTTTGTTCTGAGATCCCACACAAAACACATAAATACAGTCCGTACCGCGCAGTAAACACACTCCGTCTCAGTTATACAAACCAGTCAGTTAATGCTGTACAGTGAAATAATCGCTGTTTGTTCTGAGATCCACACAAAACACATAAATACAGACCGTACCGCGCAGTAAACACACTCCGTCTCAGTTATACAAACCAGTCAGTTAATGCTGTACAGTGAAATAATCGCTGTTTGTTCTGAGATCCACACAAAACACATAAATACAGTCCGTACCGCGCAGTAAACACACTCCGTCTCAGTTATACAAACCAGTCAGTTAATGCTGTACAGTGAAATAATCGCTGTTTGTTCTCAGATCCACACAAAACACATAAATACAGTCCGTACCGCGCAGTAAACACACTCCGTCTCAGTTATACAAACCAGTCAGTTAATGCTGTACAGTGAAATAATCGCTGTTTGTTCTGAGATCCACACAAAACACATAAATACAGCCCGTACCGCACAGTAAACACATTCCGTCTCAGTTATACAAACCAGTCAGTTAATGTTGTACAGTGAAATAATGGCTGTTTGTTCTGAGATCCACACAAAACACATAAATACAGTCCGTACCGCGCAGTAAACACACTCCGTCTCAGTTATACAAACCAGTCAGTTAATGTTGTACAGTGAAATAATCGCTGTTTGTTCTGAGATCCACACAAAACACATAAATACAGTCCGTACCGCGCAGTAAACACACTCCGTCTCAGTTATACAAACCAGTCAGTTAATGTTGTACAGTGAAATAATCGCTGTTTGTTCTGAGATCCACACAAAACACATAAATACAGTCCGTACCGCGCAGTAAACACACTCCGTCTCAGTTATACAAACCAGTCAGTTAATGTTGTACATTGAAATAATCGCTGTTTGTTCTGAGATCCACACAAAACACATAAATACAGTCCGTACCGCGCAGTAAACACACTCCGTCTCAGTTATACAAACCAGTCAGTTAATGCTGTACAGTGAAATAATCGCTGTTTGTTCTGAGATCCACACAAAACACATAAATACAGCCCGTACCGCACAGTAAACACATTCCGTCTCAGTTATACAAACCAGTCAGTTAATGTTGTACAGTGAAATAATCGCTGTTTGTTCTGAGATCCACACAAAACACATAAATACAGTCCGTACCGCGCAGTAAACACACTCCGTCTCAGTTATACAAACCAGTCAGTTAATGTTGTACAGTGAAATAATCGCTGTTTGTTCTGAGATCCACACAAAACACATAAATACAGTCCGTACCGCGCAGTAAACACACTCCGTCTCAGTTATACAAACCAGTCAGTTAATGTTGTACAGTGAAATAATCGCTGTTTGTTCTGAGATCCACACAAAACACATAAATACAGTCCGTACCGCGCAGTAAACACACTCCGTCTCAGTTATACAAACCAGTCAGTTAATGTTGTACAGTGAAATAATCGCTGTTTGTTCTGAGATTCACACAAAACACATAAATACAGTTCGTACCGCGCAGTAAACACACTCCGTCTCAGTTATACAAACCAGTCAGTTAATGCTGTACAGTGAAATAATCGCTGTTTGTTCTGAGATCCACACAAAACACATAAATACAGTCCGTACCGCGCAGTAAACACACTCCGTCTCAGTTATACAAACCAGTCAGTTAATGTTGTACAGTGAAATAATCGCTGTTTGTTCTGAGATCCACACAAAACACATAAATACAGTCCGTACCGCGCAGTAAACACACTCCGTCTCAGTTATACAAACCAGTCAGTTAATGTTGTACAGTGAAATAATCGCTGTTTGTTCTGAGATCCACACAAAACACATAAATACAGTCCGTACCGCGCAGTAAACACACTCCGTCTCAGTTATACAAACCAGTCAGTTAATGTTGTACAGTGAAATAATCGCTGTTTGTTCTGAGATCCACACAAAACACATAAATACAGTCCGTACCGCGCAGTAAACACACTCCGTCTCAGTTATACAAACCAGTCAGTTAATGTTGTACAGTGAAATAATCGCTGTTTGTTCTGAGATCCACACAAAACACATAAATACAGTCCGTACCGCGCAGTAAACACACTCCGTCTCAGTTATACAAACCAGTCAGTTAATGTTGTACAGTGAAATAATCGCTGTTTGTTCTGAGATCCACACAAAACACATAAATACAGTCCGTACCGCGCAGTAAACACACTCCGTCTCAGTTATACAAACCAGTCAGTTAATGTTGTACAGTGAAATAATCGCTGTTTGTTCTGAGATCCACACAAAACACATAAATACAGTCCGTACCGCGCAGTAAACACACTCCGTCTCAGTTATACAAACCAGTCAGTTAATGTTGTACAGTGAAATAATCGCTGTTTGTTCTGAGATCCACACAAAACACATAAATACAGTCCGTACCGCGCAGTAAACACACTCCGTCTCAGTTATACAAACCAGTCAGTTAATGTTGTACAGTGAAATAATCGCTGTTTGTTCTGAGATCCACACAAAACACATAAATACAGTCCGTACCGCGCAGTAAACACACTCCGTCTCAGTTATACAAACCAGTCAGTTAATGTTGTACAGTGAAATAATCGCTGTTTGTTCTGAGATCCACACAAAACACATAAATACAGTCCGTACCGCGCAGTAAACACACTCCGTCTCAGTTATACAAACCAGTCAGTTAATGTTGTACAGTGAAATAATCGCTGTTTGTTCTGAGATTCACACAAAACACATAAATACAGTTCGTACCGCGCAGTAAACACACTCCGTCTCAGTTATACAAACCAGTCAGTTAATGCTGTACAGTGAAATAATCGCTGTTTGTTCTGAGATCCACACAAAACACATAAATACAGTCCGTACCGCGCAGTAAACACACTCCGTCTCAGTTATACAAACCAGTCAGTTAATGCTGTACAGTGAAATAATCGCTGTTTGTTCTGAGATCCACACAAAACACATAAATACACTATGTGGGCAGAACGTAGAATTGTTGAATGTTAAACCTGGTGGTACATATAGTAACCATTGAGCTTTAAAGTGTTAATGCGTAATGTTTCATTGAAGAAAATGTTAATTTACTGATGTGTTAAAGTAAAACATATTATGTGTTAACGGTTTAAAAACTACACATACATTGACACAAAGCATACGGTAAATATTAACACAGGTAAAATAACCCTCATTCAATGTTCTTCCCATAATGTAAGACAATTAACTTTCACAACCGTACAAAACAAGAGATAAAACTACGATGCTTTATGAATAAATTATCTAATTCCCAAGTCATAGGCAGTGTGATAACAACATAAAATGTATCACCGAATGTTATAGCATATGTAGCAGTCGTGGAGGTGGTGGTGGTGGTGGTGGTGGTTGTGGTGGTGGTGGTTCAGGTAGGTCTGCTAATAATGATACAGCTGCCGACCGTGATTGGCCACTTTCACTCTCGTTCTTAAGTCAGATGGTGTTGATACCGGTGGAAGGTGAAGCCCAGTGCTTTTGATCGTTCCGACTAGGTTCCGCAGTGTTCGTCACCTCAGGCTTACAACAAGCCGTTCAGTGCTGAGGTGTCCAATCGCGACAAATCGTCTCTTTAAGACAGAATTTGCTACATAAATCGCCAAATACTTGAGCAAAATTAATTCTTTAGGCAAATTATTTATATATTCTTTATATCTAGTGTCTGCTGATACCGACGTTTCGCCCTGAAGAAATTAAAGAAGGTAAGTTTCTCCAGTATTTGACTAAAATTTTTACTGAGGACTGATATTTGAATTTGTTTGACTGCAATTAAAATTAATATTGTGGTATTGCATATTACAACACCGTATGGTGTAACAGGGTTTATTAATGTTTCGCACTCATATATTGCCTCCGTTTTCAGAGTAAGTGCCTACAGAACCATCACCTAAATATTTAATAAAAGTCCCTTCCAAACGAAAATCGACCTAATATGTACGAAGCATAACATAAGAACCACGTGCCTTTCTATCACCCTCTTCATAACACAATGCTTTGAGAGCACTGGTTCACATTACGTCGCTCAAAACTCCATTTACGACACTCCTTTACAGATATTGCGTATAATTTTTCATATTCAGCTCATTTTCATCCTGAAAAGTTAGGCAGCATGTCCTTGCGAATCATTCATATTTAAACATCAAACTACACGGCGTCATATCCCGCAAGCTAATAACCTTAACACGGCAGAGATAACCTCAAATCTGATACACTCAAAACACGGTGTAATTTTTTTAAGTCTCCGATTTTTACTGTAATTAAAAGTCATACATTTGTTTTCTGTCGAAGCGTGACTGGTCAGAGGTCACCGACGTTTCGGATGGAAAACGGGGCCCATTATCTTCGAGATATACGAAACAAGGACGCAGTATTTTCTTCCGAAACGTTGGTCGCCATCTGATTGTACAGCGTCATAAAAACAAGAATATATTCCCATATTGTTTAACGCTTCTTTCGCAACACGTAACCCACTTCTGACGGCTCGCCACAGTCTACAAAAGTTTCTGATACACAGTAGAAGAAACAAATGAAATGAAAGCTGTCTGTTGTCAATAAGTTAAGTCTGGCTGGTTCTAGATCAATTAATCAACTATCAAACCAGTTTTATCACGCTGGTCTCATTTAACTTCATTAAAATTACGGCAGCCAGAAAAATTAAGACTTTGAAGACACATCAATACTTCACGGTTTATAATTAAACCTTAGGCCTAACCATTAACTATATTTAAAACTGTATAATGAGCAGACTCGTGATTTGTACTTGTCGTAAAATATTAAGAGGATTTTTTTTTCAATGACTCGACAGCCCTTGGGGGCCTAGGCCGCCTTATTTTTTTCGAGGCTTCACGATCACATTCAGACACACCACATTCGGTAGGACTCCTCTGGACGAGTGATCAGCCCGTCGCAGAGACCTCTACCTGACAAAACACAACACTCACAACAGACAGACATCCATGCCCCGGCGGGATTCGAACCCACAATCCCAGTAAGCGAGCGGCCGTAGACCCACGCCTTAGACCGCGCGGCCACTGGGATCGGCCCATTCCTTTAATTTTTTTCCAATGGCTCGACAGCCCCTTGGGGGCCTAGGCCGTTTCATTTGTTTCGAGGCTTCACGATCACATTCAGACACACCACACTCGGTAGGACTCCTCTGGACGAGTGATCAGCCCGTCGCAGAGACCTCTACCTGACAAAACACAACACTCACAACAGACAGACATCCATGCCCCCGGCGGGATTCGAACCCACAATCCCAGTAAGCGAGCGGCCGTATACCCACGCCTTAGACCGCGCGGCCACTGGGATCGACTGTTAATAGGATAATAAAGCATAATTGAGAAGGCCGGAACGTGTGGTACGCTTGAGGCGAAGAATAATACATCCAGGATTTTGTTGGAAATAGTTGGAAAAATGAGAAGACTTGAAATATGTGACATAACTGGGAGAATAATATTGATATGAATGTTAGGAAATATGATGACAGAGTGTGGAATGAATTTATGTGGCTCAGGATAGAGAGGAGGTATCAAGCTTTTGGGAACAGGGTGTTGTTGTTTCGGGTGCCGTAGAATGCGGGGGATTTCTTGACTAGCTGAGCAACAGTAAGCTTTGCTCCATGGAATTAGATAACATGTGCGATTTCGGGCTTTTACCGCGGTGTGAATGAGATCTGCGTTCTGCTGGGAATTTACGCAGAGTAGATTAGTACTTTGTTAAAGAGGTTTCGGGACAACCTATAGGTCCCATCTTGAAGGTATTGGACTGCTTGACCCTTGAAAATGGGACCGATAGATTGTCCCGAAACGTCGGTAAAGAACTACCAATCTACGCTGCGTAAAATCCGAGAAGAGCTCAGATCTCTTTAGTTACATACATAAATTCTATGTTGCCGTATTTCGGAAAGAGGTGAAAACTGTCATTATGTACAGGGTGTTAGTGTGATAGTTATAATAAACTCTTTAAATACGAAGTTCATCTAAATAATTATTCAGTCTACACCTCACAGAAAACACATGGCGTTTTTTATTACGAAGACATATTCTTTCACTAACCAAACTCTCTCAAGCACGAAAGATCCTAGCTTTTAATTGAGAGGTTTAATTTTCTAATCTTGGCCTTGACTGTCCTAATTTACATTTACCATGAACTTCCTCAGTGTCTCTCAGTGCATCGTCAAGTAAAACCACAAATACAATTAACCAATCAGTTAATGTTTTTTAAAGGATATAATTGCTGATTATTTTTGGAATCTTATAAAATGTGTTAATACAGTGTGTGGGCAAAATACAGACACTATACTGTAAAGGAGTTCATCTGTCAAAGTGAATGACTTTGACAGATGAAAGAAAGTGAAATGAATACTGTACAGACTACAGGTCCAAAGAAACAGATCTTAACTTATATAAAGCAGTTCGTTCAATGTACAGATGTGACCCAATTCTGGCGAGACTCGTGTAAACTATTCAATATGGTGCACATTCTCTGTCCTCATTTTCTTTGTGTTAATTCAGAGGGTCACTGGCAGGTGGACACACCATAGCAAAGTGCCATTCTATTGTTAGGCGATAGTCAATGTGTGTAAGAATATAATTAAGCACAGGTTCACTTCAACTGCACCAGTACCTCCGTTGTTGATAGTGGAAGTGGTACAGATTGGGCCAGTAAGGGCACAGTAACCATTGAAACACGAAATAGACAGTGACGTCACAAAAACATGGGAGGTGTCAATGAGTAAGTCAGATCTAAGCGAGCGTAATGAATATCGTTTGTTACGAAACAGTGGACGGAATTGCCGAAAGTTGCTACAGCGTGTGAGGTTCAAAGGTTGCGAGAAGGTCAAATATGGGAACAAGGGGTGGTTTCGCTCTGAGACAATGGGGTACGTGAGGTTTAATTCTGTGACAAACGAGTACGTGATGTTTAATTATGAAACAAATGGGTACTAGAGGTTTTGTTCTGAGAGAAAAGGATACGTGGGGTTTCCTTCTGAGAAAAGAGGTGCTTGAGATTTCATTCTGAGAGAAAAGGGTACTTTCGGTTTTATTCAGAGAAAGGGGTACTTGAAATTTTATTCAGAGAAAGGGGTACTTCAGATTTTATTATGAGAGAAAGGGGTACTGTCGGTTTTATTCAGAGAAAGGGTACTTGAAATTTTATTTAGAGAAAGGGGTACTTCAGATTTTATTATTAGAGAAAGGGGTACTGTCGGTTTTATTCAGAGAAAGGGGTACTTGAAATTTTATTCAGAGAAAGGGGTACTTCAGATTTTATTCTGAGAGAAAGGGGTACTTCAGATTTTATTATGAGAGAAAGGGTTACTGTCGGTTTTATTCAGAGAAAGGGGTGCTTGAAATTTTATTCAGAGAAAGGGGTACTTCAGATTTTATTATGAGAGAAAGGGTACTTTCGGTTTTACTCAGAGAAATGGGTACTTGAAATTTTATTCAGAGAAAGGGGTACTTCAGATTTTATTATGAGAGAAAGGGGTACTTCAGATTTTATTATGAGAGAAAGGGGTACTGTCGGTTTTATTCAGAGAAAGGGTTACTTGAAATTTTATTCAGAGAAAGGGGTACTTCAGATTTATTATTATGAGAGAAAGGGGTACTTTCGGTTTTACTCAGAGAAATGGGTACTTGAAATTTTATTCAGAGAAAGGGGTACTTCAGATTTTATTATGAGAGAAAGGGGTACTTCAGATTTTATTATGAGAGAAAGGGGTACTGTCGGTTTTATTCAGAGAAAGGGTTACTTGAAATTTTATTCAGAGAAAGGGGTACTTCAGATTTTATTATGAGACAAACGGGTGTTTGAGGTTTTATTCTGAGGCAAATGTTTGCGTCAAGTTTCACTCTGAGACCCAGCAGTACGGTGACTACAAACGGTTCATAAACGCTCGTCTCTCTGTCTCGAATTTCTGTGCAGGTTATAAACACGACAATTACTGTGAGGCAGGCAAAGATGCAATCTACTATTTCGCAACAAATAACTGCTGGGAAGTGCAGCTGTGAACATCACCATTGTATTTTGATCGATGCACATATAGTTCAGAAGTTGTGACTAGTTTTAGCGTGCATCCTTGCTACAGTGTAATAACAATATATTAATAAAATTTGTGTTGTCTCTGCGACGAGCTGATCACTCGTCCAGAGGAGTCCTATCGACTGTGGTGTGTCCTGGCCCCCAAGGGGCTGTTGTGCCAGTGGGGGAAAAAAAATAAAAAACCCTTTACACAAATGTAACCAGTCAGAAATCAATAACTGTGCTTGCCTGTGTTAATGATTTCATAGTGCAATGGTAACTATACGTACCACGTTCAAGAACTTTATTTTGCCCACACGGTATATTTGTACGTATATTCCTATGGTTCTCACAATAAACAGCAATTATTTCCCTAAACAGATTAAGCGACTGGTCTGGTCTATTTAATGGAGACATGTTTTGTTATCTGTAACGTGCTAACTGAATTGTCATGTTTAATTTAGACGATTTTTAGCCATGTGGAATCTGAGTTCACGAGGCCCCGGGTTCGATTCTTTACCCATCCATACTGGATTTATGGTGGGCAAAGTGTTATTGGACAGTTTTTTCTCCTAGCACTTCAATTTCTGTACCGAAAAAAAAAACAGTTAATTTTTTGTAACTCATAAAATTTTTGGGCTTTTTCCTTCGTATGTCCCATTCTCAGGTTTTTTATGCTTCGACGGCCCCTTGTGGGCCAGGGCCTCCTCATTATCGAGGCTTCACTATCACACTCAGCCACACCACACTCGGTAGGACTCCTCTGGACGAGTGATCAGCCCGTCGCAGAGACCTCTACCTGACAACACACAACACTCACAACAGACAGACATCCATGCCCTAGGCGGGATTCGAACCCACAATCCAGTAAGCGAGCGACCGCAGACCCACGCCTTAGACCGCACGGCCACTGAGATCGGCATTCGAACCCGCAATCCCATCAAGCGAGCGACCGCAGACCCACGCCTTAGACCGCACGGCCACTGAGAATCGGCCCCTGTAATCTCCTATAGAACTACAATATGACCAGTCTAACTCCCCGCCATCTAATTGCATTGCTGTACAATGACTGTCCCTACCTGTAACAACTTTCTATCATAATCGACCATCTAAACAATCATTTATTATGCGGACAGAACGAACCTTTGAACATCTGGACAACGCCAACCGAAAATCAAGATAACGAAGAATTAAAATTTTAAACTCGATTTACCTGTAATCATGTATTTTGTAACATAGAAAGACTAAGTATTTTGAATGTTACACTTCTATTATATTGGATTAATGTACAATTTCACAATAAATTAACTTTTTGGTTTAATCCAAAGTGTAGTGACAATACACGTCATGTGACTCATTGACCAGTAATGATGTCGTGTTTATGGGCAAGGTAACTATGGAGCCAACGAAGCGAATACAGTGCTAGCGTCCATGACAATGACAGTGTTGGTTTATGAGCAGGCAAAGAGCTGAACACAGGCGACTGTTCATCTTTGGCACAGACTTATGGTCCATACTATTATTATTATTATTGTTATTATGATTTTTATTATTATGTGTTATTATGGTTACCTTATGTTTTAAATTACTTGCTAAATACAGCTTCCTTAAAAGGAGCATTATTACAAAACATTAATATTTCGAACCCTCGCCTTAGTTTAATTATAGACTTCTCATTCATAGTTTATAGACATATTTATGACCTAGTTTCCTTACCAAATTTCTCATCTCTATCTCCAATCGTTCGTTAGTTGTCAGCATCATACCGCAAGAGAATGAAAAATTTCGCGTGGCAGCCATGTTGCTATTTTACATTGTACGTAATTATTACCTCAACTGAAGCTGCACACGTTTCAAAGCTCTATTACCGTATACCAGTACTGTATAATAAATGTTGCTAGGGTTTCTCCTGCATAAAAAATTCGCCCTTAGGCCATGTTGTTATTAATTATAGGAAAATATACAGTATGGAGCAGTCTTCAGAGACGTAATACAGGGTTATTCAAAATGATTGTCAGGGTTTTAACAACTTGTCATACACAATACACTTCAGATAGCAGTATATGTATATTTTTATTTAATAGAACAACACTCCAAGTTTTTGTGACATACCTTACAGGTGCTCTATATGTGCTCCCTTTGTGATTCTACAAACATCAACACGATAATCGAGTTCGTTCCAAACTTTTTCTAACATGTCAGCGGTGATTGTTTCAATGGCGGTTCTGATTCGTACCTTCAGTTCCGGGAAACCCTGCGGGAAGAGGAGGAACATAAACCTGATCCTTGACGTAACCCCATACAAAGAAATGACATGGGGTTGCATCTGGAGAAAGAGGTGACCAAATTGTTAAAACCCCGACAATCATTTTGAATAACCCTGTATTTATACAAATTTTCGCAAAAATCTGATAAATGTTTCAGACGTTTGAAATGGACACAACTGAACTCAGGCAGTATGATGACGTAACAGGTCTGAAGGGTGGAAACACTGGATAGTCAGTTCTAAATTACAGAAACATGAGACTTAGTCTGTAGGCACAACGCAAATAAGTCCCTTATGTAACCGTCGCTTGTTAACTAGTCTAATGTGAACTTTCTAATGTCTCTCGTCCTCATAATCTTGAACCGCATGCTTAGATCATATTTCTTACAAATTATGAAAAACTGAGTATTACTTTACTGTGCCAATGGCCAACTTACTACCAAGGTCTTACCCCAGTTAAGGCGAAATGAATCTCTTACAAAAACAAGCCCTTGAATTTTGCTCAACACAAGGATATTAAGAAGTCAGAAGTACGGGAAAAAATTATGCGATGGGAACTTCGTTATGAAGAGTTACTGCTCTGTACAAGTCAGTGAGAGGGAGATGGACGGAGGGGTCATGCAGCGTCGTGAGAAGAGAAATAATAAATTTCAGTTACAAGCACAGAGTAAAAAGGTCACTCGCCAGACATAGGTATAGATGGAAGTATTATATTAAAAATCATATTAAAATAAATCAATATTATGGAGTGGATAATGTATCTCTGACTCAGTACAGGGTCCACTGTTGTTAAAAGGGTAACGAAAATTCGGCTTCCAAAAAAAGGGGGGGGGAATATTTTGGCTAAATGAAAGACTGTCAGCTTTTAGGAGTGACACTCCTTCGTGAACTTAGTCTTGTCCATGAAATTACAAAAGCCCAAAGCGAGAAATAATTTCTCATTCTTTGGTAAATTATTTGAACTCACGGAATGCGTGCAAAATGAGACCAGACAAAATGTGTGCAAAATGAGACCAGACAAAATATGTGCAAAATGAGACCAGACAAAATGTGTGCAAAATGAGACCAGACAAAATGTGTGCAAAATGAGACCAGACAAAATGTGTTCAAAATGAGACCAGACAAAATGTGTTCAAAATGAGACCAGACAAAATGTGTGCAAAATGAGACCAGACAAAATGTGTGCAAAATAAGACCAGACAAAATGTGTGCAAAATGAGACCAGACAAAATGTGTGCAAAATGAGACCAGACAAAATGTGTTCAAAATGAGACCAGACAAAATGTGTTCAAAATGAGACCAGACAAAATGTGTGCAAAATGAGACCTGACAAAATGTGTGCAAAATGAGACCAGACAAAATGTGTGCAAAATGAGACCAGACAAAATGTGTTCAAAATGAGACCAGACAAAATGTGTGCAAAATGAGACCAGACAAAATGTGTTCAAAATGAGACCAGACAAAATGTGTGCAAAATGAGACCAGACAAAATATGTGCAAAATGAGACCAGACAAAATGTGTGCAAAATGAGACCAGACAAAATGTGTTCAAAATGAGACCAGACAAAATGTGTGCAAAATGAGACCAGACAAAATATGTGCAAAATGAGACCAGACAAAATGTGTGCAAAATGAGACCAGACAAAATGTGTGCAAAATGAGACCAGACAAAATGTGTTCAAAATGAGACCAGACAAAATGTGTTCAAAATGAGACCAGACAAAATGTGTGCAAAATGAGACCAGACAAAATGTGTGCAAAATGAGACCAAACAAAATGTGTGCAAAATGAGACCAGACAAAATGTGTTCAAAATGAGACCAGACAAAATGTGTGCAAAATGAGACCAGACAAAAGTGTGAAAAGACGCAAAAATGAGACCAGACAAAATGTGGCAAAATGAGACCAGACAAAATGTGTGCAAAATGAGACCAGACAAAATGTGTGCAAAATGAGACCAGACAAAATGTGTGCAAAATGAGACCAGACAAAATGTGTGCAAAATGAGACCAGACAAAATGTGTGCAAAATGAGACCAACAAAATGTGTGCAAAATGAGACCAGACAAAATGTGTGCAAAATGAGACCAGACAAAATGTGTCAAAATGAGACCAGACAAAATGTGTTCAAAATGAGACCAGACAAAATGTGTGCAAAATGAGACCAGACAAAATGTGTGCAAAATGAGACCAGACAAAATGTGTGCAAAATGAGACCAGACAAAATGTGTGCAAAATGAGACCAGACAAAATGTGTGCAAAATGAGACCAGACAAAATGTGTGCAAAATGAGACCAGACAAAATGTGTGCAAAATGAGACCAGACAAAATATGTGCAAATGAGACAGACAAAATGATGCCATAAAGACAAACTAATGTTGTCCAGGTGCTGTTTGGACACAAGATGAACACGCAAGAAACTGTGGAGGTGTAGTTTCACACATTTATAAACCCGTCATTAAATTACATAATTAATGAGCTCTATTCCCTGGCCGTCTTGACCCAGTACTGATAGCCCAATTTATGGGGTCCCAGTTTCGAATCTCTGAGCGGGGACTGACTAATCTCAAAGTTTTCGTGGTCTTCTTCAGGTATTCTAAGTATGTGTAGCGATAGAACCTAAAATTAGGTAACAATCTCTTTGTTTTGCACTATTTTTTAATTAATGGTACCTCTGATCATATTGCTATTCTGCAGTATGTAAAGTGAGGTAGAGACAACGTCGTTAAATAAATAAATTCATTGTTTTGTAGCACACTGCGACGGTGTACGGATACACAACACTATAGAGTACTATAAGTACCAATAGAGAAACACTACTAAACACGCTTTTATATTGTAATGTTGGTATTTTACAGTCTTTTGTAGTATCATAAAAATTAATGATTTCAATTAAACATATAATACCTCATCTTGACAAGTTTCCACCATCCTGACACCCTATGTGTATTAGATCCACTCTAATACTAATATATTCCATTTAAGCCTAGATTTTCCAAGTTACTTTTTACTTCAGGTTTTTTGTCTCTAAATAACATCAACTGTTATACCAGGAGTAGATTAGTTCCTTGCTATGGCTACATTACGACCTTCCGTGATTCGTTAATATACAGTATGGTGCAAAAGTTACTTGACACAGTCTTTCTGTCATTAAACTTCGAGGGCCAAGGAACTTCCGTGTCATCCTGTGTATGAAGACGGCGCATCAAAACTGTGTGAGATTTGGAGTTTACAAAAAGGAGTTGATTCAGTTGTTCTGAGATGTTACGACTAGTTGATTGATAAAAGTCAAGCAGTATTTCATCCTGAAAATGCAAGCATCGAGTCCCTCCGAAATGTCAGGAACTTCTTACCCAATGACGGTGTCACACACCAGAAGACAGAATTTTGACAAATACTAATTTTGATATTCCCTATTTGCTACTCCTTATCAAGACAGGCAATGTACGTATGTAAATTGAGGCGCGTTCGCGTAACCATTGCTGCCGTAGAAAAGCAATAAGTATTACATACTCTGAGTGTGTGTCTGTAGCCTTAGTTATCCAGCATGCAAAGCGCATGCGCCGTATTATATTGTCATTTGTGGCCTGTCTGGCTCTACCGATATTTTTCCACATTATCTCATAAACGGCACGATTTTCGGAAAAAACTTATGAACATAAAATGTGTGCTTTTGATTTTCTCTACAACTTTTGTCTGAAACATTTCTCATTCTAAGAAGAATTAGCGAGATATTATCATAAACGTAATAGGTCTTCATGTAAAGTACCGTTATTGTTGTCAGATTTTAAAGAAACTTGAATTTTCTCGACATATTTTCGAAAAATTCTTAGGTATCAAATTTAATGAAAATCCGTCAAGTGGGAGCTGAGTTGTTCCATGCGGACGGACAGACAGACATGACAAAGCTAACAATCGCTTTTTGCAATTTTTCGAGGGTATCTAAAATTTAAACCCTTCATTTCACGGAAGGAGCACTGTATTTAAAACAATTCAGTCCCTACCTCACAGAAAACACATGTCTCCATAACAGAGACCAACAGGATAAGTTTGCATAAGGAAAAAAACGGTGTTGATTGGGTATAACACAAAACACATAAAAGCATTTTGTGGTCAAAATTCGAAGCTTTTAATCTCACGGCAGGTGGTATATGGTAACAACTATTTTAGAAGGCTACCTCTCTCATTTTGTCGGCCATATGTTAGGTAGTGTAACAGAGTTGTTGGCCGCAGACCGGCGAACTGGCAGCAAGGTCATCGCAGCTAGAAGTGGCGTTATGTGGGTCAAGAGGAGCGTACCGTGTTGGCAGCATGACTCCCGAAATGTCGCTCGGTCGTGACGTAGCAGTGGGTGTAGTGTCACTGTAACAGAAATTCCTTCTTCCATACCAATCTCGATTGACCAATATATATGGAAAACCACCCACAAATCTGTCTCTGAGATCGCAAACGTGATGAAATTTACCTTGTATAATACCAAGGGTGGGGAATTTTAGTTCGAGATGTTAATAGGAAATGGCATTGATATCTTGCCAAATATCAGACATTTTGAAAGAGGTGTGATATTTATTTCTTTATTTTTTTTCCCAGTTTGTTTTGTGTTGATATGGATGTCAATTGTGCTGTACCAAGTCAAAATTGATTTAACCATTTAAATCATTGTGGTAAAAATGTTTACCACCGTACTGAACACTTCAAAAGCCGTGCAGTGGTGCGGGAAGGTAGTCGTAAAATGCTCACTCAGGAATCCCGGGTTCGATCCCAATCCAATTCATGTCGGTTTTGGTGTAAAATGTGGCACTGACAGAGGTTCATTTCGAGTACTTTGGGTTTCCCTTGTCAGTATCGTTCCACCGATAATTCATACTCTTTCACTCTTGGACCGCCGACGCTATAAAACCTTATAAATTAACAGCATCGTTAAACAACAATTATTGAACATTTAAAAACCCTGAAGATGGAAAGTGATTTAATTACATTTCACAAATTTAATTTAATTATTTTAATTTATTTAATTACATGTTTCATGCAATGTTCCCAGTAACCAGTGAATATTTTATAAATTGATCGATAGTTTTTGTAACGGAGACAGTGTTTTTCTAACGGAGACACTGTGTTTTTGTAACAGAGACACTGTGTTTTTGTAACGGAGACACGTGTTTTTTGGTAACGGAGACACTGTGTTTTTGTAACGGAGACACCGTATTTTGTAATGGAGACACAGTGTTTTTGTAACGGAGACATATTGTTTTTGTAACGGAGACAGTGTTTTTAACGGAGACACTGTTTTTCTTGCAGAGTAGGAAAAATAAATTGTATATATACAGCGAAATACCGATAAAGCTTCACCCTCACTTAGCATCCATGAAAGTTCGTGAACAGACATTCCCTGTTATACATCACTTCGATTTAACACACCCCCGGTTAGCGCCACAAATTGCAGCGAACAAAGAGTGGCGCTATACCGGGGTTTGACTGTAGTTCAGATAAAGTTCAGAATTTGCGTTTCAATATAAGTGGAAGACCGTCAGCTTCTCAAGAAGGACTCTGCGTAGTAATGTTGTCGTTTTCCAAATTACACAGTTGTAATTCTGTTTAATTTTCTGTGTTTATTTCGCAGCTGTTAAACTTCGTTTTAAAAAAAACTGCGCGACTGGAGATACTTTACTGGAGAATTTTCTCGTATGACGCGAATACTTTTAACACTGCAACATGTGGCAGCAAACAGGTCACCCATCTGGGTGACATTTCTGGTTATTATGGCAGTGACAATAAAGTTTTATGTTTTCTGGAACGTGACGCCGTGTAATTTTGTAGACATTATCCAAACCTTCCGTACTAAGGTGCTACAGCCTTCTTCAGCGTAGAACGGTACGCGGAACGAAGACGTAGTGTAGTTGATATGGGAAAGAAAACGCAAAGGGCTTATTGACAATTTATTTTCAAAATATTTCCTCTTTTTTCCCTTGAAGGCAGAGCACTGTATTCTGTCCCCGTAAACACTGGTCCCAATCAAGTTGCGACATCTGAGATTTTCAGAACGGTGTTGTTGAGGATTCACATCTTCTTGGTTGTGACCTCTGACCCCAAGACACGTCATCATAGACTAGAAGACTAGAACAATAAAGTACCTTTGTCTCTGTCCAGACCATGAAATCATAGGATGAGTGGAACACAATTCCTCTCATCCTTATTCGTGTTATTCCACGAAGGAAGGTGGTCAGGTTCACGCCCCGGCCGCTTTAGCCCCAGGAAGATCTTCCGGTTCCCATTGAATAGGGTCTGACTGGACCCAGAGCCAGTCTGGACATTTTGAATCAGATTAAAATATCTTGCAGATGTCAGGAATCGAGCAGCGATTGGCAGACCGCAGTCTAGTCATTATACAGAGAGCGGTAACCCGGCTAACCATATAGCAATTACAACGACAGTGCCCTTCACACTTACCACCTCGACAGACAGCCTGAAACCTCACGTCTTTTTAAAGGCAGTACCCAGCACAACAAAGTGTGAGCTAACCAAATTCCCCTTATGGTTATTAGTGATTGTGAGGGTCTGTAGGATTTACACGCTCATAAACGAGTGGCCTTGTAGACAGGTTCAGGGCGGAGTGCATCACGATACATGCTTCTAGTTCTGCAGAGATGGCCACTACATGCCAGGCTTCATAATCTTAACAGGCGCCTTCTCTTAATTTCGCTTTCCCTTAATTTCATCAATGGTGGGTGATGAATATTCTCCATTTGGTGGTTGCACCATATGGTTTCGTCAGTGGTGGGTGTGTCGATTTGCTTAATTCTTTCTAGATGAGATACACAGTTCATTATATAGAAACAAGAATTGGAACAAAAGGAATAAAGAATAAAATGTTAGGAAATAGCACGCGTAACGTGGCAGAGGTTTTGTGAATGGTTGGCTTACCTGATAGTACGAACTACATAGAAGAGAGCCAATGTACGTGTAAAGGTAAAATCGAGGCGCGTTGGCGTAACCATTGTTGCAGTGTAAAAGCAATAAGTATTACATATTCTGAGTGTGTGTCTGTAGACTTAGTTATCCAGCATGCAAAGCGCATGCGCCGTATTATATTGTCATCTGTGGCCTGTCTGGCTGTACCATATTTTTCCACATTATCTCATAAACGGCACGATTTTCGGAAAAAAGTTATTGAACATAAAATGTGTGTTTTGATTTCCTCTACAGCTTTTGTCTGAAACATTTCTAAGCGTAAGAAGAATTCAGCGAGATATTATCATAAATGTACATAGATCTTCATGTAAAGTACCGGTTATTATTGTCAGATTTTAATGAAACTTTAATTTCCTCGAGATATTTTCGAAGAATACTCAAATGTCAAGTTTCATGAAAATCCGTCTAGTGGCAGACGAGTTGTTTCATGCGTGCGGACGGACAGACAGACAGACATGACGAAGCTCTAATAGTCACTTTTCGCAATCTTGCAAACGCGTCTATAAATTTACTGCATGTTATGTATATATCACCTTGCTGTCTGCATTGTTGTTTCAATACTTTTCCCTATGCTTTCTTCTTCCCCTTTGCTATCTAAAGATGCAAACAGTAAAACACACAGCACTGCGGAAAGTATAATTTTGCCTGATGAACACGGTTGTGAAATTTGGACTTTCACAGTAAGGGGGGAACATAGGCCGAGGGTAATTGAGAATAGAACAGGGAGGAAGGTATTTGGTCCAGAAGGGAAAAGGTGACAACAGACTGGAGAAAAATGCATAATGAGGAGCTTTATGATACGTAGTCCACATAAAATATTATTCGTGTAATCATATCAAGAAGGATGCAATGGGCTGGTCATGTAGCACGTATGAGGGACAAGGTAAATTCATATAGCGTTTGGTGGCTAAACGTTAAGGAAAAAACCACTTTAAATGATATAGGCTTAAATGTGATAATAATATTAAAATGGTTCTTCAAGAAATAAGATGGCGAGACGTGGATAGAATTATTTTGGCTTTGGATAGGAACAAGTGACGGGCTGTTGTGAACACGGTAATGAACATGCGGGTTACATAAAATTATTTTTGGCTCTGGATAGGAACAAGTGATGGGCTGTTGTGAACACGGTAATGAACATGCGGGTTACATAAAATTATTTTTGGCTCTGGATAGGAACAAGTGATGGGCTGTTGTGAACACGGTAATGAACATGCGGGTTACATAAAATTATTTTTGGCTCTGGATAGGAACAAGTGACGGGCTGTTGTGAACACGGTAATGAACATGCGGGTTACATAAAATTATTTTTGGCTCTGGATAGGAACAAGTGACGGGCTGTTGTGAACACGGTAATGAACATGCGGGTTACATAAAATTATTTTTGGCTCTGGATAGGAACAAGTGACGGGCTGTTGTGAACACGGTAATGAACATGCGGGTTACATAAAATTATTTTTGGCTCTGGATAGGAACAAGTGACGGGCTGTTGTGAACACGGTAATGAACATGCGGGTTACATAAAATTATTTTTGGCTCTGGATAGGAACAAGTGACGGGCTGTTGTGAACACGGTAATGAACATGCGGGTTACATAAAATTATTTTGGCTCTGGATAGGAACAAGTGACGGGCTGTTGTGAACACGGTAATGAACATGCGGGTTACATAAAATTATTTTGGCTCTGGATAGGAACAAGTGACGGGCTGTTGTGAACACGGTAATGAACATGCGGGTTACATAAAATTCGGAGAATTTCTTGACTAACTGAGGAAAAGTTAACTTCCCCAGGACTCTGCTCCATGGAATTCGTCATTGTTTTCAACGAAAATATTTCGAGAGGCTCGAAGAAGCTTCTGTTATAGCTGCCCAATATTAACCAAATCTGGAATGTGTCAGCAGATATCAGTGACCACTCCAATGCCAAATTTGATAAAAATCAGGTCAATGATTATCGTTTTGCAACATGCGGACAGCCCAGCTAACAGGTTGAGCTAACTGGCGCATTTTTTTGCAAAGTTCTAAGAGCAGATACTGCATACGAAATGACTGCATTCGTCACGTAGACTTGTCAGCTTGTGGAATGTCTATTACCTCCACCCTTTGATTATTCATAAGCGAAATTGAATTTAATTTGACGTATTATACACTGTCGAAAGCACGGTGAATGCACTGCTTTGGTATCTCATAATGTCTGCAGCCAAACACACACGCACTCACACACACACACACATAGCATAGATTAGAATTTCAATTTGCCAAAAGATGGCCTTGAGAAATTATATTTAACAGGGGTGTAAATATTACCAGCATTCGTCCTAGGCTTACTCACAAATACAGGGCATACACAAAAGAATGGTGCGGTATCAAAAGTGAATAAAAAATGTATTTCTCACCTTACACGGGCACAACATACACCGTTAGCGGCGACAACTGTCTAAGTTTCTAATTTGATAATTACAATCCTTCAATGTGTGCACCCTGGGTCACACGACACGCATCCTCACGGTAATCAAACTCATCCCAGACCCGTGTAGCATGTCCGCTGTAATGGCCTGCAGTGCATGCGTTATCCGATCACGAATTTCATGGGCAGTAAGCATGAGAAGCGAACTGCTGGTAGCGCATGAGAAACTTGGACAGTTACCGCCGCTTACGGTGTATGTTGTGCCCGTGTAATTGAGACATAAATTTTTTATTCACTTTTGAAACCGCACCATTCTTTTGTGTATGCCCTGTATATGCTGTACCAAGAACAAAAATTCAGCCGAATTTATATTTATTATATTTTTTTGGTCACCAGAACTCGCAGAAGTCTACAAATACCCACAATGCTCCAGCATATTAGCATACAAAATAAGCAGTCTTTTTGTATTCGATAATTTGTATGGGTTTAAATCTTCGTCTCTCGCAATAAGTAAAGACAGCAGACTGAGAGTGTCTGAGAGAACATGCGAGAATATTCGTTCATAAGCAGGAGGAAGTGAAAGGAGAAAGGAGAAGATTTTACAACGCTAGTTTCTTTGAAATCAAGATAAAATTCTATAGCCTAACCATCACATATTTTCCCCACGCGTGCTGTATGTCTAGCCCAACTCATTATCTATTGGCCGTGCCACGGCTCAGGCGGTTAATCGTCGGCCTCTCACGGCGGAGGCCCGGGTTCGATCCCGGGTCGGTCCGTGTGGGATTTGTGGTGGATAAACGTGGCACTGGAACAGGTTTTTCCCCAGATTACTTCTATTTACCCCTGTCAATTTCAATCCAACGTTGTTCCATTACTTGAAAAAATGAAAAAAACTAATCATATTCATCACAGGGTTGCACAATAAGCCTTAAAGTTTCTGCTGCGGGGCCCTTCTCACAAAAAAAAACTCATTATCTACATAACGCGAAGTACGTGTCAGTTTAATACTTTATTGAAACAAAATTATATAATCTAAGTACCCTAAGTCATGTAGACCAAACATGGCACTAGAAAAGACAGACGGATGGTGAAGGTTTAAATGGTAAGAATATGCCTTATATATAGGTACTCCGGCAGGATAGTGACTAGGCTACAGACGCCCCGTTCGACTCGTATTGGGTGAATTGAGTCTCCAAAGACGCACAGCGTCGAGTCCAGATCTGAAACCCACCCAACACCCTATACAGTCTGTATTAGGTTCATTTTCCTAGGGTTAAAGCGTCAGAGACCTAAACCTGACCTCTGATCTCTGACCTCTGACCTCTGACCACTGACCTCTGACCTCTGACCACTCTCTGGAGCTTTGGTTAAGGATACGTGTACGTACACTTCGTCTCCCCCCATAAGAATTTTTGTCGTGGAAATTAAGACAGGGACAAAATTACCTCTTATATTATTTGGCATTTACTTCGAAATTTTTTTTTCCAATGGCGCAACAGCCCCTTGGGGGCCTAGGCCTCCTCATTATCGAGGCTTCACGATCACACTCAGACACACCACACTCGGTAGGATTCCTCTGGACGAGTGATGAGCACGACGCTGAGACTTCTACCTGACAACACACAACACTCACAAGAAACAGACATCCATGCCCCAGGCTGGATTCGAACCCGCAAACCCATCAAGCGAGCGGCAGCAGACTCACGTCTTAGACCACGCGGATATGAGGATCGTCTTTGTTTGGAAAATACTGGTGTTAAAAATCTCAAGATCGGGATTCGAACTGAGGACGTCACTAGTCATTATCCCAGGATATTCTGTCGTATGATGAAATTTTAGCCATCCTCTTTATCAAGACAGTCCTATATAAGTCTCGCAGCTAATAGCTGTGTTCTGGGATATGAAGCCGTGTCTTTGGGCAAGCACTTCGCGATATTTTGAAGGATCCTAGTGCCTCCATCTTCAGGGTCAAGCAGTCTAAGACAAGCACTCCGCCAACAAAACAGGGCCACATCAAGAACTATATCTTCAGCAAGGTCTCTGTAAGAACCTCAAATCTTGTAGGGTAGCCTTTCTTGGTCACCCCTGTTGCTGGAAGCTCAGTAATTTGTCCCAGGTACGGTATTTAGTGCTGGTGAAAGAAAGCAAGGCATATTAACTCGAATGATCTCACTGAAGGGGCACGCCAAAGATGAAAGCATTCAGCTGTCTGCTTTCAAAACAACGGCCACTAAACCCACAAAATTGATGTAAAAATTGTACAAAATCCTTTAAAGTCAATCAGAAATTGTCCCTGTACTCAGTCACCACGCCACGAAGACGTATGAGAGAATGGAGGTATAGTTCCACATAATGTAACCTGAGAAATGGAGATAAATTGTCAGCTTCACGCCATGGCCGCTTTATCTTGGGGGAAAGCCCCCAGCTGCGCCCCAGAATCCCTCTTTATGGTCTGCGATTTCTTACCCCTGACGAGAATCGAACCCATATCCCTTGGTCATCCATCAAGATGGCTAATCGCTAAACCGATTGAGCTGTTAATTATATCAGCGTCGGGAACAGTGGTCATGTCCTTCTGTGCGATGATTGGTAACATCTGAACGTGCAGCATAACTGTTTCAGTGGCAGAGGTCAAAGTTGCAACACCTTTAAAATAAAGCCTTTCATCGGTCACAGCACTGAGCCAGTACAATCCACCTCCGATCCTCACATATTTATCTGCATCATTAACCATTTAAAGCCCACTGGTTACTATATGTACCACCACGTTTAACATTCAACAATTCTACGTTCTGCCCACACAGTGCATTTATGTGTTTTGTGTGGATCTCAGAACAGACAGCGATTATTTCACTGTACAGCATTAACTGACTGGTTTGTATAACTGAGACGGAGTGTGTTTACTGCGCGGTACGGACTGTATTTATGTACAATGTATATTAACACTTTAAAGCACAGTGGTTACTATATGTACCACCAGTTTTAACATTCACAAATTCTACGTTCTGCCCACACAGTGTATTTATGTGTTTTGTGTGCATCTCAGAACAAACAGCGATTATTTCACTGTACAACATTAACTGACTGGTTTGTATAACTGAGACGGAGTGTGTTTACTGCGCGGTACGGACTGTATTTATGTGTTTTGTGTGGATCTCAGAACAAACAGCGATTATTTCACTGTACAGCATTAACTGACTGGTTTGTATAACTGAGACGGAGTGTGTTTACTGCGCGTACGGACTGTATTTATGTGTTTTGTGTGGGTCTCAGAACAAACAGCGATTATTTCACTGTACAGCATTAACTGACTGGTTTGTATAACTGAGACGAGTGTGTTTACTGCGCGTACGGACTGTATTTATGTACAATGTATATTAACATTTTAAAGTCCAGTGGTTACTATATGTACCACCATGTTTAACATTCAACAATTCTACGTTCTGCCCACGCAGTGTATTTATGTGTTTTGTGTGGATCTCAGAACAAACAGCGATTATTTCACTGTACAACATCAACTGACTGGTTTGTATAACTGAGACGGAGTGTGTTTACTGCGCGGTACGAGCTGTAACTTTAGATATAATTCAAGATAAACATGTTACGTTTTACATTGTGGTTTTCTCTGTTATCAAGCGAATTAAATTTATAACATGCTGTGTTCTGGTCACGTTAAGAACCAAACACTTTTGTATTATCCAGATCATCTTCGTACTACGGAAAATTAAACTTTCTGGAAACTAGAAGATTTCCTACGAAATTTTTAGCAACGTTCGTTCTGTTACGAAATAATTCTCTGAGGTTACTGCGTGACGGAATGACGGTCTTATGAAAACTTATTAAAAGGAATTCGATGTTGTGTTCAGCGTCTTGAAACTGCGACAATCTATTTTAAGCGCAAGAGATAAAACGAAGACGGAAAAACACGAGTCATTCGTACAAGGTGAAACAACTTGGAATAAAGTGGCTTCGTATTCAGGCCACGTTTTCAACTGCGATAAGTGTACAAAGTGTCAGGTTAAGTAGATCGCTATGTCTGTCTCAGTCGCTCGTCAAGACGAAAGGCTCAGAGACTAAACCAGAACTTCAGTACCACAATGCACTGCGCACAGAGAATATGGACCGACGTGATGCACGTTTGTTTGAGCACGTTTGTTTGAGCACGTTCACTAAAGATCTGTTACGTACTGGTATAACTTTGGGGGTGAAAGGGGTGGGGGCAAATTCCTCTCCAATATTTTTTTCTACCTACGAATAGTTTTTTTTTGGGTGGGGGGGCTACTGATTTGAAGATGGGCAAATAAAAAATCAAAATATTCTCAATATGGTTACTTTGGTGGTGTAAACACAGAAGCAAAATGAAAACCCTGCGTTTTACAGAAAGCAAAATAGAGGTATCTGAGTTTCTAATACCCATGGTCGGTTTTACCCCCTTATAATAAGTAGCGAAGTTAGTCCCAGAATTGTGCCTTCTGTCGGAAAAACTGAATTAAGTCCGAAAGAAGTTACAAAAGTTTTACGATTGAGTATGTTTCGGAGCCTCCCTTACACATTAGTCCCCATAACTCCAGCTGCGGGATCGTCGGAGTCCTTACCTACGCCACTGGTAAACAGCAACGTACAGCTTCAATATTCAATTGCAATTGTGCATTGAATCTGTAGTCGTTACATTTCTCCGAAAAATTGTTTTTTACTTATAAAAGTACATGACGTCTTATGCCAGTAATTACACTGGAGTCTGCACTGATGAAATACCTCAAAACTTATGTTTTATCATTGTTATCGCAGTCTTATGCCACTCTTTCGCTAGTCATGTGCTGAACGAGGCCGAAGAATTTTATTAGAAAAAGGATAAATTTATAAAGCGTTTAAATTTTGATCTGCTGTGTGATACACCCTGTAGTTTCATAGGTGGTTATTAGAAGTTCGTAAGAAAATACTGCATTCATTTTTGTGGCATTTCTTTCCTGAACAAGGAGGCAGAGTTTTCTTTCGAAAAGTCTGAAATCACTTACGAAACCACAATGTAATATTAAGTTCCCGTCTTTTTGAAAACATCAGTTATATTATATGAAATAAAAGTTCATATACAAAAGGTTCTAACGCACGTCAATTCAAGTCAAGGCTGACGAGCCGCCACTGAACCAGTTCGTGTGTTACATTTACATGCAGATGTGAGCATCAAATTTACGCTTGGTTAGACACAATAGCGAAGTTAAGAATCTCAAGATATTCCCTGTCTGCTATCCAGCCCTGCGGGTGTTTCTGACTTTCTCATCTCATTTCATCATCTCTATTTGTCTTGCCTTCAATTATCTCTAAAATAACGCAAGAGGGGCGTACGTGAAATTAAACAGATCAACATTTTTCCACTTACGTTTCCTTCGCCGGTGATTATTACACGACGTACACACTTCTTGAAGAAACAACAACAGCTAACAAATTCTGATAGCTGAAGGTTAGAAACACATTCAAAATATAACAGGCATAACAGGATGTAACCTACGTCAATATATAACAGGCATAACAGGATGTAACCTACGTCAATATATAACAGGCATAACAGGATGTAACCTACGTCAATATATAACAGGCATAACAGGATGTAACCTACGTCAATATATAACAGGCATAACAGGATGTAACCTACGTCAATATATAACAGGCATAACAGGATGTAACCTACGTCAATATATAACAGGCATAACAGGATGTAACCTACGTCAATATATAACAGGCATAACAGGATGTAACCTACGTCAATATATAACAGGCATAACAGGATGTAACCTACGTCAATATATAACAGGCATAACAGGATGTAACCTACGACAATATATATCAGGCATAACAGGATGTAACCTACGTCAATATATAACAGGCATAACAGGACGTAACCTACGACAATATATAACAGACTTAACAGGATGTAACCTACGTCAATATATAGCAGACATAACAGGATGTAACCTACGTCAATATATAACAGGCATAACAGGATGTAACCTACGACAATATATAACAGACATAACAGGATGTAACCTACGTCAATATACAACAGGCACAACAAGATGTAACCTACGACAATATATAACAGGCACAACAAGATGTAACCTACGACAATATATAACAGGCAAAACAAGATGTAACCTACGTCAATATATAACAGGCACAACAAGATTTAACCTACGACAATATATAACAGGCACAACAAGATGTAACCTACGACAATATATAACAGGCAAAACAAGATGTAAAGTACGACAATATATAACAGGCACAACAAGATGTAACCTACGACAATATATAACAGGCACAACAAGATGTAACCTACGACAATATTGCATCCGTTGTGTTCGTCTAAAAACTGTGTTAGGAATCCGGATTTGTTAGCAAGCCGATTACTCAATAAGTGACTGTTTAACCTAGATTTGAATGAGAAATGAAATGGACAGCCCTATACCCTTCACACCACCCACACCTCGGGGGCTCTATCACGACCGCGCAGACCCCTAAGTCACCTGACCTCAATCATATTATACTTGCACATTGAAACAATATGGATCACTGTAACAACACGCGAAGTTGCATAACTGGATTTGTGCTTATAGACCAAAGAAAACAGTTGGTTCTGCAGTAGCCATGGACGTTGACCTCATAAATCAGAGTGGCAATATAATACCTCGTACTTTAGCATTAGGAAACTGCACGTTCTGTCCACACACACACACACTGTACTTATTTATTTTTATATATCGTCACAATAAACGGAGATTATCTCCTTTGGCAGTTTTAAAAGATGGCCTTTAGAAAGAAGACGGAATTCATTCTTTGAGATGTAAATCTAAATTTCGTGTACTGTGTAGTTGAATTGCAGTCATCAGATCGTTTAAGTATGTTATTTAGCGACGCTGTCAATTGCCAAAATGATACAGCGTCGGAGATAGATGAATGTACAGCGTCGGAGATAGATGAATGTACAGAGTCGGAGATAGATGAATGTACAGCGTCGGAGATAGATGAATGTACAGCGTCGGAGATAGATGAATATACAGCGTTGGAGATAGATGAATGTACAGCGTCGAAATTAGATGAATGTACAGCATCGGAGATAGATAAATGTACAGCGTCGGAGATAGATGAATGTGCAGCGTCGGAGATAGATGAATGTACAGCGTCGGAGATAGATGAATGTACATTTCGGAGATAGATGAATGTACATTTCGGGATAGATGAAGGTACATTTCGGAGATAGATGAAGGTACAGCGTCGGAGATAGATGGAGGTACAGCGTCGGAGATAGATGAATGTACATTTCGGAGATAGATGAAGGTACAGCGTCGGAGATAGATGGAGGTACAGCGTCGGAGATAGATGAATGTACAGCGTCGGAGATAGATGAATGTACATTTCGGAGATAGATGAATGTACATTTCGGGGATAGATGAAGGTACATTTCGGAGATAGATGAAGGTACAGCGTCGGAGATAGATAGAGGTACAGCGTCGGAGATAGATGAATGTACATTTCGGAGATAGATGAAGGTACAGCGTCGGAGATAGATGGAGGTACAGCGTCGGAGATAGATAAATGTACAGCGTTGGAGATAGATGAATGTACAGCGTCGAAATCAAATGAATGTACAGCGTCGAAATTAGATGAATGTACAGCGTCGGAGATAGATAAATGTACAGCGTCGGAGATAGATGAATGTACAGCGTCGGAGATAGATGAATGTACAGCGTCGGAGATAGATGAATGTACAGCGTCGGAGATAGATGAATGTACAGCGTCGGAGATAGATGAATGTACATTTCGGAGATAGATAAATGTACAGCGTCGGAGATAGACGAATTTACAGCGTCGGAGATAGATGAATGTACAGCGTCGGAGATAGACGAATGTACAGCGTCGGAGATAGATGAATGTACAGCGTCGGAGATAGATGAATGTACAACGTCGGAGATAGATGAATGTACAGCGTCGGAGGTAGATGAATGTACAGCTTAGGAGATAGATGAATGTACAGCGTCGGAGATAGATGAATGTACAGCGTCGGAGATAGGTGAATGTACAACGTCGAAGATAGATGAATGTACAGCGTCGGAGATAGATGAATGTACAGCGTCGGAGATAGATGAATGTACAGCGTCGGAGATAGATTAATGTACAGCGTCGGAGATAGATAAATGTACAGCGTCGGAGATAGATGAATGTACAGCGTCGGAGATAGATGAATGTACAGCGTCGGAGATAGGTGAATGTACAGCGTCGGAGATAGATGAATGTACAGCGTCGGAGATAGATAAATGTACAGCGTCGGAGATAGATGAATGTACAGCGTCGGAGATAGATGAATGTACAGCGTCGGAGATAGATGAATGTACAGCGTCATAGATAGATGAATGAATTAGTATGGAGCAATAATTGAATGATACTGAGAGGGAAAAAAAGAAGTACTGGGATAAAACATATACTTCACGTAAGAGACTGAGAGTTGTGAGGATGTGAAATGAACTAACACTGTCACGGGTTCGTGTCCAGTGACGGGCCTGATAAAAGTGTCATTAAAGTTTTGAATTTAATTAGAAAAGAAAATTAAGAAATTTCATTCACAAGTGACCTATAACTAAATAACGCCACCCAGCAGAGTCCACAGTTCCTCAGTCACTCAGGGCCTTCCCCCGTTTTTATGTAACAAGAATGTTCATCACCGTGTCCACAACATCCCGCCACTTGTCTCTCTCCAGAACCAAATTAATCCAGTACACGGTATTGCCATTCTACAAGACCCACCTTAACACTATACTCTCTTCTATATCTAGGTCTTTCAAGTGGTCTGTTTCATTCAGGTTTCCCCACTAAAACCTTGCATGAATTTCTCTTCTGTCTCACACGTGCTACAACGCCTGCCTATCTTCTTTTAGTTGAAACAATTTTTTAACGAAAACATAAAAAGATAAATCCCATTAGCCGAGGAATTATGGGATTTGTGTATTTACGAGTAGGTATACCGACATCAAAATGTGAGGTACGGAGCCGCCTGAAGCCTTTGATATTGTATAAACGCAACAGATGATTTACAGCTACTGCCAGAACCCTGTGTTTAATATGACAGTTGATTTATCGATATTGCAAATATGTATAGTATCGACTTGCTGAATGATATCGAAACATTATCTTGATCTCGCCTGAAGGCACTGTCTTATTATATTCAATACTGGTCTTTTAATACTTACGAAATAAGAATCATTGTCTGCTCTATTACAAATGTAATTTATGAGTCGTTTAAAAACTTTTAACAGTTAAAACTGTTGATATTTTAACCAGTTGAATAACAAATTTCACCTAAATATACAAAAATTAAGTTTATGTTTTACAGTAAACACAATGGATATTCATTACAAAGATGAAATTTTAATTTTATAATAATAATAATAACCATGGCTCAACAGCCCTATATGGGCTTGGGCCTCCTCTTTCCGAGGTTACTGGGTCGTGCGCATTCGTGGCAGTTGGTGACTGGCCAACTGGCCGCGCTGCTGTTCTATCGATCTTGATGTGACCGCCAGAGCCATCTGGCAGGCAGTCAGGAGACTTGGGTGAGAAATTACCGCTTTGAATTTTGTTTACGAAACATTAAATTTTAATGTTGCTTATGGTAATAATCGATTTTGGGCAGAATCGTACAAAGCAAAATAATCTGTGAAGAAAACACAGGTGTGGAATGTGACGTCAGGTGGCACATGCAGCAACCGCTGTGTTTAAAGTGCTTAATTATGTCATAATTATTTTTAGTAAATATAAGATATAGGAAATTAAGTCACGAAACAGTATCATCACAAATATCCATAACAGCCTTTATAAAGTTAATGTTTGTGTTCTTCACCTGTTTATTTCAAACGAGGGTCTGACGACAGAAACCTTGTCTTCATGTCAGTATCGTTAATAACGACACTTTGTGTGTGTTATAGGTGTAAAAAATATAAATATTTCATATCAAGTCAGCTAGCTACTCTATTACCAGAATCAGGTTTCAATACCTCGAAGTTAATTTGTCTTTCTACTAGACCTAAGGTGATCGAAGAGGCAGGGTATAGTACAGGGGTAGACAAATATTTTTAGGCCATGTCACAATATTGTGTGTGAGCTACAGATCAAATATATTTATTAATAAAATTTGTTAGGTTTTTTTTATATAGAGGAAAACCTGAGAAATTTTGGCTTATTTTATATATGGATAGAAGTCAGTAGGAGCAGTAAGCTTGAAGAGCAGGAGGCCAAGTATATACAGGGTATACACAAAAGAATGGTGCGGTTTATATGTATATATACATATAAACCGCACCATTCTTTTGTGTATACCCTGTATATTTCACTATGATCAGATTGTTCATATCATAATATTAAAAAGTTATATTTTATTCTGTAATCACCGTGCATTTTTTCACAGTCACTATTTACATACACCAACTGGATGCAACTCTATTTAAAAAAGTGTATAGTTTTTTAAAAACATATTTAAAAACTTTATAAAACCAGACATATGTTTCGGCTCTTATAGAGCCATCTTCAGGGGTTTATTGTGCATACCAAGCAGTGAAAAAATGAAAACAACCTTGCCTAAAAGTGAACCAATGAAAAAGACGTTTTAATACAGGGCATACACAAAAGAATGGTGCGGTTTAAATATGAATCACTATTGAAACCGCACCATTCTTTTGTGTATACTCTCTATATGCAGTTTTAACGACAATAAACCCCTGAAGATGGCTCTATAAGAGCCGAAACATATGTCGGGTTTTATAAGGTTTTTAAATATGTTTTTAAAAAACTATACAGTTTTTTAAATAGAGTTGCATCCAGTTGGTGTATGTAAATGGTGATTAAAAAGTTAGTTCAAGTTTTCTATTTAATAAGGTTTCATGGCATTGCAATGCAAAAACAATAAACTGGTGTTAGAGGGCACAGCACCACGCATGCTACTGTAGTGTTAGAGGGCACAGCAACACGCATGCTACTGTAGTGTTAGAGGGCACAGCACAACGCATGCTACTGTAGTGTTAGAGGGCACAGCACAACGCATGCTACTGTAGTGTTAGAGGGCACAGCACAACGCATGCTACTGTAGTGTTAGAGGGCACAGCACAACGCATGCTATTGTAGTGTTAGAGGGCACAGCACCACGCATTCTACTGTAGTGTTAGAGGGCACAGCACAACGCATGCTACTGTAGTGTTAGAGGGCACAGCAACACGCATGCTACTGTAGTGTTAGAGGGCACAGCACAACGCATGCTACTGTAGTGTTAGAGGGCACAGCACAACGCATGCTACTGTAGTGTTAGAGGGCACAGCACAACGCATGCTATTGTAGTGTTAGAGGGCACAGCACCACGCATTCTACTGTAGTGTTAGAGGGCACAGCACCACGCATGCTACTGTAGTGTTAGAGGGCACAGCACCACGCATGCTACTGTAGTGTTAGAGGGCACAGCACAACGCATGCTATTGTAGTGTTAGAGGGCACAGCACCACGCATGCTACTGTAGTGTTAGAGGGCACAGCACCACGCATGCTACTGTAGTGTTAGAGGGCACAGCACAACGCATGCTATTGTAGTGTTAGAGGGCACAGCACCACGCATGCTACTGTAGTGTTAGAGGGCACAGCACCACGCATGCTACTGTAGTGTTAGAGGGCACAGCACCACGCATGCTACTGTAATACCTTATATTGTCGACTCATGTAATGAATGTAATCTAAAGTAGATGATATTTTGTGAGCATGTAACTAATACGGCTAAAGAAATATTTATAAACACTGCGTCATAATAAGATGGCAGCCAATTTCTGGGATCTAACATAATCGTCAAGGCAGTACGACACTCGGAAAAGTCGACATATTTACGAGTTTCGGAATTTTCGCAGCGACGTAACTGAAGACTTCAGTTGTTCTAAGCTATGAAGATTTGTCACGGAGTAATCAGATCCGACTACTCCGTGACGAAGCGTCATGTGTTAGAAGAATATCATCCGTCATCGAGATACTTGTACCAGACTAGATGGAGTCATATTCAAAGGAGACAGAAATCCTCAGATTTACCAACTAGATAACCTCATACCTCAGACGGCATAAGCAGAAGTTTATTGGTTAATTAAATAAAGAAGTAATTATAATAATAATAATAACCATGGCTCAACAGCCCTATATGGGCCCGGGCCTCCTCTTTTCGAGGTTACTAAGTCGTGCGCATTCGTGGCAGTTGGTGACTGGTCAACTGGCCGCGCTACTATTCTATCGATCCTGATGTGTCCGCCAGAGCCATCTGGCAGGCAGTCAGGAGACTTGGGTGAGAAATGGAGGCAATTTAGCTTACGCAACATTTTTATTCATGCCCGTAAGTTTCTTTTACATGCCGTAAATCTACGACATGGGACCGACGGCTTTACTTCCCCTCCGAAGGAAGTGGTGCTCCGGATTTTTATCACCCTTAAAAATCCATCGACCTCGGTCGGGATCGAACCCGCGAACCTTGGGTCCAGTGGCGAGCACGCTAACCACTAGTCCACCGAGGTCGACAAATAAAGAAGTAATACACGGAAATAATTCTAGACATTCACCAACAAAATGAACAAATCACTAACAAGGTGCAATCAGCCCTTTATCATAGTCAAATCCTACACATGTTTCGGCTCTCTATGAGCCATCATCACGGGTTTTTCAATAGTGCTTTTCAAACCCCTGATGATGGCTCATAGAGAGCCGAAACAAGTTTAGGGTTTGACTATGATAAAGGGCTGATTGCATCTTGTTAGTGATTTGTGCATTTTGTTGGTGAACGTCTAGAATAATAAAAATGCACGGTGACTTAAAACTAAACACGGAAATAATGTTAATAATACAGGGTATACACAAACGAATGGTGCGGTTTCCCTTTATTCACCATTGAAACCGCACCATTCTTTTGTGTATACCTTGTATTAAAACTGATTGGTGTGTTGTATCAGCATCTCGTGGCTGCATGTTGACCGAAAGGCAATTAGTGAATAGAGAAGTGAAAACCTCACACACAGAAAGACTTATGGCCTTACCGAGGCACTGCCCCCAGAGAGTGCCTAAAGAGAATCAGGAAAAAAGGAGCATTTCTCGGTTAGGAACAACCGGTTTCTCGAAAGAGACGCGAAAAAAACTTCCTCCTAAAAAATCCCCTCTATTTTAAACTGTTCGGCGATCGTAGAGAATTAAAGGTAAAGTTATGATGAAATAATTACTAGATGCAGATATACACTGTTTACGCTGAGGGGGGTGGCGAAACCGCCCGGCGGTGGCAGATTCCAAGGGGCGGCACAGTGAATATTTTAGATGACAAATTTGATTTTCTGCGCTGAACAAATTTTAAATTATTGAACCAAACGAAAGGAAATTCAATAAACAATTAAATTTTTTTTTTAAGGTTCAATCTATTTGGGGCGGCGATTGTAATTATTCGCCCCCCGGGGCCAAAAGAAATTACGTAGCTACGTCACTGTTTACACCTACAAAAAATCTAAGTTCTTTCTTATTATGGTATCTTTAAAAGACCACGGATGATTTTCATAGAACTGTTGGGCTAGTTTCGGTTTTGGATATCCCTGGTGCAGAAAATGATTATCAGCTAACGCAATATCAACTCCAGTACACAGCACATGCTACAGGCTGCAGATTGCCTTGTTTATGCATTACAACAAGTAGCAATAGGCGTTAACATTCATTTTGATGCTATAGTTACGTCAGAGCAATTGTCTGTCTATAAACCTGACCAAACAGAGAAAAAAACTCCCTCTATAAGAAGTCACGTTCTTCGCATTCTAAAATTCTTTTGTATGAGTCCTTCTTGCTCTCTGCTTTATAAGGTTATTGTGAGCGTCTTTCATATCGACTACGTTAATCTTACTCAGACAGTTAGCTTTGGAGATTATATCATTTGATACATTCATGGTCTTGTTAGACAGGTTAGGAAGTTCCCTACAATTAGTAACTAAATACAAAACACATGGAATTTTCTGGGATCGAAACTGAGACTCCGGGGTGAGAAGCCGGCGACTAACCGCCTGAGCCATAGCACAACGGCCATAATTAATATATAAACTATCTTAATTAAGTCAGAATCATAATTTGTTAATTAAACGTGCCTAAAATTATGTCAGTAAACGGCCCCTCCCCCTGCTACCATCATTACTGCAAACAAAATTCTCTTAATGCTGTTTATTTTGAGAACCATTAGAAATACTACATAAATAAACTGTGAGGGGAAAGTATAGAAATTCTTATATTCAAGCAGGTGGTACAAATAATTACCAATCTGTTTTCAACGTGTCAAGTATACGACTAATTAAATTCCGAGAATGAAGTAGAAGTTACTTCAGCTGGAATTCTGAATCGTGATACAAATTTTACGGGAATATTTACACTAGATTATTACAGGGTGTTCCGAAGAGAAAGAGAGTTTATTTCAGCAGGCTGTTACGATTATTGTTCGCTCCCTAACTGTCAGGCCAACCCATTTCATTCTTCTCACAAATATTTCACTGAACATGTAACTTAGCACAGATCACCCTGTAGATACATTTTGCGCCATAAACTTAAACAGCAAACTCAGTGGCTGACTTTGCTGTTTACACGACAGTGTCCACAAAATGCAGAGAATTGTAATTTTGTCAGTTGTTTGTATGGGTGTGAAACTTGGTCTGTCATATTGAGCGAGGAACATAGGCTGAGGGTTTTGGATAATAGGGTGCTGAGGAAGATATTTGGGCCTACGAGGGACGGGGTAACAGGGGAGTGGAGAAGACTACATAACGAGGAACTTAATGATCTGTACTCATCAAATATTATTCGGGTGATCAAATCAAGAAGAATGAGGTGGGCGGGGCATGTAGCACGTATGGGTGAGGGGAGAGGTGCATGCAGGATTTTGGTGGGGAGACCTGAGGGAAGGAGACCACTTGGAAGACCCAGGCGTAGATGGGAGGATAATATTAAAATGGATCTTCAAGAAGTGGGATGGGGGTGCATGGACTGGATTGATATGGCTCAGGATAGGGACAGGTGGCGGGCTCTTGTGAATGCGGTAATGAACCTTCGGGTTCCATAAAACGCGGGGAATTTCTTGACTAGCTGACGACCTGTTAGCTTCTCAAGGACTCTGCTCTATGGAGTTAGTTAGTTAGTTAGGGGAATTTCTTGACTAGCTGAGGAACTGTTAGCTTCTCAAGAAGGACTGTGCTCCGTGGAGTAAAGAGAGTTAGTTAATTAGTTAGTTAATTAATCCAAAACTGTACCTACATAGAACACATAACAATTAAAATGACGCCTACTAAGAAAGCGAACAACTGAGTTATCAGTGCATCAGAATGTTGTCAGGAGAAACTAAGAATCATTTAAAACATGTGTTGTCAAAACGTTGACGCTCGCGGCACACTCTGTATAATAATTTATTTTTTCCTCGGTGTACTAGGATAAGAACAAGTAATTGAATGCTGCAATAAGAGTGCAGTCGATATGAAACGTGCTATTCCTTATGTAACAATATTACATTTAATTCAATCATCATTCTTTAAAAGTTTCATATAAATTCACTGGTTTCCTGACTCTATAAAATACCGCCCAATCAGGTTTTCAAAGAGTTTATTCAACTCTTAACCTCTCCTTATACTAGATGTGTCTGTGCATAAAAAAAACGCCTTTATCGATTTTCATTTTTAACATTTCAATATCCTATTTTATTTTACAAAATTACCCTTCCAGTCCGAGACTCGCGTTAGACAGGTTGATAACCACAGGTTGATAACCACAGATTAAATATGTCAAGGAATATACTGAAACATTGCTCACAAAGTATACTTGCCTAAAGCACAGATGATATTCAAACAGATTTCTTACTACTATTAGCTTATTTTTTTTTTACAAATAATCGATTAGTCAGGTCTAAGCACAGATCCCGTATTGGCCTATGTTCATCTGTCAGAGATAACCCCACGACTCGACGTCCATATGATTGCTCATGCTTACATAAGCACATATATACAGGGCATACACAAAAGAATGGTGCGGTTTCAAAAGTGAATAAAAAATTTATGTCTCACATTACACGGGCACAACATACACCGTCAGCGGCGGCAACTGTCCAAGTTTCTCATGCGCTACCAGCAGTTCGCTTCCCATGCTTACCGCCCATGAAATTCGTGATCGGATAACGCATGCACTGCAGGCCATTACAGCGGACATGCTACACCGGGTCTGGGATGAGTTTGATTACCGTGTGGATGTGTGTCGTGTGACCCAGGGTGCACACATTGAAGGATTGTAATTACCAAATGAGAAACTTGGACAGTTGCCGCCGCTGACGGTGTATGTTGTGCCCGTGTAAGGTGAGAAATACATTTTTTATTCACTTTTGATACCGCACCATTCTTTTGTGTATGCCCTGTATTTATGTTACATCAACGTAGCCAATTTCAAACCTAAATGGCTGTGTGTGCTTATAAATAATCGCAATAATATTTCATGCCTTTCAACCATTCCTTTCAATTCTAGTCCATAACTCTTAACATTAAAATTTGTAAGAAATGACGTGGGCCCATTCAGGCCGTTCAGAACATATGTTACGTGCGGTCACTAAAAGAACAACGCCTTCTGAAAACATGTCTGCAGAAGGCGTGTACAAATCAGCGAGGGTGTTTAAGGTGTGGGACTCAGTACACCGAACATCTAACTTAGAGAGTAGGTGAATTTTTATAGACAGATCCGGTAGCTCAGTCAGTATAGTGACTAGGCTATATTCTGGACGAGTTTTTATACAAGGTATCATATTTTCATGCCGATCCCAGTGGCCGCGCGGTCTAAGGCGTGGGTCTACGGCCGCTCGCTTACTGGGATTGTGGGTTCGAATCCCGCCGAGGGCATGAATGTCTGTCTGTTGTGAGTGTTGTGTGTTGTCAGGTAGAGGTCTCTGCGACGGGCTGATCACTCGTCCAGAGGTGTCCTACAGACTGTGGTGTGTCTAAAGTGTGATCGTGAAGCGTCGAAAAACGAGGCGGCCTAGGCCCCCAAGGGGCTGTCGAGTCATTGGAAAAAAAAATCATATTTTCATGGCGATGTAGTTTTACGTTATAATCTCCTGGTTTATGAAGTTTCCTGTAGAATGACTGCAGTTCTCCTGTACAATACCCTGTCTCCAGGCTGAGATTTGAATCTGGGATCTCCTGAAGACTAAGCAAGAGTACTAACAACTTGGATTTAAAGTTCGATATAAAATTATTCACTGATAATTTAAATAATGAATTGCGTTAAGTTTATTATTAGTATTGAACAGGGGTGGCCAGCTGGATGAAATTCTGGGGCCGCAATTTATGAGTCAACTTCGGCAACCGCCAGTAATTTATAAAATAAAATATTTTCACCCTATTTTACATCTTTTTACTTCCGTCCATCCAACTACAGTAGTTAGTTTCAGTTAGCTATGAGTGTCCTTTCTTTAGAAATCCTTTCAAAACGCCTTGCCCGGTTAGCCTCGTGTGCGTGTAAAATATATGAATATTATTTTTTACAGGCAACTTGCGACAGCCGCAACAGTGACATGCGCGAGCCACGTTGTGGTCACCCCTGACATAAAATAAAATGAAGCATGATCCCCTAAAATGCCTAAATAAAGACAAAAAAACATATGTGACCAAATTTAAGAATATGCGTTAAATGGCAGAAGATTTTAAACACTTAACGCCTTTTGTTACAATATTTATATTCTAAAGCATTTATCATATATCTGTTATTCGTTATAGTTTTAATGTGACTTTCATTATATTGTAAGTATTTTTTCCCTATTGAAATTTAATACTATTTAACGTCAAAATGTTTAATTTATTCGAATATTTTCTCTCTAAAATTCTTCTAATTTTCCAGCTATTTCAGATAATTTAAAATCATTCTTCTAACGTTAATGACAATATTCCCTAATTATATATATGTTATGCACACAAATGTACACTGTTTTATGTTATTTAATACAATTTTTATTAAATGTTGCCCAACATGTTTCTAGCCTATATAAGGCTCATCTTCAGGGCTCTTTTGTTGAAATTACAACAGCTATATTATTGGTATATACAACTCTTAAAAAGCCGTTAGATGTATTTACATCTAACGGCTTTTTAAGAATTTTATATAGATGTATTTACATCTAACGGCTTTTTAAGAATTTTATATACCAATAATATAGCTGTTGTAATTTCAACAAAAGAGCCCCTGAAGATGAGCCTTATATAGGCTAGAAACATGTTAGGCAGCATTTAATAAAATTGTGTTAAATAACATAAAACTGTGTACATTTGTCTGCATAACATATATATAATTAAAAATGTACGGTTTAGGTAACGTAAAGTTCCCTAATTATTCTCTGCAGCCCGAACTAAAATTCGCTTACAACTTACGCGCTATTTACCTGCAAATTAAACTTGGCTTATGCCCCATTCCAAACTCCATTTCCCCATTTGTCTCACGTTTGCTCAGAGCTAGCTGCTTCCTTCAGTCCTGCCTCTTGATGAGCCACGCACTATCTGTGTCCGATGTTTGCGACAATATTGCGGTCTGATTATGGGTCAAGGCTGCCAACTTAACCACGTTCATATTCGCTCTCATAATGTGTCTTGCGTCGATGGCTGTGATAAAATTGTAAGTTGTAACCAAATATATGCCTATATCAAAAGAATATTACAAATATTCGGAGGGTATTGGGGGTTCTTTCCCCGGGAGTAAAACGGTCGAGGTGTGAGGCTGAACACTCACCTCCATACAGTGTCAAGGTTAAAAATGCGTGGAGCTATACCTCCAGTCCTTCTATATGCTTTCGTGGCGTGTATAAAGAGAGATTTATCTTTACCTTTAACACCTAAACACATTCATTTAACACTTCGAAGAGTGACGCTGATCTAAAAGATATAAAAACATTTCAGTTCATAAATCACAGAGAACACATTTCCTGTCCATTACTAATAATTATGCTTAAACCTGTTTAGGCGAATACGAGACACGCAAATACTCTGTGTGAGAAAAACACAGCCTTCTTTGATGTTAAAGTTGGTGGTAGGCCTATATATTGCTACCGCTGGGATTTAATTGACTAAAACTTGCGAATTTTGGTTTAGTAGCAAAATATTCTACATAACAAAACAGTCACACGATACAAAGTTCAAGTATACGAGATTTCTTCTACTTAATTAAGAAATATGTTATGAACAAATATGGGGGTTGTCTGGTTGTCATTCTTTACCTTAGCACTGGACGGGTCAGTGTTTAGCTTCATGCCCAGTCCTCTTTAACTCCCAGGAAATGTTTCCCTTCATCCATCAGACAAGAGACTGGCTAGGTCACACTGGCGGACAGGAATAAAAAGCGAAAGAACAATTGCAATTCTTGCTGGGAATCGAACTCCGAACCTTTAGTCCGTAACCCAGTCACTATAGCCTAGAGAATGAGCTAGCCGTTTAAACACGTGAGCATTATTTTTTCTGACAACTCGCATCACTAATTCTCTCAGACACTTCGCGTGACCTAGGCAGCGTAGCCCTCCCCGCTGTTCCAATTTGCCGTGAGTAAGATTCCATTTGTTTTGATTCAATATATTGCAGTTGTTTTGATTCAATATGTTGCAGTTGTTTTAATTCAATATATTGCAGTTGTTTTGATTCAATATGTTGCAGTTGTTTTGATTCAATATATTGCAGTTGTTTTGATTCAATATGTTGGCTGTTTTTATTCAATATATTGCAGTTGTTTTGATTCAATATATTTCAGTTCTTTTGATTCAATATATTGCAGTTCTTTTGATTCAATATATTTCAGTTCTTTTGATTCAATATATTGCAGTTAATATCATGTGTTTATTCTCGCCATATTAAACAAGCTGCCGCAAAAGTTTTCCTTCGCCTCACATCTAACAAAACGTTGTTTATTGTACTTTGTGGTTTTATAAGTTAAGCGAGCCGACAGAAAGTGACTAGTGGCAGTTGTCAGATAAAATAAAGTTCATATATGTGGATATATTAAATGTATGAATTTATTGACCAAGTCCAAGGAGCAGAATCTTTCTTAAAGACACAAAATTAGATCAATTGGTGAAAAAGTTTCTGTATGAGATACACAAGTTTCTTTGGCTGTGAAAATTTTTGTTTGCCGCGGTGTAGACTGGCCATCGACCCCTGAATAACTTTACTCCTGAGAGGTAATTAAGGTGTTATTCTTCAAAATCTCAAAATGAATTCAATAGCTGAATAAATGCGAAGACGTACAGACAGAACTGAAAAATTCACCTGTGTAAATCGTGACACATACGGATAGAAATGTTACTGTGCCTAACACGTTACTTTGGTACGATTGTTAAATGGGCTAAATGTTACTGTGCCTAACACGTTACTTTGGTACGATGTTAAATAGGCTAAATGTTACTGTGCCTAACACGTTACTTTGGTACGATTGTTAAATGGGCTAAATGTTACTGTGCCTAACACATTACTTTGGTACGATTGTTAAATAGGCTAAATGTTACTGTGCCTAACGCGTTACTTTGGTACGATTGTTAAATAGGCTAAATGTTACTGTGCCTAACACGTTACTTTGGTACGATTGTTAAATAGGCTAAATGTTACTGTGCCTAACACGTTACTTTGGTACGATTGTTAAATAGGCTAAATGTTACTGTGCCTAACACGTTACTTTGGTACGATTGTTAAATAGGCTAAATGTTACTGTGCCTAACACGTTACTTTGGTACGATTGTTAAATGGACTAAATGTTACTGTGCCTAACACGTTACTTTGGTACGATTGTTAAATAGGCTAAATGTTACTGTGCCTAACACGTTACTTTGGTACGATTGTTAAATGGCTAAATGTTACTGTGCCTAACACATTACTTTGGTACGATTGTTAAATAGGCTAAATGTTACTGTGCCTAACGCGTTACTTTGGTACGATTGTTAAATAGGCTAAATGTTACTGTGCTTAACACGTTACTTTGGTACGATTGTTAAATAGGCTAAATGTTACTGTGCCTAACACGTTACCTTGGTACGATTGTTAAATAGGCTAAATGTTACTGTGCCTAACACGTTACTTTGGTACGATTGTTAAATAGGCTAAATGTTACTGTGCCTAACACGTTACTTTGTTACGATTGTTAAATAGGCTAAATGTTACTGTGCCTAACACGTTACTTTGTTACGATTGTTAAATAGGCTAAATGTTACTGTGCTTAACACGTTACTTTGGTACGATTGTTAAATAGGCTAAATGTTACTGTGCTAACACGTTACTTTGGTACGATTGTTAAATAGGCTAAATGTTACTGTGCCTAACACGTTACTTTGGTACGATTGTTAAATAGGCTAAATGTTACTGTGCCTAACACGTTACTTTGGTACGATTGTTAAATAGGCTAAATGTTACTGTGCCTAACACGTTACTTTGTACGATTGTTAAATGGGCTAAATGTTACTGTGCCTAACACGTTACTTTGGTACGATTATTAAATAGGCTAAATGTTACTGTGCCTAACACGTTACTTTGGTACGATTGTTAAATAGGCTAAATGTTACTGTGCCTAACACGTTACTTTGTTACGATTGTTAAATAGGCTAAATATCGGTCGTGCGAGAGACTTCTGACGATAAATAAGCAAATAAATTTTTCGCACAAGAATCGAGATTTCGCACAAAGCTTTGTACTGTGTGTTAAATAACGAATAAATTTAAATAATGAAATCATTTACGCACAATATCAAAGAAGCTAGCAAACATCTCCTTTAACCGTTTACATGTTTCAAGTCCATCAAAATATAACGTAACGTCAGGCTACTCCGGTTTTAGCTACTTTCCATCCTAAAAAAAAAGTATTATAAAGTAACCATGCTGTGTGAGTGCCCTCGCCTTCAATTTTCGTGAAAAATTCATGGTTTTCAAGAAGCTTGGTATAAATTGTATATGACTGGAGGAGTCATCAACGCCACTTTTTAATTTCCTGCAATCATTAAGCACAACATGGCGAATGCACGAAACTGTGAAGAGGGAAACACAATGGTAAGTCAGAAACCACAAACATGGCGAAGAAGCGTTAACTTTAATTTCACGGTATAACCGACATATTTAAATTACACAGAATCCATGCTTAAATAATTTCCGCTTCAATAATGATAACAATAAAGTTACCGCTGGAAATTATTGAAAGCTGGGTGAGGACTTGTTTTCAGAAGGGATTAGAAACTTAAGTTTGGGAAACCATAAAGGGATGTTTTGTTGTGACATTTCGTAGAACAATTTTATAAAAAATTACGATGAGATAGGAGAAGATTTAACGGTTCTTTTGTTCTGAGGGGCAAACACGGCTTTGGCCAACCCAACATTTACAGTTAGGGATTGGTTTGTGTTACATAGAGGGGTGCTATATTGTCCGGCGGGAGTATAGGCTGAAAGAGGGAGTTGGATGTGAGTTGCGGAAGGGGAGAATTACTTTTGGTGCCGGCAGAGACGGAGGTGTATCCGCGTGCTGTGTGATAATAGATTGCTGTCGACCAAGTTATAGGTGTGTAGATTAAGTAAATAATGTTATATTAAATACGAAACTTATTCTGAATATAAAACTGACTAGACTTAAAGTCCGACTGAGGAAGCCTACACATAAAATATTCCATGAGTTGGAGAATGTGAAACGTGAGCTAGTTATTACTCTGTGAGCTTAAAGAAGCGTCGGACAAAATTGAGGAGAAAGACGGTAACAATAATAAATACGCAAAATTAGAAAGTACAGGGCATACACAAAAGAATGGTGCGGTTTCAATAGTATTCACTATTGAAACCGCACCATTCTTTTGTGTATACCCTGTATTTTTTGTGACTTCTCATCAGGAATCCTTACATTTTTTTTGTTTCAACTCCGCCTTCCCCAAACAAATAAAATATTATAATATTTATCTGTATTGTATTTTTCAGTGAGATCATTTTTTGCTTTACGTGCTGCGATGTTTTGTTCGCTGTATCAAAAGTGATTACGAAGCCTGCTCTTAGCTGACCGCGTACAGTTCATATTTTGCCCCCAATAAATATTGTTTGTCTAACACCAAATCACAGCACAGCCGATATCAACAACTTGCCAATTAATAAGCAGCTGCTAAAAACAGAGGCTTACAGAGTGTGAAGTGGCAGAAAAATATCAGCGTTTCGGAGGAACCTAATGCTGCTGAAAGTCTGCTGAATCATAGTAAATGCACAGTGTCATAACCTAGAAGAAACTTTGCCGATTGTTCCCGACGTTTCGAAGAATGATGTCGCCTTCGTATAGAAGGTGAAGGTAAATGTAGAAGGTAAATTTCCCAGAATTTCTAGACAGGCACATGAAGGTGGTAAGGTTTTCAGCCCTAAGCAATGGCCGCCTTTACCCCTAGGAGATACCCTTGGTACCCGTTTATGTTAGAAACTGAGTCGACCCCAGACCATAGTGCGGCCGGAAGGGTTAGGACAATAAAAAATTTCAATTATAACATCGGAAACCGAACCCGCGACCTACCGGCTTTTAACGCAGTGCCTCAACAACTGCGCCATCGCGTGCCCTCATAATTCTGACGTAAAACCTATTTCAATACAATTTATTTCAACGAGAGTAATAGAGTAGAAATAGGGATGAAGCAATGCGAATTTTCATAGCAATTTTAGCTCTCAAAAAAAAAATAGTACAATTGCAAAACTTGAGATTTCGACAGCCGTGTAGTTGAGGATTTAGGTCCTCTGCGATGTGACGTTTTGTCTTTGGGTTATTTTTCCCCGATTTTTCGAAAGATCGCATCGCCTTAATCTTTGTGTTTCTGAAAGTTCAAGAAGAAATGGTACGATTTATCGTCAGCTATGACCTGCCGATGCCGATCCCAGTGGCCGTGCGGTCTAAGGCGTGGGTCTTCGGCCGCTCGCTTACTAGGATCGTGGGTTCGAATCCCACCGGGGCATGGATGTCTGTCTCTTGTGAGTGTTGTGTGTTGTCAGGTGCGTCTGTGCGACGGGCTGGTCACTCGTCCAGAGGAGTCCTACCGACTGTGGTGTGTCTGAATGTGATCGTGAAATCTCGACGAAACGAGGAGGCCCAGGCCCATATAGGGCTGTCGAGCCATACAAAAAAAAAATGACCTGCCGATAAACAAACGATTCTGTGTTCAGTTAATGAGTGATTCTAATGCTCTTTGGACAACCTTCTAGAGCAGTAGGTGCCTTCAGTTTGTGTCGTCGGAACAAGACCCAGCAAGTCTGTCAAGGTGTGCTCAAGGCGGATTATAAACTAGCTATAATCCAGCGCGGAATGATTTCCTGTTCGTGGGCTTAATGGTTTACTGCCTCTCCAGTTGAAAGTGAGACTGTAATTAGAGAAGGGGAAAGAGTCAGTCTTTCTCCAGTACATGTCATTTCGTAATAATAATGATCACTGGTCCACGAAATGAAGTGCCTCTCTTGAGATCTACATCCGCTTGTTATAATTTATGACTTTTACTCTGAAGATGGAGGCAGCAGGTTTCGCCGGAAAGTTGGTGTAGAAAGTCGTCTTTTAACGTTGCCTAAAAGAAAGGTTGTTTCGCTTTAACGTTAACAAGTTTTAGTAAACAAACATTTTACGAAGTTTGTCCGAACTGGTAATAAGGCTTTTTTTTTCTCCGGCAGCTGGAGTATCTACATTGGTCAGATTGGAAGGCATTTTAATAAATGCTTATGGGAAAAAATGCTATTTCTGCTTTGTCTTCACAAACGTAATCCCAGCGTTACAGGGCTTACTGTCCCGCATCGAATCCCGAATGACCTAACCTTATCCGAAGAGCTTGAATAAGATTAAAAAACCTCGTTTAAAAAATCCATGAGAATCTGAGTGTAATTTAGCTAGCCTGTAAATTCTGTTCCTCGAAAGATCGTCACAAGATATTGGCGCTGTTTTCTGTCTTAAGCCACATAAATCAAGCCATCTTAGCATCATGCTGCTTTCAGATAGATTTTAATATTATCTTCCATCTACAAAATATGAAAATTTATATAAAAGAGTTAAAGTTAACCCTATAACATCATGAAAACCCAGAGGGGGAGAACAGATATAGATCTACTCTTTCTGTAACTTCGGCGCTAGATGGGGGTGGGTGGTCAAAGCAACGACCCAGGAAGACGGGTGGGCCCTCCGGGCCTGAAAATTAATATAATTAAGTGGAAAATAAATTTGGCTTGAGGGTTTTTGTTCGTTCCAAACTTAAGACGGTACATGTTTTCTAAATTCTCTTGCGACGCAGGAAGGCGCCTGTAGAAGTGCGGCGTCTATGGACCTATTTTTCGTTCGACGTACGGCAGATGAATTAATGTGGAACAATGTTAAAATATCTGACAGAGGAAGAACAATGTACTGGGATAAAATCTGTTGCAGAGCCACTGTCAACACAAACCACTTTATGAACTGCCCTGGAGTCAAATCCGAGACTCCGCGGTGAGAAACCAGCAGCTTATCCCCTTACCTAAGGCGCTTAGATGCTGAAGAAGACACGTGCTCAGATGCAGAGCAACATATATGTAATTTACGGAAGATAAAGTTCCACTGGGACACTTTCTTATGCCAAGCATTTCGATCCCCCCCCCCCCCTGTTACCCATCATTCCACAAACGCTCCGTTGCCCCTCAGTTGTTCATCTTAAATACCCACTAAATTTTTCATTATAACTCTGGGTTTACGCAGCCATTGATAGGTTAACAGGAAGTAACTATTGATGTAAAAGAAACATCCTAAAGCAATAAATTAGTCCATGTACAGGATCCTTATTTTATCTGACAACTGCCGTTTGTCACTAAGAAAAGGCCAGTCACGATAATTTATTTTTGGCTGAAATTTGACACAGAAATCTCCCAAATAAGAGGCACAAGCTCTATATCTCCCGAATCCCACGTTCCATTATGTAACATAGAGGTTTCGTGAACACGCCAGAAAGACGTATGGGGAGTGAAGATATACTCCACTCATTTTAACCTCGACAATGGATGCAGATGAGTGATTATGTTGACTCTCCGGCTGTTTCATTCCCAACTAGCCCCTGGCTGGGTCGTCCTCAGGGCCGGTATGGACATTTTGGAGAACACAGAAGTCTTTTGTTACTTCCAGGAATCGAACAACGATTCCTCGATACTGTACCCAGTAGTTTAGTCGTTATATGGACTGAACTGTCCCGGCTTCCTCTTTGATAACAAATTATGCAAAAATAAAAAAAAATTGAAAAGCCTACATTTCTGTAAGAAGTCTATTTAACGTTAGATGAAGAACAATCAGCTGATCAGAACTTAATGAGACACAATTCCACCATCAGCAGTGCGGGCACAAACTGGCTGTCATTCAGTCATACATTGATGTTTATAGACAGCGAGTTTATGCGTCATGAATCGACGCATATTGGCTGTAGGGGCGTCAAACTTAGTGCCCGCTTGCTAAAGAAAATTTCCCCCTACAAACGCTCTTGCATATTTGCACAGACAATCAAAGGGTGTTGTTAGCAAAGAAAGAAACATCTCACTGCATACATTTCGCATGCAAGTTAGGATGTTAATTACTGCAATGTGTCTAGGTGTTGCCGCGAGCTGGTGACACCTCGGTGGGCGTCGAAATTAAAACAACTCGTTCCACTCTGTTTCACGCGTGACGCAAGTGACTATTGCCTTGGCTCACATATACCAGTCTATAGGGCATAATCGAACAATCGCTCCTCAAATCGAGATGAAGCTTTGGGTACAGAGCGATTTGAACACAGTATTACAGGTTAACTACAAGAGTTGAAAGGTTTATGTACACAGGGTATACACAAAAAAATGGTGCGGTTTATATAGTACATACTATATAAACCGCACCATTCTTTTGTGTATGCCCTCTATTGTTACATCAGGACGTCAGTTAACGATCATGTCTGTAGATCAGATGGCAATAGATACAGTCTTGAAGAAACAATATAATTTGGTGCCAAGATTAATGTTTTATCTGATATATATCAGGGTTAACCAACTTCTCATATACATATTACGTTATTATGAGTTTTAAGAATATTCCAGGTCACATAAATTACCTTAACTTGCTGTGGTTCACCCCGTTACGTGACGTATACGAAAATAATTTTAAGTAACCTTCAAACCCAAAACTTATTTATTACAAACCTAATTGCAGCTACACGTTTCGGCTCGTAAAATAACTTACGGATAGAAAAATTGCGACGGTTTTGAGATTTAAATCTTTAATAATTTTACCTACATAGTTGTACCTTTTCTCTTTATACAATTTTTTACAGCTGGAGGATTGTTTAACACGCGCCGAAATATGTAGCAGCAATTAGGGTCTTAACAAACAAGTGTTGTGTTTGACGGATACTTATTTATTGGTTTGTTTGTATCCTAATTTGTTTGTTTGTATCCCAATTTGTTTTTTTGTATCCTAATTTGTTTGTTTGTATCCTAATTTGTTTGTTTGTATCCTATTTTTTGTATCCTAATTTGTTTGTTGTATCCAATTGTTTGTTTGTATCCTAATGTATTTGTTTGTATCCCATTTTGTTTGTATCCAATTGTTTGTTTGTGTCCTAATTTGTTTGTTTGTATCCTATTTTTTTGTTTGTATCCTAATTTGTTTGTTTGTATCCCAATTTGTTTGTTTGTATCCTAATTTGTTTGTTTGCATCATAATTTGTTTGTTTGTATCCCAATTTGTTTGTTTGTGTCCTAATTTGTTTGTTTGTATCCTATTTTTTTGTTTGTATCCTAATTTGTTTGTTTGTATCCCAATTTGTTTGTTTGTATCCTAATTTGTTTGTTGCATCATAATTTGTTTGTTTGCATCCTAATTTGTTTGTATCCAATTTGTTTGTTTGTATCCTAATTTGTTTGTTGTATCCCATTTTGTTTGTATCCCAATTTGTTTGTTTGTGTCCTAATTTGTTTGTTTGTATCCTATTTTTTGTTTGTATCCTAATTTGTTTGTTTGTATCCCAATTTGTTTGTTTGTGTCCCAATTTGTTTGTTTGCATCCGAATTTGTTTGTTTGCATCCGAATTTGTTTGTTTGCATCCGAATTTTTTGTTTGTATCCCAATTTGTTTGTTTGTATCCTAATTTGTTTGTTTGCATCATAATTTGTTTGTTTGCATCCTAATTTGTTTGTATCCCAATTTGTTTGTTTGTATCCTAATTTGTTTGTTTGTATCCCATTTTGTTTGTATCCCAATTTGTTTGTTTGTGTCCTAATTTGTTTGTTTGTATCCTATTTTTTTGTTTGTATCCTAATTTGTTTGTTTGTATCCCAATTTGTTTGTTTGTGTCCCAATTTGTTTGTTTGCATCCGAATTTGTTTGTTTGCATCCGAATTTGTTTGTTTGCATCCTAATTTGTTTGTTTGTATCCTAATTTATTTGTTTTTATCCTAATACCAAGTTGCTTAACAGTTCCAAAAAGCTTATGCATAACCGATAAGTAATTCTTCAGTATCCTACGTTCCTGCTTGTTGTCTTTATGTGTTTTAAGCTTATTTTTAAGGACGCAATCAATTGTTGAGATTATATAGCGTCGGCGATGAATAAACACGGACAGATATTGACAGAGGAAACCCAAAATACTGGAACAAAAAATGTCATATTAGCATTTTTTCCAACATAAATCCGCATAAACTGTCCTGAGATTAAACCCGGAGCTCCGAGGTAGCAGGTGATAACTGTCTGAGGCATGACATAGCCGTCGTCTGGGTGTAGGTTAGCTATCTTGCACGATAGCTGACTGGGTAATGTAATGGACAGGCAATAGTACCTGAAATGAAACGGAAACATGGAATTCGGTATTTGATCAAAGAAAATGCAAGTGATAAGTGTCCACTGGGATTGAATTGCCTACAAAATGTACATTGCAGCAATACCTAATAACTTTCATTAAAGACTATTTTAAAAAAACACAACTGGATGTACTTTTTTATTATTTGAAAAAACTGTATAGTTTTTTAAAACATTTTAAAAAACCGACATATGTTTCGGCTCCTCACTGAGCCATCTTCAGGGGGTTAAGTCACTAAAACTGCATATATTTATATAAATTATATAAATTAAATATATTTATATAAATATATGCAGTTTTAGTGACATAAACCCCTGAAGATGGCTCAGTGAGGGGCCGAAACATATGTCGGGTTTTTTTAAAATGTTTTAAAGAACTATACAGTTTTTTTTAAATAAAAGGTGCATCCAGTTGGTTGTTTTTTATATAGTGATTGTGATAAGATGCACGGTGTTTTATATATAAGTGATTGTAGATAAGATGCACGGTGTTTTTATATATAGTGATTGTGATAATGATGCACGGTGTTTTTATTATATAGTGATATGTGTTTGATAAGATGCACGGTGTTTTTATATAGTTGGATTTGTGATAAGATGCACGGTGTTTTTAGAATAAAATAGTCATTAAAGAATTTTACATTATATGTACTTTGCATTCTGTCATAAGTTTAGGTCAAACCAACAAATGCACAAGATTATTAACATAATAAGATGTATTTGTAACCCCTACATACGTTTCGGCAATCAAGTTGCCATCCTCAGGGGCACACCAAAGAATCACAAACATCTATGGCATCCAGATACACATAATTTGGCATTATATTGGAAGCACTCATGCAGCTTACAATATTAAAATGAATACAGGGCATACACAAAATAATGGTGCGGTTTTAATAGTGTTCACTATTAAAACCGCACCATTCTTTTGTGTATGCCCTGTATATGCATATAGCCATAAAACCGAACGTTTAAAGTAAACAGCACAATGTGTCTAAGCCAGTGATGTAAACCAACACTTCACATAACACAATAAAAATTATCACATACAAATGTTGTCACATGACTCGACGTAGACGACTAAAAGATATAAAAGTTTAAAAAAAAAAGGATTTTACTGGCTATTGGCCAAATTAAAACTCTCATTAAAGTTGAATAGAGGATAAACTATACAAAATCCTATAGAAGATAAGAAATAGTTTGTTGAATCAATGTGATAGGAACATAAAATGGAATAAAATTTATGCAGTATTTAGTAACTCACTTTTTAAATATATAAACTCACTGATGATAAAATTATGTCAACATATATGGTTCCGTGCTTGTAGCGGACGTGCGCCAGGCGGACCGTGCGCGAAGCGGCCATATTTGTTGATAAGGAAGAGGATACGATTACGTGACTGTAGCGGCCGTGGGCCAGGCGGACGTACTTTTTAAAAGGAAGGGGATGTGAAAGGATACAAGAAATACCTGCACACCTGTGTGCTTGTGTGGAGATGAGAATGCAGGACGAAGTGAAAACATAAAGATAGATAATACCTTTTGAAAGGGTGGAACAGTTGAAATATTTGGGAAGGACTGTTGAGGAATGGAAATTACGTTAGTGAAGAAATTAAGAGCAGATTGAAGTCACGTATGCTTGTTATCATTCGGTGCAGGATCTTGTGTCTTGCAGTTTGCTATCCAAAGATACAAACATTAAGATATACAGAACTGTAATTTTGTTGTTGTTTTGTATGGGTGTGAAACTTGGTCTGTCACACTGAGGGAGGAACATAGGCTGAGGGTGTTCGAGAATAGGGTGCTGAGGGGATATTTGGGCCTAAGAGGGACGAGGTGACAGGGGAGTGGAGAAGACTACATAACGAGAAACTTTATGATCTGTACTCATCACTAAATATTATTCGGGTAATCAAATCAAGAAGAATGAGGTGGGTGGGGCATGTAGCACGTATGGGGAGGGGTGCATATAGGATTTTTGTGGGGAGACCTGAGGGAAGGAGAGCACTTGGAAGACCCAGGCGTAGATGGGAGGATAATATGAAAATGGATCTTCAGGACTAGACTGGATTGGTCTGGCTCAGGATAGGGACAGGTGGCGAGCTCTTGTGATGCGGTAATGAACTCCGGGTTCCATAAAATGTGGGAAATTTCTTGACTAGCTGACGACCTGTTAGCCTTCAAAAAGGACTCTGCTCTATGGAAGCGCATTTCTGTCTAGGCTAAAGATTTCCTCCAGTTCTTTACCTGACGTCGGCCGGAAAGCGGGTGCCTCTACACACACAGTTGTGCCTTACACACACAGTTGTGCCTCTACACACACAGTTGTGCCTCTACACACACAGTTGTGCCTCTACACACACAGTTGTGCCTCTACACACACAGTTGTGCCTCTACACACACAGTTGTGCCTCTACACACACAGTTGTGCCTCTACACACAGTTTTGCCTCTACACACACAGTTGTGCCTCTACACACACAGTTGTGCCTCTACACACACAGTTGTGCCTCTACACACACAGTTGTGCCTCTACACACACAGTTGTGCCTCTACACACACAGTTGTGCCTCTACACACACAGTTGTGCCTCTACACACACAGTTGTGCCTCTACACACACAGTTGTGCCTCTACACACACAGTTGTGCCTCTACACACACAGTTGTGCCTCTACACACACAGTTGTGCCTCTACACACACAGTTGTGCCTCTACACACACAGTTGTGCCTCTACACACACAGTTGTGCCTCTACACACACAGTTGTGCCTCTACACACACAGTTGTGCCTCTACACACACAGTTCCCAGAAATTATAAGCTGCATCTAGATCAGCGGTCGCCAACCGGTGGTCCGCGGACCACTGATGGTCCGCGAGAAAATTTTGGTGGTCCGTGGAGAAATTTGGACATTATTTGCAATTTTTATGTTTATTACACTGTATCATTATATTCACTATATTCATTATATATTAATATCACACTAATAATTTTGTTATAATTAAACGAGTGCATTTCATATTAATAAAACGGAACTTTTATGATCATTATTTTATAGATGTTTGTACCTTTTTAAAAAAAATTCATGTTAGTGGTCCGCGGATTCAAAATTGTGAGATTTGTGGTCCGTGAGGTCCAAATGGTTGGCGTCCGCTGCTCTAGATGTCTGCTTTCCGGCGAACTTCATGTGTATAGGAAAAATTGACCTCCGGTCAACGGACTGTCAGATAACGGCCTGACCAATAACTGCATGTGCATGGATACCTTAAACTATGGGTTCCCCGCCGTTTTGCCTTAGTCATTTGGTATTTGGTTTTGAAACAGTAAACAGCTTATGCCTGCGCGAGTCAATAAGGGAATCATGGCTGGTGAAACTGCAGTAGTTTCTACTAGAATGGGAAAAACCGTCCTTGATATTTGGCGGATTTCAATATCGAATTCATCGTAAAAATTCGAAGTTGATAATTTGGGCGTGTGTTAAAGACAAGTGCGGTAAGTGCAAAGGGAAGCTGAAAACTACTTTACAGTATGAAATCGTTAGTAAAACGGACCACAGTTGCGTTCCAAACCTATCTGGAAAAGAGGTTAAAGTAAAATTGGAAAACTGCATAAAGAGAGCTGGGGAAGACGTGTCTGTGCTGTGCCTGTACATAGAGTGTATAGGGAAGAACTGTCAGAAAGGATATTACATGGTAACGAAAATACCAAAATACGAGAGTGTTAAGTCTCGACTGTGTAAAGAACGGCGAAAAGTTCTGGGTACTGAGCATAATCCAGAAGACAGTTCGAAAATTGTATTTCCGGAAGAAGTTTTACGTCTGGCAAATAACTCCAGCTTTCTTCGAATCGATCAGGAAAAAAAAATTCTCGTCTTCGCTGGGGAAGATTGTGAATATTTACTTAGGACCGGAACTTCTTTTTTTCTAGACGGCACATTTAAAAGTTCGAGGCAATTCGCTCAGTTGTATTGCTTGCACGTAGATCTTGGAAGCACTTCGCATGACAACTACATACGAGTATTTCACACTGTTGACACCGTGCATCTTCGTCATATTAAATTAAGTTATAGACCAACTGATGCACACTAAAACCACTTTTTAAGTAGCTTTATTATAAAATTGTTAAAATTGTACCCCTACACGTGTTTCGATCCTAGGATCATCGTCAGGGGGGTTTCTTGCTACACTCCACCGTAGCACTCCTCACCGCACAACACACAGTACACTCCGCTCCACCGTAGTACTCCTCACCGCACAACACACAGTACACTCCGCTCCACCGTAGTACTCCTCACCGCACAACACACAGTACACTCCGCTCCACCGTAGTACTCCTTACCGCACAACACGCAGTACACTCCGCTCCACCGTAGCACTCCTCACCACACAACACACAGTACACTCCGCTCCACCGTAGTACTCCTCACCGCACAACACACAGTACACTCCGCTCCACCGTAGTACTCCTTACCGCACAACACGCAGTACACTCCGCTCCACCGTAGCACTCCTCACCACACAACACACAGTACACTCCGCTCCACCGTAGCACTCCTCACCACACAACACACAGTACACTCCGCTCCACCGTAGTACTCCTCACCACACAACACGCAGTACACTCCGCTCCACCGTAGTACTCCTTACCGCACAACACGCAGTACACTCCGCTCCACCGTAGCACTCCTCACCACACAACACACAGTACACTCCGCTCCACCGTAGTACTCCTCACCGCACAACACACAGTACACTCCGCTCCACCGTAGTACTCCTCACCACACAACACGCAGTACACTCCGCTCCACCGTAGTACTCCTCACCACACAAAACGCAGTACACTCCGCTCCACCGTAGTACTCCTCACCACACAACACGCAGTACACTCCGCTCCACCGTAGTACTCCTCACCACACAACACGCAGTACACTCCGCTCCACCGTAGTACTCCTCACCACACAACACGCAGTACACTCCGCTCCACCGTAGTACTCCTCACCACACAACACGCAGTACACTCCGCTCCACCGTAGTACTCCTCACCGCACAACACACAGTACACTCCGCTCCACCGTAGTACTCCTCACCGCACGACACGTAGTACACTCCGCTCCACGCAAAAACATTTCATATGCTTTTAATACCACACGCCAGCAGTTCCACAATCTACCATCTACAGTGCTTTTATAATTTTACAACTTTTAGCGAATCTTTTTACAAGATTTTAACTTATGTTTTAAATTGCAGATAGAATATTTTAAATCATGTGTTGAAGTGACGTTAGCTTTTAGCAAGAAACCCCCCTGACGATGATCCTAGGATCGAAACACGTGTAGGGGTACAATTTTAACAATTTTATAATAAAGCTACTTAAAAAGTGGTTGTAGTGTGCATCGGTTGGTTTATAACTTAATTTAATACATACGAGTATATCCGGTTCTGTTTGCACTTTTACCGGACAAAAAAAGAAAAAACGGATCATTGTTTGTTAACTCTGCTGAAGAATTGGTGTGTGTTCTGGTCACCAAAAATTATAAAAGTCGATTTTCAAGCAGCGGTCATCAGTGCAATAAATAAAGTATTTCCAGGCTCAGTTATTACTGGCTGTAATTTTCATTTTAATCAGTGCCTGTGGAGACAAATACAAAATATTGGTCTTGCGGTGGAATACAAAGAAGATGAACAAGTCCGAATAATTTGCAGAATGTGTGCTGCTTTGGCATACCTACCAATCGACAAAGTAGAAGAAGGTTGGCTCATAATCATGGAAAGTGTTCCACAGAATGAGAAATTAACCTTATTTCTCGATTACTTTGTCGAGCAATGGATGGAAAATCAGAATGTTCCCATCGAGATGTGGAACATACATCAGCATCGGCATAGGACCAACAGTGCCGTCGAGGGTTGGAATTCCAAACTGAACAGCATTATAGGAAAGCAACATCCTAATGTTTTTCTGCTGGTACAGAAATTAAAAGAAGAAGCAGAGTTGGTATCTTGGCAAATAAATCAAAGGAACTTGGACTGGCTGGCCAGAAACGAAAAAAGACTTACGTAAAACAAGATGAGAGAATTGAAAGAATTATGGCAGAATACGACAAATCAAATGATCTGTACAAATGTCTCAAAGTTTTAAGCTACATAAATACATTTGAATAATGTGTTAATGCCAGATTTTATGACGAAGACTTATAGTCTGCAGTTATTGTATATAAATATTAAATAATAAAAATATTATATGAGTAACTGACTGACAAAGCTTCTTGTCTGCATGTCATGAAGACATTGACTAGTCCCAAGTTGGGGGGAGAAAAATGTATGAGGGAAAGTTTGCAGATAATGGACTTGTGTAACTTGCATAACCTTAGTTTTCTTATCTTAATCATGTAGCAGATAAAAAGGGATCAGTTTCACTGTCCGCCTGAAGCACCGTATTTAACACTCTGTCCGCCTCACGCACGATTTTAGCTTGTCCGCCTGAAGCACGTCCGCCTCGCGCACGACACCACATATATAGCTGTAAGGTGAATAAAAAGGTATGTTTATTACACATATAAGACTGTGCAGTTGTTTGGTTGTTTCTGACTTACAAGTTAAACAGCTACACTCTTAATGGCGTTTAAATGCCAGATTAAAGTCCTTACAGCTTCCAATTTAAATTTTAAATTCCTAACCTAAGTTGTGTGTATTCATTTAAAATTTTTATTACGTCAAATTACTTTAACAGTCAAAAATGGCGTAAGTATTGCCAAAATGTATGAGATACCTGAAGGGTGTTGCAGTAAACGAGATTGTGTGTAGATGGTCGGATATTGATCGTTCTTTAGAAAGATAAACTCACCAGGAATGCCTTTAATAAATCGTTGGCAAATATCACGAAAATTCAAGACTTCTGGGATGTTGTATTTTGTCCGTGTGCGAGTTGTTTCCGACATTGTGCCTCCATCTTCAGGATGTTCGTGTTTTTGCAGTAGAATTGTTCTAAATGTTTGCAATTCTTCACTGAAACACACAGCCTTATTAGCTCAGACTCTAAATCTTAAGGAGTGATCAGGTCAAATGTTTGTCACTGCAAACAAGGCCTATCTTTAACACTTTAAAGCCCAGTGGTTACTATATGTACCACCACGTTTAACATTCAACAATCCTACGTTCTGCCCACACAGTGTATTTATGTGTTTTGTGTGGATCTCAGAACAAACAGCGATTATTTCACTGTACAGCATTAACTGACTGGTTTGTATAACTGAGACGGAGTGTGTTTACTGCGCGGTACGGACTGTATTTATGTGTTTTGTGTGGATCTCAGAACAAACAGCGATTATTTCACTGTACAGCATTAACTGACTGGTTTGTATAACTGAGACGGAGTGTGTTTACTGCGCGGTACGGACTGTATTTATGTGTTTTGTGTGGATCTCAGAACAAACAGCGATTATTTCACTGTACAGCATTAACTGACTGGTTTGTATAACTGAGACGGAGTGTGTTTACTGCGCGGTACGGACTGTATTTATGTGTTTTGTGTGGATCTCAGAACAAACAGCGATTATTTCACTGTACAGCATTAACTGAGTGGTTTGTATAACTGAGACGGAGTGTTTACTGCGCGGTACGGACTGTATTTATGTGTTCTGTGTGGATCTCAGAAAAAAAACAGCGATTATTTCACTGTACAGCATTAACTGACTGGTTTGTATAACTGAGAAGGAGTGTGTTTACTGCGCGGTACAAACTGTATTTATGTGTTTTGTGTGGATCTCAGAACAAACAGCGATTATTTCACTGTACAACATTAACTGACTGGTTTGTATAACTGAGACGGAGTGTGTTTACTGCGCGGTACGGACTGTATTTATGTGTTCTGTGTGGATCTCAGAACAAACAGCGATTATTTCACTGTACAGCATTAACTGACTGGTTTGTATAACTGAGACGGAGTGTGTTTACTGCGAGGTACGAGCTGTATTATGTGTTTGTGTGGATCTCAGAACAAACAGCGATTATTTCACTGTACAGCATTAACTGACTGGTTTGTATAACTGAGACGGAGTGTGTTTACTGCGCGGTACGAGCTGTATTTATGTGTTTTGTGTGGATCTCAGAACAAACAGCGATTATTTCACTGTACAGCATTAACTGACTGGTTTATATAACTGAGACGGAGTGTGTTTACTGCGCGGTACGGACTGTATTTATGTGTTCTGTGTGGATCTCAGAACAAACAGCGATTATTTCACTGTACAGCATTAACTGACTGGTTTATATAACTGAGACGGAGTGTGTTTACTGCGCGGTACGGACTGTATTTATGTGTTTTGTGTGGATCTCAGAACAAACAGCCATTATTTCACTGTACAACATTAACTGACTGGTTTGTATAACTGAGACGGAGTGTGTTTACTGCGCGGTACGAGCTGTATTTATGTGTTCTGTGTGGATCTCAGAACAAACAGCGATTATTTCACTGTACAGCATTAACTGACTGGTTTGTATAACTGAGACGGAGTGTGTTTACTGCGCGGTACGAGCTGTATTTATGTGTTCTGTGTGGATCTCAGAACAAACAGCGATTATTTCACTGTACAGCATTAACTGACTGGTTTGTATAACTGAGACGGAGTGTGTTTACTGCGCGGTACGAGCTGTATTTATGTGTTCTATGAGGATCTCAGAACAAACAGCGATTATTTCACTGTACAGCATTAACTGACTGGTTTGTATAACTGAGACGGAGTGTGTTTACTGCGCGGTACGGACTGTATTTATGTGTTTTGTGTGGATCTCAGAACAAACAGCGATTATTTCACTGTACAGCATTAACTGACTGGTTTGTATAACTGAGACGGAGTGTGTTTACTGCGCGGTACGGACTGTATTTATGTACAGTGTATATTAACACTTTAAAGTCCAGTGGTTACTATATGTACCACCATGTTTAACATTCAACAATTCTACGTTCTGTCCACACAGTGTATTTATGTGTTTTGTGTGGATCTCAGAACAAACAGCGATTATTTCACTGTACAACATTAACTGACTGGTTTGTATAACCGAGATGGAGTGTGTTTACTGCGCGGTACGGACTAAATAGTATTTAGTAAATACTTAAGTATAATTCGGGTCAAATTCATTCTTCAGAGGTTTAATTAAATACATTCTGTTGTGTCCGCAGGTTTGAACCACCATTCGGGAGTTCTTGTAGGCTGCAGCAGCCACCATGAACTCACCGATAGCACCGCTCCTCTGGTTGGTCTTCTGGTACTGCCGGTTGTCTGTCGCCATCAGAGTGCCCGTCTCCTACGATGACACACGTTAGTACACCTTGTATATCTCCTTGCACTTACGACGACCAATTCCACGGAGCACAGTCCTTTAGGAACTTCATCGCTGATCTCAAGAAATTTCTCACCTTTTGCAGAGACGTTACTTGACTGCTGCGTCCACATACTCCGCTGTTAAAACCTGTCCTGAGCCAAATAAATAGAAAAGAAACGCCTTCACACACCTTTTTTTCTGAGTATCTATTTTCGGATCTGGTGTAGGTCAGTTAGAACAGCGGTATTCAACCTTTTTTGTTGACTTACCCCCAGATATAATTTCTCTTCAACTTTGTACCCCCAAAGTTGTTGGTGCACAATTCAAGTTATACATAGTCTATAATCTACATCTAAAATAATTTAAATAAATTACATCCAAAACAATGTATTAAATAATAAGTTTTAAATGAAGAAAAGGAGAGTCAAGCTATTAAATAAAAAATATATTATTGTCTATCATATAAAAATTAATAAAGGAACAAAGGTATTTTAGCAACGCAAAATTATATGCACTGTGTGGAATAAAATGAAACTAGCCGCCCAGATAAGAATCGCATAAAGGAGAGAGAGAGAGATAGAGAGAGAGGAAAAATGGCACTCCCAAATCGCATGTCCTTACGTCCGGTCTCTTGTGGCTAACCCTAAGTCTGGCCCTGATTATTCAGTGTTTATCACAAAATAATATTTTTTTTTTTATTTTACGTACCCCCTAAGATGTCTTCGCTTACCCCTGGGGTACGTGTACCCCAGGTTGAATACCACTGAGTTAGAATAGTGGCTAGATGGACAACAGGGGATTGATTCCCGGTGGGGACAAGAAAATTTTCTCTCCTGTAAACCGTCCAGACCAGCTCTAGGGGCCACCCGGCCTCCTATTCATTGCGTAACTGGGGCTCTTCCTTTGGGGGTAAAGCGGCCGAAGCTTGAATCTGATCACTCACCTCCATCTAGCGATGAGGCTAAGAGTGGAGCTATAATCTGTGCCTCAAATGTCACCACGTCGTGCAAAGAGACAATTTTATATACCTTCTGACTTTACCTGTTTTAATATTACGCACCAATCTACAACGTCCATAAGAGACATTTTCTTAACTGACCGCCCATCAATTCAAAATTATTAAACAGTAATCCATTCAAATATGCAAATCATCTAAATAATATTTAAAAATACATTTCCTACCTCACAAAAAACACAGTGCATCCATTACAAGAAAAAACTTTTGCTCTTTATGGAAATAATGACTATTTATTATTTTGTGGATTAAATTAAACCCACAAAACACGGTTAACCTGTTATCTCGGTGTCGAGCCCTACTGAATGGTAATCCTCGTGTTTTTATACCCCTGGCAACAGAGTAGACACTACCTGCAATCGGCCACGACCAATTCCTTCCACATCCTTTCCAGTTCACTATTCACTAACCATCCTACCAATTGAAGATACACACAGTTACTAACAGCGTCGTGTAACAAACAACAGAACATGCGCCTGTAAATATAGTCTGTGTGTAAAATATAGCGTTTCTCAGTGTTCAGTCAGGTGGTACATACACTTACCACCGTGCTTGGAAGCGGTGAAGAACACAGCCAATCGTAACTGCTGATAAGGACTTCCCTGGGCATTAAGATCCTCTGGTAGCAGGGTTATTGACTTCCGACGTTTCGAAGGAACATCTTATCTCGGACTCCTTTACCCTTGACGATGAAGGTGGTACGTTCTTTTGAAACGTCGGGAATCAATATGCTTTCTACTCGGCTTAACAGTCTATAAGACCTGTGTGGTATTGAGAGCTCAAGTGTTGCAAAGTGGAGACCAGCTGATGATTGAGTCTTACATAGCTAACGGTTGTAATTAAGATTCAGAAAAAAGAGCAGGCCTATTCTACTTAATTCAACTTATTTGTTACTTATTTAACGACACTCAGAGTAGCTCAGATGACTTAGCGTCGAATAACGGAATGATTAATGAATAAAGAAATGGAGTGGATCCGAAAGGTCACGGTCATTTCCTAATTTGAGGTATTGTTCCAGCAATTTCTGGAGACACCGAGGTTAACCACTAAAAATCTAATCATATCCGGTCTCAGGTTTTAAGCCCGGGCAATTTTTTTTTTCCCTATGGCTCGACAGCCCTATATGGGCCTGGGCCTCCTTGTTTCGTCGAGGCTTCACGATCACACTCAGACACACCACACTCGGTAGGACTCCTCTGGACGAGTGATCAGCTCGTCGCAGAGACCTCTACCTGACAACACACAACACTCACAACAGACAGACATCCATGCCCTAGGCGGCATTCGAACCCGCAATCCCAGCAAGCGAGCGGCCGAAGATCCACGCCTTAGACCGCACGGCCACTGCGATCGGCGATCCCGGACAATATCTACCTCAATAAGTGTGACTACACTTCAGTCTATGCTTTCCAGCCTCAACTTCCACTTCAACGCTTAATAACTTTCAAGCTGATGTGTCCTGTATATTTTCCAGCGGGTTCCTGCCCGGGCCCACCCCCAGCAAGGTGGTACTCTGTTACTACGAGGGTCGTGTAGCCCTGGAAAGACTGGATCCATGCCTCTGTTCACATCTCGTCCTCACATCTGCAGCAACCATAAACCCACACAACTACACTCTCAACTTCACGACAGGTAAGCAAATTATTTTAGTTACAATGGACAGGTAAAGGGTTTATACAAGGTTACTTCATCAGCGCACAGCCTCCTGTACAATGGGTGCCGTGTCATGGGGTAAAGCGGCCGGGGCGTGTCGTTGACTACCCACCCTCATCTAGTTTTTTTTTTCCTACGGCTCGACAGCCCTATATGGGCCTGGGCCTCCTCGTTTCGTCGAGGTTTCACGGTCACACACATTTGAGACACACCACAGTTGGTAGGACTCCTCTAGACGAGTGATCAGCCCGTCGCAGAGACCTCTACCTGACAACACACAACACTCACAACAGACAGACATCCATGCCACCGGTGGGATTCGAACCCACAATCCCAGTAAGCGAGCGGCCGAAGACCCACGCCTTAGACCGCACGGCCACTGGGATCGGCCCTCATCTAGTGCCAGGGTTAAAGAAAGACTAGAGCTATACCTCTATTACCCCTCTGGGCCTTAATGGCCCGTTCTAGGGAGAACTTTACCTTTACCTTTCACTGTTTTCCCCTTACTTCTCTTGCAAACGGTGAGACATCATCTTGAAGGCACATACGTCTTCAAGTAACGAACCCGTTAAAGTTTTGTTCGATTTTAACCAAACCTGAAACCGGCAGAGAAATTGTAGTAAAAATTCCTAATATAAATATATACTTAAAGTCCGACAAATGTACAATTTAATCACATTAATTGTGTAATTTCACTGTCCTTCATGTTTCGAACCCTTAATTTAGGTTCATCTTCAGGGACTCGTTATCTAAAATCACACACTATTTACACCAACTGGTACAATTGTTTACATATTAAAACATGAATTAATATAATATTAACTTCCTAATATAAAATTTCACGAAAATAGGCCCACTGGGAGGCGAGATTCTTTATACGGACGGACAGACGGACATGACGAAGCTAATATTAATATTTCGCATTTGTTTGTGAATGCGGCTAACACGATATGACGGTGTGAAGAGGAACAAATCGTAAAACTTTAAAAACTGACATGATTAACGCTGCTAGACGTTTTCCTGACCAAAGTGGCGCATGTTACGTACATGTCCGTAACGTGTGTTCAATTGTGCGTACCGTAAATAAATTTGACTGACAGTCCTGTTGGCCGGACTCCAAAGCTGATGGCGACCGCAAAGCAGGGCTAGACAGCCAACTGTCTGGACAGCCAACATCTATCACCACGCTCATGGACCCTTTGCATTTTCATATAGAGCCTGGTTCGTTACTTCCGGGAAAGAGAATTAGAATCTTCTGGTATGTGACGCTGATTCGTTGGTCGAATGGTTCCCGACGTTTCGAAATATAGTAGTCAAGCAGTCCACAAATAATTCTACTTGGACTATTTGAATCTGAATTTAAAGACACTACGACCTATCAGGATTAAAGTCTTCTGGTATGTGACGCTGATTCGTTGGTCGAATGGTTCCCGACGTTTCGAAATATAGTAGTCAAGCAGTCCACAAATAATTCTACTTGGACTATTTGAATCTGAATTTAAAGACACTACGACCTATCAGGATTAAAGTCTTCTGGTATGTGACGCTGATTCGTTGGTCGAATGGTTCCCGACGTTTCGAAATATAGTAGTCAAGCAGTCCACAAATAATTCTACTTGGACTATTTGAATCTGAACTTAAAGACACTACGACCTATCAGGATTAAAGTCTTCTGGTATGTGACGCTGATTCGTTGGTCGAATGGTTCCCGACGTTTCGAAATATAGTAGTCAAGCAGTCCACAAATAATTCTACTTGGACTATTTGAATCTGAATTTAAAGACACTACGACCTATCAGGATTAAAGTCTTCTGGTATGTGACTTTGATTCGTTGGTCGAATGGTTCCCGACGTTTCGAAATATAGTAGTCAAGCAGTCCACAAATAATTCTATTTGGACTATTTGAATCTGAATTTAAAGACACTACGACCTATCAGGATTAAAGTCTTCTGGTATGTGACTCTGATTCGTTGGTCGAATGGTTCCCGACGTTTCGAAATATAGTAGTCAAGCACTCCACAAATAATTCTACTTGGACTATTTGAATCTGAATTTAAAGACACTACGACCTATCAGGATTAAAGTCTTCTGGTATGTGACGCTGATTCGTTGGTCGAATGGTTTCCGACGTTTCGAAATATAGTAGTCAAGCAGTCCACAAATAATTCTACTTGGACTATTTGAAACTGAATTTAAAGGCACTACGACCTTTCGAAACGTCGGGAAGTACTCGACCAATGACACAGCATCGCATCCCAGAAGACTTGAATTTTCAGCAACACCGCTGTGATAACCTCACATCTAGCACTTACAGGTGTTATGCTGTACATCCCTTACACCCCTATTCCGGATATGGTCACCTAGCTGATGAAACAAAAAGTGATGTCAGCCTCATTACTCATGCTGAGTGAGAAGTTTAAGCGGAAAGGAGGATAAGTTCATACGTAAGCGACCGCTTCCTGTGTGAGGTGTCCCTCAAAGACTAGCGTCTTACTCATCTCACATAAGATGAGATCACTGTTTTCGAAAAGGAACTGAAAGGTGACCAATAGAATTAAAGATTACGGGCGTTGGCGACGGAAACCAGAGGTATATAAAACACTGTACAATTCAGTGTAAATGAAGGAGTCGGCTGGGAACAACCGATAGCGAATCATTTGTAGATTCTGTACTAGAAGAACCTTTGGGCGATTTTGTCATGCTTGTCTTCGGTCTTCTGATTGGTAAGTACTGCATTGCTCGAAGTCTGAACACTGCCTGCAGGGTATAAACTTTATCCAGAGTTATAAAGAATTATAAAGGGTTATAAAGTGTTTAGAATTGTAAAGAAAAGTAGTTGAAATAACTACAAGCTTTGTATTAACTTCACGCTACCAATATTTTATTATTATTAACTGTTATTTTGTTTTTTTTTGCTTTTAATATTTTAAATATAACTTTTAATATTTTTACAAACGGATTGTCATTTAAAATAAGCTCGGCCAAACAGATTCCTTCCCACCTCTCTCTGGCCTGTCTGAGGCACAACAAACTGGTGTCTAGCGGTTGGGATGTGAATCTTCGGTCTGAAGATTCGACCCTTGTTTTGAATAATTAAAAGTGTTTTTTCAAAAATTGTTGCATCAGATTTGGTCCAGACGGGAGGTGTTAGGTTAAGCATAGCACGTTCCCAGAGCCGCAGATTTTTTGGTTTTGTATTGTAAAATATTGGACAGACATATTTTACAAGTGTAAGAAGTGTGTGAACTTTGGATATGAATTGTTTGTGTGGTGGTGAATCAAAAGCAGTATTTGTGAAAAAATTCACAGTTTTGTTAGTGCATGTAGTGGCTGCTGCACCCCCTTCAGCATTACGTAATTCGTCTGCGTTTGCAATACAATTAGTCCAAGATTTCTTTAGGAAATATACTAAGTTTGATCCTGAGAGAGTGTTAGAGCTGAGCAACAGATTTCAAAGGTTGGAGGTAGATTCTCGTTTAGAAATCGGATTTGAAGGGAAACCTAAGGGATTTGTAGTACCTTCATATAAAGTATATAACCACAGATCACACGACGGTCTTGTAATTTTTGAACTAGAAACAAGAGTAGTAAGCAGGTACATTCGTCCTGACGAAGAGTATAATGATTTCGAAATTGAAAGAACAGACTTTCTGAAATTTTGCTTCGAAGACGTAGACACAGGCGATAGTTCCTCGTCACGATCTCTCGAACGTGGTCCTACGCGCAGGATTTCCTACGCAACTCAACCAGCTGTTGAAAACCACTATCAGGTACCGCGAAGTACAGGAAAGAAGCAAGATAACAATTGTGAATAAGTAAAATTAGAATAACATGATGACAGATCCGGTTATTCAAGATCTGAAGGCCGAGATTCAGAGGCTGAAAATAGAAGTAGCGAGTACACCTAGGTCATCACCCATACCTGCTATGAAAGATGTAACTCTTGTAACAGGAATAAAGGACTGGACCGGGGATAGTAAAGGGCGATCTGTACATGAATTCTTTTCACAGATTGACACTTATGCAAAAGTAAGTAATTGGTCCGAGGAAGAAAAATCTTTAATAGCGAAGGCAAAATTACAAGGCATTGCGTTACAATACGTACAAGGTCGTGATAATTTGGCGAGCGATACATGTACATACACTGTATTACGAGAACAATTAACGGAACGATTTCGAGAAAAACTACCGGCTCAGTATCACTATACGAGATTACAGGATGCCACACAAGACAAAGGGGAAAGTGTGGAAGAATTTGCTGACAGGTGCAGGAAACTGTGCCAAAAGACAGTTCGCACTGTGAGTGACGAAGTCACTCAGAAAATTATAAATGAGGAGGCGGAACGCAGGTTAGTTGCCGCTTATATAAATGGGCTAGGAGGCATGGTAGGGCAACAAGTCAGATTTAGAATGCCAAATACTTTAGACGAAGCCGTGCAGGTAGCAATAACCATTAGTAATGCAGAACGGACAAAGACCCCGGATACCAAGAGGGTATTCAGTGCAAGAAGGGAGGGTACTTCCCAATCAGGTGCTTGCTTTAATTGCGGAAAAAGAGGACACTACGCAAGGGATTGTAGGATGGGCAAAAGAGATGGGTTTTTCGGTGTGGGCAATGGTCGCGCCAAAAATATGGCGGGTGGCCGGCGACAAGGTGCGCCCGGTCATGTGTCGAGGAATTCCTCCACGCCAATGCAACCCAATGGGAAAACTATTCGTTGCTATCATTGCAAAAAGCTGGGTCATCGCAGGGACCAGTGTCCCCTGCTGGCAAATAATACTCCGGGAAATCCACCCCCAAACACCGGTGGGTCGGCGATGAGATCCCAGAAGTCGACCCCAATGTCACAGGCGAGCCATTAGAACCAAGTGGGTTAGTAGGAGCTTCAGGATACGGACTACTCTTGGAGGTAGAGGTGGACGGACAACCCCACCTATTTTTAATTGACTCAGGTGCGAGTCTGAGCCTCGTAAAGCCAGGAGTTAGTCGCGCTGAGGTCCTACCTACCAACGTGGCCGCACGAGGGATCACCGGAACCAAACTACAAAGTATAGGTACCCAGTTTATGGAGCTCAGATTAGGAGATCGTGTATACCGACACGAATTTTTAGTAACTCCCTTGGATGTAGAGTTCAGTGGTGTCTTTGGAATGGACCTCTTGAGATTAATGGAGGCTAAGTTGGACCTTTGCTCAAGTGGCCTAATCGTCGGGCGGAGGCGCTACGAATTGACAGGGCTAGATTGCCAAGACCGCGATGTCTCGCAGGTCACCGACATGATACCCGTTGTTAGTATTGGGCGGGGATTGACGGGAATGATCACCCCGGAAGTACCCGCAAGGAATGGACTAACGACAGGGAAATACATAGGTGCGGGAAAACCCGAGAGCCTGGTTCGCGGGGAACTGAACCCCGACAGTCCTGCCAATCATAGTCGGACTTATAACACTTGTAGCATAATGGCGTCAGCGCTGGCCATACTCCCTCCAAGGTCTCGAGCGGTTGTAATGGGTCGCATGGTGAGGAGCATAAGTGGTAAACTGCCTAGTGAAATTATAGTTGAACCTGCGCAGGTGGGCAATCCAGGAATACATATAGCCCGGGTAGTAAGTGATGTATTCATTAAGGAAGGATTGCAGTTCATAAAGGTGAAGGACCTACCTGAAAGGGAGGAGGTCAAAAGTGGTGAGGTAAACCACGTTGTTGATACCCCTGGGATCAGGGAAGAGGCAGAAGGTATCCCCAGTTCACGCCGTTCTCAGGAACGAGGAGAGGGCATGATGTCCTGTTATTGTATCCTTGAGGTGATCAATACCAGTATTGACACCGTGGAAATCGGTAAGAATGTCAAGTTAGGGGATGGGGAACCCCTAGAGTCTTGGGAAGACTCGGTTGCGGAATCTCATGTTTATGGAAACATGAAAGTGGCCTCAGGCAGGGCCAGGGTCAGGGACGACCCGGAAAACTCACATGCAGAATTGACCCGTGCTATAGAGCACAAGTTAGGGCATCTGGAAAACACGGAGCGTGACGTGTTGATGCCAGTCATGCGTGAGTATCATGACTTGTTTAAATATGATCGGTCTGGCATGCTACCTTGCACGAGTAAGGGCTTCCATGAAATAAAGACAGGAGACGCGCTCCCTATCAAGAAAAATCCATATAAAGTACCGTTTGCTTTGAGAGATGAAATGCGCCGACAGTTGGACGACATGTTGCAAAGAGGCGTCATTACCCCTGCTTCTTCGGAGTGGGCTGCACCCGTAATTTTGGTCAAGAAAAAGTCTTTGGATGGTACCCCTAAATATCGATTTTGTACAGACTTCAGAGGTTTGAATGCTGTTACGCAAATTCCCGTGTACCCAATTCCTGATATAAAGGGTAATTTATCACTTATGGCTGGAAGTAAATATTTTACACTTTTGGATATTGAATCAGCTTACTGGCACATTCCTATCCATCCGGATCATAAAGACAAAACAGGCTTTATCACACCCTTCGGGAGTTTTAGGTATGAAAGGTTAGCCTATGGCTTGGCTGGAGCGCCAAGCACTTTTCAAAAAATTATGGATAATACCTTAATGGGGTTGAAAGACATTTATGCACTCGTCTATTTAGACGACATTTTGATTTTCTCCGATACGATCCATGAGCATGCCAAAAGAGTGGAAATGGTATTTGAGAGAATACGAGAAGCAAATTTCAAATTAAATTTAGGGAAGTGTACATTCGCTGCTCGCGAGGTGGCTTATCTGGGTCACGTCGTGAGTGCGTCTGGAGTCACCCCTGATATGAATAAGGTCAAAGCAATTAGAAATTTTCCGTTGCCTCGTAACGTCCGAGACGTACGAGCATTTCTAGGTCTAGCGGGATACTACCGAACTTTTATTAAAGATTTTGCTGCTTTAAGCAAGCCCTTGACCATACTGATGAGAAAAGATACTAAATTTCAGTGGTCAGAACCCCAGCAGAATTCTTTTGACGCTTTAAAGGAAGCTTTAACGTCAGAATCTGTTCTGGCACATCCGGAATTTGATAAGCCATTCATTTTAAGCTGCGATGCGTCCAATTACGCAATTTCAGCTATTTTGAGCCAGGAATTTGAAGGAAAAGAAAAGCCATTAAGTTTTGCAAGTAGGGTACTGAATCAACATGAAATTAATTATAGTGTGACGGAAAAAGAATTGTTGGCCCTCATATTTGGAGTACGAATACACAGATGCTTTCTGTATGGCAGGAAGTTCAAAATTATTACCGATCATGCAGCATTGAAGTGGTTGATTACTGTGAAGAACCACCAATGCGCAAGACTAAACAGGTGGGTGTTGAAGTTAACGGAGTATGATTTCGAGATCTTACACAAACCTGGTAAGAAGCATGTTAATGCGGACGTCCTGTCGCGTCATGTCGCCGCTGTCGTGCCACAACCGGAAGGTACAGATACGGAGGGGGAAGAGGAAGCAGAAATTTCCTTATCTAAGAATTCTATTGCCATGGCCCAAGACAAAGATGAATACTGCCAGCAAATTCTAAAAGCTCTTGATCAGGGGAGCGATTACCGTTTTTAGTGGATAATGATCAAGTCCTATATTATGGAAACGGGGAAGACGATTCAGGGAATTTAAGAATAGTAGTTCCAGTAGCGCTAAGGAATCAAGTAATTCGACAATACCATAACCCAGTATTCGCGGGTCATCAAGGATCTAAGCGTACACAAAATCATCTCAAAATGAAGTACTTTTGGCCAACATTGGGAAAGGACGTGGAAGAATATATTCAAAAATGTGATTCGTGTGCGAAAATGAAGGGAGGTAGAACTCCTCTAGCTCCTTTAGGGGAACTACCTGAAACAACGGAGCCGATGCAAATGACAAGCATCGACATTTGTGGTCCGTACCCCATGTCTAGTAGACAAAATAGGTACCTGCTCACCTTTATTGATCATTTTTCACGATATCCGGAAGCTATTCCTATTCCGAGTCAGGACACGGAAACTGTCGCTAGAGCACTTGTTACGCAGGTGTTCACGCGACATGGTTGTCCTCAGATACTCTCATCCGATAGAGGAACTAATTTTATGTCCTCTATGTTCCAAGAGATTTGTAAATTATTACAGATTAAAAGAATTAATTCCACATCCTTTAACCCAAAGATGCAAGGGAAGGTTGAAAAATTTCATGCGGGGCTAAATCAAACAATGAGTCATTATGTGAATAAATATGGAAATAACTGGGATGATTTCGTGGACTATGCTCTGATGGTACAACGTGCGACGCCGCACACTGTAACTAAATTTAGTCCATTCTATTTGCTGCATGGACGAGAAATGCGTTTGCCAGTCATAGACGATCTGACTGCGCGTATAAGCGATGAGATGAATAATTCCAGCGCAGGAAATACGGTTGAAGTTCATACTCGTACACTCGCAGAGAGACTGAAAGAGGCGTACGAGGTGGTTAGAACACATAACAAAATTGGTCGTGAGAAACAAAAACTACAGTATGACAAAAAGACTAAATTGGTAACTTTTAATGTAGGAGATTATGTTTACATTAAACAAATGGCCATTGGACCTGGTAAAAGTAAGAAGTTTCGCGATAGATGGCGCGGACCTTTTAGGATACTTCAGAGACTCTCGGATTGGAACTACCAGATACAGATAAAACCTGGTAAAGATGTGGTAGTAAATGTAAATAGGATGAAAAAGTGTTTCAATCCTCCTCAAAACACGAGAGTTCGCAAAAGAGTAGTACCAGAACCAAAACCAAGGTATTTAAAGACAGAGACAGAGACTACAGACGACATCACGGAATTGCCGTGTATATTAGGAAAACCTATAGTAGTACCAGTTCCTCCAGAACTTCCTCGGGAAGACAGGGATACAGAAAATGAAGACGTAGATGAACCGGACGAGATGAATGACACTACTGACGATCCTACGTGGATACCAAGACGTACAGCTAGGGAAAACGATATTGTGACAGAACATGACAGTACGACTAGATATAATCTGAGAAGTACTAACAGACGTAATCCGGAAATAGAAGTTATCCCGGAACAACCGGAAGTAGAGTCAGACCAACAAATAGATACGTCACAAAATGAAACTACATTAGAAGAACAGTCTCTTGACAGCAATCAAGGACCTTCTTACCCCTACTCATTAAGAAAATTACCTGGTAGGAGAAACCATGATAACTAGTTAAAATTAATTTCACATTTTGGATATTACAGGTTTCGTCGCGGGACAGACGGAGATCCCCGACTTAAACAAAGGACTAGTTTACTTGTACCAACAAGATTTATTAGTGACGGGAAACTTTTGGAACATAATTGTAAATTTGGACCTTCAGTGGTACAGATCCAAGATTGACATGATAAATACATTTGTTAGACAAATAGACTTTTACAAAACACATTCAAGTTTGTTTGGGAAAAACGACCACGTAAATTGGCGAGAAGTTACATATGTTTACTCTGTTTTGAATCAATTGAGTTTAGAATTAAATGATTTAGAAAAACTTCTTCCTACTACGAGAAGGAAGAGAGGACTGTTAGACTTGGGAGGTCAAGCGTTGAAATTCTTATTTGGGACAGCTACTAATTCAGAATTACAAACATTGCACTTAGCGGTTGAGGAAATAAAGAACAAGCAAACTGCATTGGTACATTCTGTAGAAAATCAAGTGACCTACATGAAAGAGTTTGATGAAGACGTAAGACAAAATACAAAAGACGTATTGACTTTGGCCAGAACTTTAAGATCTCTTGTATATGACGTAATGAAACTAAACATCACATTAACTCACGTGGAACAGGAATATTCAACCCGTATTCAAGAATTGATGAATGTAAGTCAGGTTGTAAGAGAACTAGAGTTTTTCTGCTTACAATTGGAACAGGAATTTATGAAAATTCAGCAGGGACTAGATGTAACATCCACAGGAAAGTTATCCGCTGCATTGTTACCACCCCACAACTTGTCGCAAATTTTGCAGCAAGTAGCTTTGAAATTGCCAAATGATGTTTCACTTTTGGCAGGAACTAATTTAGAGGATATGTTCATTTACTATGAAGTATCAAAAGTTCACGCATACACTACAGCCTCAGAGATTAGGGTAATAATACGGATACCTCTGCGAGGATCCGAAAGGGTTATGAATTTGTATAAGACAGTACCTTTACCAGTGTATGAACCTACCTTGAAAAGGTATATGCAAATTACCCCAGATACAGTCTATATGGCAGTGACTGAGAGCAGGCAGTACTATTCCTTATTGACATCGGCAGATTTCCAAAATTGTCAACAAGGCATGTTTACCATTTGTGATTCGGAGTTTCCGCTGTATCACAAGGCTACTCCTTCTTGTTCAGGAGCACTTTATTTCGGTAAACATGACCTGGCACATGAACACTGTGAAAAAGTTATTCTTAGAGAAGATTTTAAGCCAGTGTGGATACACCAGAAAGGTATCCCCAATTTTTGGATTTATAGTCTGCCGGCGCCAATCAAGGTTACAAAAACTTGTAAGTTAAAAGGTGTAACTAAAAGTATTGATGTAGATCTTGAGGGTACAGGAATCCTGTATGAAGAAGAGAATTGCCAAGTATTTTCCGAGGACTTCCTTCTGTTATCAACCGCCAGCGGTCAAACCAATTTCACGCTTACAAGAGGACAGGTGGTCGTGCCGGAATTACCTGAACTTCTGACGCCAGATGAAGCGAAGGTGGTAGTAGATCACCACGGCGAGACAGATGGGACACTTCGAGCCCTCGACACCCTTGTGGGTCGGAGTCTGACTGCGAGAAGGCAACATGAGATAAGTCTGCGAGAACTATTGGAATATGTCCAAAAAGATCAAGGCACTAGGCGTTACAACAACTGGATGATAGTCGGGATTATCTTTATCCTAATCCTGATTATATCCTATCTTACCTCCAGATACTGGCTACGACCTCTTTTAGAGTTCGCATCCCGATTTCCGTGGCGCCGACCTAAACAATTATCAGCGCAGCCACAGCCTAAACGCCGGACTCGTATTTTATCTGGAATTTACGAGGAAAGGACATCAGATAACAACGATGCAGAAATTGCCTTGCTCAACAATCCCATAAGCCACACTACAACAGCGTCAGACAAAATGCAACACAATCCGCCGGAGGAACCCAGTAACCGGGACCTGCCAGGCGTTGTTCCAGTGACACCGTCTATGAGTGTACAGTTTTCACAACCGGGGAGAATCCAAATGTAACCACGACACCTGCTGAGGAACCAATTATTCGCCGAAGGACAACAATGACTTCGGGCTGGGAAAGCGTTCAACGGACTGGGTTGATGGAAGTAGGAAGGTCTTCTGGCAATGGCGGATGCAGGCTTCCTGAGTACCTCAGATTTCAATATGTAACGTAACCAATATGAATTTATATGTTTAAATGTAGCAATGTTTCACTTAGAATGCAAATTGATGTTTAATTGTACTTAGTTGTAAGAAGAATGACATTGTACATACCTAATTCAATAATATTGAGCACACACATGTAACTGCAAGTTCAGTGTCAGACATACTGATGCAATGGCAGGAGCAAGCAGTCGTGAGAACGGAAATGGTATATCAGCATATTCCGGAAGCCGGAATAAGATTAGGACATTATCAAATGTTTCGGACCCTAACAAGCTGAAACTGGTTTCCAAATACCATGCATAAGGTAGCCGAAAATTAACTTACCAATTACAAAATTTAATGAACGCTCCTTGGATGAAAATTGCGATCTAAGGACCCCTAATTTTCATTTTGGGTGGGGGATATTTGTTATGCTGTACATCCCTTACACCCCTATTCCGGATATGGTCACCTAGCTGATGAAACAAAAAGTGATGTCAGCCTCATTACTCATGCTGAGTGAGAAGTTTAAGCGGAAAGGAGGATAAGTTCATACGTAAGCGACCGCTTCCTGTGTGAGGTGTCCCTCAAAGACTAGCGTCTTACTCATCTCACGTAAGATGAGATCACTGTTTTCGAAAAGGAACTGAAAGGTGACCAATAGAATTAAAGATTACGGGCGTTGGCGACGGAAACCAGAGGTATATAAAACACTGTACAATTCAGTGTAAATGAAGGAGTCGGCTGGGAACAACCGATAGCGAATCATTTGTAGATTCTGTACTAGAAGAACCTTTGGGCGATTTTGTCATGCTTGTCTTCGGTCTTCTGATTGGTAAGTACTGCATTGCTCGAAGTCTGAACACTGCCTGCAGGGTATAAACTTTATCCAGAGTTATAAAGAATTATAAAGGGTTATAAAGTGTTTAGAATTGTAAAGAAAAGTAGTTGAAATAACTACAAGCTTGTATTAACTTCACGCTACCAATATTTTATTATTATTAACTGTTATTTTGTTTTTTTTTGCTTTTAATATTTTAAATATAACTTTTAATATTTTTACAAACGGATTGTCATTTAAAATAAGCTCGGCCAAACAGATTCCTTCCCACCTCTCTCTGGCCTGTCTGAGGCACAACACAGGTTTGCTATGTGACGTGGGGTCGTTGATTATGTGTGTCGCTTTCTTAATAAAAATTGTTTAAAAATTCTATTAACCTTACTATGTCTGTTTGTTTGCTGTCTGTCTGTCTGTCTTTTCACATGTAATGAATTTAGAACTGCCCTAAAATCATTAATTAATTTTGGTACTGAGGAGACTTGATAAAATTTTGTTGACATATCCCACTATCAGTTAACATCGGACAAACAGGACGATATCTTTACTAGATAATCTGATAAGGTTGCGTGCCTGAATGACAACTCGTTAAACATAGATCGTAATAAGATAGGAAAGTTAAACCCACACTCTATATTCAGCACGTTTTTGCGTCTGTCTTACTGTTTCCGAGATAATTTAAATGAAAGCTAGAAAAGGTTATGCCTGTAATCAGAGCTGCACATAATTTGTGCACGAATGCCTTGACAGTCTGCATTCATATTCAAATTAATGGTACATTATATTTCGGAAAAAATATCCTGTAGCTAAGTGTGTCCCTGTCACCATGATAAGGCGGTCCCTGTCACTACGATAAGTCGGTCCCTGTCACCACGATAAGTCGGTCCCTGTCACCACGATAAGTCGGTCCCTGTCACCACGATAAGTCGGTCCCTGTCACCACGATAAGTCGGTCCCTGTCACCACGTAAGTCGGTCCCTGTCACCACGTAAGTCGGTCCCTGTCACCACGTAAGTCGGTCCCTGTCACCACGATAAGTCGGTCCTTGTCACCACGATAAGTCGGTCCCTGTCACCACGATAAGTCGGTCCCTGTCACCACGTAAGTCGGTCCCTGTCACCACGATAAGTCGGTCCCTGTCACCACGTAAGTCGGTCCTTGTCACCACGATAAGTCGGTCCCTGTCACCACGATAAGTCGGTCCCTGTCACCATGATAAGTCGGTCCCTGTCACCACGATAAGTCGGTCCCTGTCACTACGATAAGTCGGTCCCTGTCACCAATATAAGTCGGTCCCTGTCACCACGATAAGTCGGTCCCTGTCACCACGATAAGTCGGTCCCTGTCACCACGTAAGTCGGTCCCTGTCACCACGATAAGTCGGTCCCTGTCACCACGATAAGTCGGTCCCTGTCACCACGATAAGTCGGTCCCTGTCACCACGATAAGTCGGTCCCTGTCACCACGATAAGTCGGTCCCTGTCACCACGTAAGTCGGTCCCTGTCACCACGATAAGTCGGTCCCTGTCACCACGATAAGTCGGTCCCTGTCACCACGATAAGTCGGTCCCTGTCACCACGATAAGTCGGTCCCTGTCACCACGATAAGTCGGTCCCTGTCACCACGTAAGTCGGTCCCTGTCACCACGATAAGTCGGTCCCTGTCACCACGATAAGTCGGTCCCTGTCACCACGGCATGGCGCGTCCTCAGGTTGCGGATGGAGGAACGGCCTGTGGATATGGAGGGTAGCTGCGAATACATTGAATAAGCAGTCGCGGACAGCCGACAAGGGGTGGCCCTCCAGCTTGGGGGTTGGGCGAGGTGCTAACAACTCACCGTAAAAAATTATCACGTTACGAAACACTATACAAAGCCTCGGACCTGGACTGATTCTTTGGTACAACTTAAGCAACGGAAAAGGAACATGTGATTTGGAACTTGGAATGTGAGGAGGCTGTATAGGTCAGGGTCACTTAAGGCAGTGGCCAAGGAGACCACTTGGTAGACCCAGGCGTAGATGGGAGGATAATATTAAAATGGATCTTCAAAAAGTGGGATGGTGGGCATGGACTGGATTGATATGGCTCAGGATAGGGACAGGTGGCGGGCTGTTGTGAATGCGGTAATGAACCTTCGGGTTCCATAAAACGCGGGGAATTTCTTGACTAGCTAACGACCTGTTAGCTTATCAAGAAGGACTGTGCTGCATGGAGTTAGTTAGTTAGTTAGTTAGTCAGTTAGTTAGTCGCTAAGGCATCGCACTATATATACCAGACTCAGAAATCATTTTGTTCCTCATTATGTTATTAGCCGTACTAAAAACATTTTAAGTTAAATGTTCTAGATGGAATTAAATATTGATTTAAATATTACAGTAATCTGGCATATGAAGCCTTCTTGATTGGTAATTTTTACCAACATTTCGGTGGTGCTTCTTTCCTAAATCTAAAGAGTAGTCCTAGAATAGTTCTTGCTTGGGAGAACTGCAACTTACGTCTCTTGTACTACTCTGAAAATGACATAAACACGCTCCTCCGAAACGTCGATATCAAATTACCAATCAATAAAGCACCATGTATCAGAATACTGCAGTCTTAATCAACAGTGCTATTAAAACTCAAATTACAAATCGAGGTTTAAATATCAATCACGTGGAAACTGTCATAGCTCAGTAGGTATAGTGACTAGTCAAAGGCTGGAAGGCTAAAAGACTTGGAATTCCTTTCTGTTATGTCCAACTGTTCTGAAATGTAATATTGAAAGAAAGCATAAATTTTGTGGGAGAGAAAAAGTGTGTTTTGTTGAAGGCAGCGTGCCCTAGCTGCCATGACCACAGGCTGTACACTACACACACAAAACTTGAAGTAACATTCCTTTTTCAAATTGAGATATGAGAATCAAGAATGTAACATTCTGCAGTCATGGAACGAATTGACTGCATCTGCATACTTGTTCTAGCCTCAGCTGAAATTAATCTGCGGAAGATGACACAGAGATACGGTGACAGGTCTGACGGTGATGGAGGCTGCCAACACGAGTAAATACAAAACACACAACAGTTTAAACTATGCGTGAAATTTATCTCTTACCACATACCAGAATTAGAGCGTGGGTGCAAAACAGAGGCGAAAAAAAGAGACAGATGTCCTTCTGCAAAACATAATGGACAGAATACAGGTAATTTACGTAGAACGTAAAATTGAGTCGCGTTCGCTAACCATTTTTGTCGTAAAAATGCAATAAGCATTACATATTTGAAGCGTGTGTCTGTAGCTTAATTATACAGCATGCAAAGCGCATGCGCCGTATTATATTGTCATCTGTGGCCTGTCTGGCTGTACCATATTTTTCCCACATTATCTCATAAACGTTACGATTTTCGGAAAAATTATTGAAACATAAAATGTGCGTTTTGTTTTTTATACATATTTTCTCTGAAATATTCCTCATTATAAAAAGAAATGAGTGAGATATTATCATAAATGTACATGTGTCTTCATGTAAAGTACCCCTTTTTCTTGGCAGATTGTAATGCAACTAGAATTTTCTGACAGATTTTTGTAAAATATACAAATATCAAATTTCATGAAATCCATTCCAGTGGGAACTCACTTGTTACATGCGGACGGACAGACATGGACGTAGCTAATAGTCGCTTTTCGCAATTTTGGGAACGCGCCTAAAACGGCTTTCAGCATTAAGGCAGAAATCTTACAAACACTACCACCCTTGCACGTTAAAAATAGATATACATACATACATACGTCATCATTAGTGGAAGCCAGCATATCCAGGTTTGGTATGCAACAGGCAGTAAATTTTCGTTCGCAACTTTCTCCCACCCACAACACAAAAAATGAGTGCAGCCTGCACGCACCGCCCTGCAGAATTATACCCAGCATGCAGAAGGCCAAGGAGGGGTCAAGCGTCCACTGTAATTCTCAAAAGGTTAACCACAACTGCTAAGTGGTAAAATTGTTATAAGACTTAAAGGTATTGTTTAAGACGTGGGAAAAACTTACTTTAGGAACTGAAAGTGCATAGCAATATACCTAACCTCAACACTTTTAACTCTTTAAAGCCCAGTGGTTACTATATGTACCGCCATGTTTAACATTCACAAATTCTACGTTCTGCCCACACAGTGTATCTATGTGTTTTGTGTGGATCTCAGAACAAACAGCGATTATTTCACTGTACAGCATTAACTGACTGGTTTGTATAACTGAGACGGAGTGTGTTTACTGGCGGTACGGACTGTATTTATGTGTTTTGTGTGGATCTCAGAACAAACAGCGATTATTTCACTGTACAGCATTAACTGACTGGTTTGTATAACTGAGACGGAGTGTGTTTACTGCGCGGTACGGACTGTATTTATGTGTTTTGTGTGGATCTCAGAACAAACAGCGATTATTTCACTGTACAACATTAACTGACTGGTTTGTATAACTGAGACGGAGTGTGTTTACTGCGCGGTACGGACTGTATTTATGTGTTTTGTGTGGATCTCAGAACAAACAGCGATTATTTCACTGTACAACATTAACTGACTGGTTTGTATAACTGAGACGGAGTGTGTTTACTGCGCGGTAGGGACTGTATTTATGTGTTTTGTGTGGATCTCAGAACAAACAGCGATTATTTCACTGTACAGCATTAACTGACTGGTTTGTATAACTGAGACGGAGTGTGTTTACTGCGCGGTACGGGCTGTATTTATGTGTTTTGTGTGGATCTCAGAACAAACAGCGATTATTTCACTGTACAGCATTAATGACTGGTTTGTATAACTGAGACGGAGTGTGTTTACTGCGCGGTAGGGACTATATTTATGTGTTTTGTGTGGATCTCAGAACAAACAGCGATTATTTCACTGTACAGCATTAACTGACTGGTTTGTATAACTGAGACGGAGTGTGTTTACTGCGCGGTACGGGCTGTATTTATGTGTTTTGTGTGGATCTCAGAACAAACAGCGATTATTTCACTGTACAGCATTAACTGACTGGTTTGTATAACTGAGACGGAGTGTGTTTACTGCGCGGTACGGGCTGTATTTATGTGTTTTGTGTGGATCTCAGAACAAACAGCGATTATTTCACTGTACAGCATTAACTGACTGGTTTGTATAACTGAGACGGAGTGTGTTTACTGCGCGGTACGGGCTGTATTTATGTGTTTTGTGTGGATCTCAGAACAAACAGCGATTATTTCACTGTACAGCATTAACTGACTGGTTTGTATAACTGAGACGGAGTGTGTTTACTGCGCGGTACGGGCTGTATTTATGTGTTTTGTGTGGATCTCAGAACAAACAGCGATTATTTCACTGTACAGCATTAACTGACTGGTTTGTATAACTGAGACGGAGTGTGTTTACTGCGCGGTACGGGCTGTATTTATGTGTTTTGTGTGGATCTCAGAACAAACAGCGATTATTTCACTGTACAGCATTAACTGACTGGTTTGTATAACTGAGACGGAGTGTGTTTACTGCGCGGTACGGGCTATATTTATGTGTTTTGTGTGGATCTCAGAACAAACAGCGATTATTTCACTGTACAGCATTAACTGACTGGTTTGTATAACTGAGACGGAGTGTGTTTACTGCGCGGTACGGGCTGTATTTATGTGTTTTGTGTGGATCTCAGAACAAACAGCGATTATTTCACTGTACAGCATTAACTGACTGGTTTGTATAACCCAGACGGAGTGTGTTTACTGCGCGGTACGGGCTGTATTTATGTGTTTTGTGTGGATCTCAGAACAAACAGCGATTATTTCACTGTACAGCATTAACTGACTGGTTTGTATAACCCAGACGGAGTGTGTTTACTGCGCGGTACGAACTGTATTTATGTGTTTTGTGTGGATCTCAGAACAAACAGCGATTATTTCACTGTACAACATTAACTGACTGGTTTGTATAACTGAGACGGAGTGTGTTTACTGCGCGGTACGAGCTGTAGATTTAAATGCAGTTCGGGTTATTTTTCGACATTGAAGTCATAGAGGTGCTGTGTGCTGCTACCTACAGGAGATAGTTTCGGCTAACGTGGAAGCTATAATACAAAACCGAATTATCTTCCACTGCTGCCAGTCTCTGTTCCTGTTCGTAACTACTTGTAACGTCACAAACATACATGCATGACAGACAAAAAGCTTTAGTGTTTTACATACTGCGTAAGGCTCTAGGACAGTAAGCTCAGTAACTCGACTATGGGCTGGACCGTACCCGGTAGAAGAGAAAGGATTTCCTCTTCTGCCAAGCAATCAGACCGGCTCCTGAGCTCTTTCCCCCATCCACAGGGGCGTGAAGCTGGACCACTCAACCCCATCCAGTGTCGAGGTTAAGAATGTTGGGGCTATGCCTCCACAACCCCCCCCCACCCCCAATATCCTTCACATTGTAGTGCTTAATTCAGGACAGGAAAAAATTTAGTTTATATAGCAAGGTGTTTCATTGTCAATGGTTGGCATTAGACGCCCTGTGGTTTAGTAATCTAACTCCATTTTCACTTCATCATGTACCTGGTATTGTTACGTCACCAAGGCCTGTCCCTGTGCTTTCCTAACAACAGTCTCTGCACCCAGCGACACACAGTGTAATACCAATGTAGCCTTCGTTTGTCACTCGCTGTTTTGGTCGCCCCTTGGTCGACGAAGTAACGCCACCCGTAAGGCAGACGTTTTCCCATTTTCCCCAATTCTGTTCTTATCTATACATCTCTTCGCCCATATTTTCTAACTTTATTTCTTTGATGTTAGAAATTCCTTTTCTTTCCTAATCTACTAAATCCCATTTGGGGGCGGTAATAACAGACATATGTGCTACTTAATCGTTTCAATTTCGTAATGTACTCAAATACGGGATAGCTCAGTGAGTATAGTGACTAGACTGCGGACTAGACGACCTTGTTATGGGGATTCGTTTGCCCAGTGAGAAGAGACTTGTTTCGTTTGTCCACAGTCCGAAATGGGACTTTGAGACCCACCGGGGCATGAAAATCATTCACTTCCATCGATTGCAGAGATTAAGAATGCGTGGAGCTATACTGCTATTCCCCCATAAGTTTTCAACGTGTTGTACGTAATTAAACACATGGCCACCTTTACCTTTACACATCTCATCTATAGATACATATTTTCCACGTACACCCCCTTATCCGCGGATTCGGTATCCGCGGTTTACCACGGCCCGAAAATATTAACACATTCACTGCCAAAGTCGACCATGGTCGATTTCAGTATTTACGTTTTAATTTGCCAGCGTCGACTTTAGTCGATCTAAAGTTTACTCTGCGCTTTTATATATAGGGTTCGCTACTATCCGCGGTGTGGCGCAGTTGGTTGAGGCACTACGCTACAAACCGGAAGGTCGCGGGTTCGATTCCCGATGGTGTCATTGGAATTAATTCCTTAACATAATCGTTTCGGTCGCACTATGGCCCTGGGGTCGACTCAGCCTCTAACAGAAATCAGTACCAGGAATATTTCCTGGGGGGTAAAGGCGGCCGGTGCGTAGGGCTGACAACCTTACCACCTTCATGTGCCGATTGTCTATAAATCTGGGAGCCTCAAACCTCCTGGACCCCTCAGGGCCTGTCTAGGCCTGTAATGGGATTGCTTTATCTTTTACTATCCGCGGTTTCGGGCATCCGCGGTAGGTCTTGGAACGTATCACCCGCGGATACGGGGGGACTACTGTATATCTGTTTTTCCCAAATACGTAACTCTACGCTCCAGTTACCGCAAAAGACAAAAAAAGACAAAAGGACAAAAAATGCTATAGACTTTTAATCCTTAAATGATCCTCACAAGATTCCTAATCAGATCAAGGAAAACTACACGATACGTGAGATACATCATCTCTCGTTGTGTCTGTCGGCCATAACTCAGGTAAGTACAGGTTTGGTTTGACATGACAGCAGCAATTTGGTTCACTCGATCAAGACCATTATTACGTCACACTTCTCAGCTCTCAATGACAACCGGATTAGTTTCGTCAGCGTGGCTTTTCAAGTCTAACAACACGAAACACTAATCTGTTTACACGCTTAGAAAGTATGGAGTATACTTATCTTCACGTTTACTTTTTACTTAATGGGTTTCACGTGTGTTCAATGAGAAGATGGTTTTCACGTGTGTTCATGAGATGGTTTCACGTGTGTTCATGAAATGGTTTCACGTGTGGTTTCACGTTGTCATAAATGGTTTCATGTGGTGTTTCATGAGATGGTTTCACGTGTGTTCAGGGAAAATGGTTTTCCATGTGTGTTTCATGAGATGGTTTCACGTGTGTTCATGAAATGGTATTAAATCACGTGTGTTCATGAGATGGTTTCACGTGTGTTCATGAAATGGTTTCACGTGTGTTCATGAGATGGTTTCACGTGTGTTCATGAGATGGTTTAAAAAAAACATCGCCATCGTTTGCCTGTGATGCGAGTTTAAACTGGGTCACTTTACAGTTCGGGCCGTCGGTCAAATGCTGGTGTTTCATTACCGTGTCTGGGGCCCAAAATCTGGTAATTTCCCCCGACGTTAGTGACGAAGTGATATTGTGGCAGGTTTATCTCAGATTTTACCTGGCGCAGTTGGTTGAGGCACTGTGCTACAAGCCGGAAGGTCGCGGGTTCGATTCCCGTTGGTGTCATATTGGAAGTTTTCATTGACATAATCCTTCCGTCCGCACTATGGCCCTGGGGTCGACTCAGCCTCTAACAGAAATGAGTACCAGGAGGATTTCCTGGGGGGGGGGGGGTAAAGGCGGCCGGTGCGTAAGGCTGACAACCTTGCCACCTTCATGTTCCGATTGTCTGGAAATCTGGGAGCCTCAACCTCCTGGAACCCTAAGGGCCTGTCCAGGCCTGTAATGGTATTGCTTTACCAGCTACCGGCATTCCACTGGTAACCCATAGCCACATTTCACCGCTCTCTAGCCAGGCACTAGACTCTTCAACTACTAACGAAGTTCAGACAATGTGTATTAAATAACATACACTGAGCTCAAGTGGGCCGCGATAGCTCAGTCGGTATAGCGACTCGCTACGGGCTGGACAGTCCGGGGAACGAATCCCTGTGGGGGCGAGATATTTCTCACCCGTCGAGACCGACTCTGGGGTCTACCCAACCTCCTATACAATGGGTACCGTGTCTCTTTCCCGGGGGTAAAGCGGCCGGGGAGTGGAGTTGACCACCCACCCTCATCTAGTGCCAGGGTTAAAGAGAGTAGAGCTATATCTCTACTCCCCCACTGGGCCTTCATGGCCTGTTCAAGGGAGAAATTTACCATTGAGATCAAGCAATTCGCAGTGGTGGCCCATGATGCAGGTTAAGGTGGGCCACGCCCAGATTCCTCCAAACCTTCCGCCATTTGTTAAATTCACTTTGATCTTCCAAAAGTTATAGAAGCCACCTGCCTCTAATTTCTTTCTTCCTTCATCCAGTTTTTCTGCTGGTATAATTACGTTGTGTTCACTTTCCTTCTAGTAAATGGCAAATGAAGAATGCGGAAAAGTGCATTAAAATACAATTTAATGCTACAGAGTACATAATTAAATTACATCATTACTAATTACAGCTCACAAAAAAAAATTAAACGTCCGGAGCAAAGAATTTATTTTCTCGGTCACGCTCACTCATTTCGATATAATGATTTTGGTGCAGCTCATAAAAACCGTACCTTAAACCCACGGTCACGTGACACAAACCGTGCCCAACCTCCCTGCCTCCCCTCCGCCCCAGCAAACACAGAATTTAATCTAATTTCCACAGAGGGCATAAAGTACAAAGACCAAGGACTCTGGTGTGTGTCATGTGAAGCTGCGTCGCTGGAAAAATATTTTCCGACATTTCAAACGAACACGTCTACTTCATCTTGAAGGGTCACTGACCAATGAGCTTTAAAAGTGATGGCAACATGTTCCTCCGAAACGTCGGAAACAACTGCACATTCCAGAAGACTGGAATCGTTTACACAGTTGTGAAAAACTAAAAATTTCTATAAAGAAATTTTCATACCTCCTGGAGTACACGAACATCTTTTTACAAAAATGATCCTAAAAGCTCTACACAGCAAAATGATCCTTGAGAATCTAACAGTCGATCACCAAGTCAAAAAAATCCTTCACCTTTTATGGAAACCGAAGGCCCGTTGCCGTGTCCACAGCTCGCCACTATCCTGAGCCACATGATTCCTGACTACACTCACGTCCTATTTTTAATGCACGTTCTAATATTATCCTCTCATCCGCGTTTTGGTCATCCTATCGGTCTTTTTACTTGTGGTGAGTAATTTGAAAATTTGTATACACTCACCACTTTCCGTATGTTGCTACATAATTCTGGTCCCTAAATATAATTAAGGTATAATGATGCTTGTGCTAATTAACCCTTTAAAGCCCAGTGGTTATTATATGTACCACCATGTTTAACATTCAACAATTCTACGTTCTGCCCACACAGTGTATTTATGTGTTTTGTGTGGATCTCAGAACAAACAGCGATTATTTCACTGTACAGCATTAACTGACTGGTTTGTATAACTGAGACGGAGTGTGTTTACTGCACGGTACGAACTGTGTTTATGTGTTTTGTGTGGATCTCAGAACAAACAGCGATTATTTCACTGTACAGCATTAACTGACTGGTTTGTATAACTGAGACGGAGTGTGTTTACTGCGCGGTACGGACTGTATTTATGTGTTTTGTGTGGATCTCAGAACAAACAGCGATTATTTCACTGTACAGCATTAACTGACTGGTTTTTATAACTGAGACGGAGTGTGTTTACTGCGCGGTACGGACTGTATTTATGTGTTTTGTGTGGATCTCAGAACAAACAGCGATTATTTCACTGTACAACATTAACTGACTGGTTTGTATAACTGAGATGGAGTGTGTTTACTGCGCGGTACGGACTGTATTTATGTGTTTTGTGTGGATCTCAGAACAAACAGCGATTATTTCCCTATACAGCATTAACTGATGGTTTTTATAACCGAGACGTAGTGTGTTTACTGCGCGGTACGAGCTAAATGTTTATATAAGTTTCGGATATAACTGTTGCTCATACCAGAAGAACAAACAGGCAAAGCGTTGAAACCTTACTAAAATCAATGCTCTTTAGGAATCGGGGAGCACTGAATAGAAAATTACTTCCAATTTCGTCTTCAAATGTTTAAGTAAATCTCGAAAAAGAAGCAAGGGGAGTCAAGTATAGCGCCACGTGTGCTTAACTTCTTCATTAGGTTTACGACGGTCAGCTTCTCGCCCCAGCTGTTTGAATCCCATGTAAAGAGGCCCAGGTATTTACTTAAACATGTTCCGGGTGACCGCGGAATCGCCCATCCCTGATTTACTTGCCTGCAGCATTGGACTGCTCGGACACACGAACGTAGAGCCAGGTACCACCTGTGAAACCTGCCATCATAATAACAGGTCTGTGTTAAGATTGCGTCAGCAGACACTCTAAGCCGCTAGCCTTTCATCCAAAGATATCAGTCACAATAAATATAGAATCAAACATTAAGCAAATACGTAATAAAATTGTCTTGTAGGACTCGTTAATTATTTTTGGTCTTGGCGAGTTATACTTCCTATTTTGTCGCCACCACAACAGGCTACCTGTTCTTTTCTCCCACTTCAAGCTTCACGCTACGCCCACCTTCAAGTAAGTGGCAGACTGACGCTGCAGCCCACCACAAAAGTTGGTCTTATTGTAGAATTGTATCTCCAGTATTTCTGAACTTTGAGAGCTATAAAGATGTGAGTGGTTAGCCTCACGTCCCGGCTGGTTTATCCTCGGGAAAATGCCCCCGGTACTTGTTGGATAAGGGGTTGGTTGGTTCCCAGAGCAGCTTCGGTCTCTCGCGTCAGGAATGGAAAATATTCACTACACCGACTGAGCCATCTGAGCAAGTGCGTGAGGAAGTTCTTACTAAAGGAATTTTAAAGAGCCACTGTCCTAAATGCATACAAAATTTTAATCGTAAAAGCTGAAGGAAAGAAAAGACTTGGGACACGTATAGTGAAAAGGAAGGTAGTAATAATGTGGTTCTTAAAGGAATTGGTGTAAGAGTGTGGAATGATAGGGATAGGTGGCGGGCTGTTGTGAGTGCGGTAATGAACCTTCGGGTTCCACAAAACGCGGAGAATTTCTTGACTAGCTGACGACCTGCTAGCTGCTCAAGAAGGACTGTGCTACATGGAGTTAGTTAGTTAATTTGGAATGAATACATCTGGCTGACGACATGGTCCAATGGTTGGTTGTTAACACTGCAATATACAGTGGAACCTCGAACTTCGAACACAATCCGTTCCAGGAGACGGTTCGACTTTCAAGTTGTTCGACTTTCGAGTTAAATTTCCCCATAAGAAATAATGTAAATTGAATTAATCCGTTCCAGACCCCCAAAATTTACCCAATATAAAACATTTTAAGTGCCCATTTCAAAAGATCATAATGATAAAACAAGTATATTTAATTTCCATAATTGAAAATTTTTATTTATAATAATACATACATAAAAATATTGTATAATAATCAATCAATAATAATAGTAGGAGGGATATTACTGTTCACTGGAAGGTGAATTACCCTTCTTTTATCTGGACCAAGCAGAGAGAGAAGGCGACCACGTGATTCTTTGTTCGACTTTCGAGTTTTTGTTCGAGTTTCAAAACCGGATTTTCCTCGAATTTTTTGTTCGAGTTTCAAGTTGTTCGAACATCAAACCGTTCGAAGTTCGAGGGTCCACTGTAATATGCTGTGAGAAATTTACTGATTCGTTATCAAATACCAATTTCCAAGAAGTCCTTGGGAGTTAATGAGTTACTAGAAAGCTTATGAGTTAAACGTATGAAGCTGAATATCATGTAAAGATTTAAGAATACATTTTCTACCTCACAGAAATTACACTGCGCCTTGTATTACAAAGACCCAATTTTTCACGTTTTTTTAAAATGGAAATCAAAAGTGTTTATTGTGAAAATTACACTGAAACACAGACACTGTGTGACCAAAATATAGAGTTCCTAATACTAAAAACATGTGGTATATATGGCTACCATTCTGCTTTATAGGGCTACAAATTTAAAATAAAATTCAATATTTATTTGTTTTTCAAAGACGCTGTCAATACATCATGTTTTTGAACGGCGACATAAGTCCTAAGAAGTCTTAAGTAACATGTGATTCATACTAAAGAGTTTCTTCAAAGTGTCGCGTATGCCGGGAGGCATATGAACAGGTTACAGCAAAATGCCGCGCACCTTCTGGACTTAACTAGACTTAAGTATCAGTAATTATATCTATGTTCTCTATTCGTGCCTTCATAATTACATTTCAACACACGCAGGACCGTTAAGGGATGTAGCCCTCCAGAATTTGTTCTTAACCACCAGCTGTGACATCAGTTTACAGCCCGTCGTCATTAGCAAGCAATCAGACCGTTCGTCTTCATTACAGTTGCCATTTAAATTGTGCAAAACCATCCTGGTAAAGCAGCGCTCCACAAATATGTATGAGGAGAAGAGTTAGACGTTCCGGCCGCTTTAACCCGGGAGAAAATGTCTCTGTTGCCCATTTTATAGAAGGCTGTGTGGGCCTCACAGCTGGCCTGAATGTTTTGCAGGACAAATATTCAAGTTTCCGCCAGGATCTGAGCCCGGATGACTGATCACTATAATGACTGAGCTACTCAGGCTCTAAATAATAAACAGATATAACTATATTAGTAAGTTATCCAAATGTTAAATTGCGCAACTCGTCAGTAAGACATATCAGTAAGATATGCAGTCATGATTTGACTTCGGTGGTGGTCATGTGACTAGTTCGCCTTATAAAATCATGGTTACAAATGCATTAATACAAAGTTCAAGGTCACAGTTCGCACGAAGAGATAAGTATGTTATTTAACGATGCTCTGAATTGCTAATTTTATGCTTACGGAGTCTGTGGAGCGTTGGTGGAGTGATAATGACAGCGGAAAACCGAAATATTTGGAGAGAAACCTGTCCCAACGCCACTTCATTCACCACAAATTCCACACGGATTCACCTGGCGTATCAAATGATTTAGTTCAATTTGTCTAGATAATTTAATTATTTTACAAAGTAGTTTTCCGGGTTATAAAACGTATATTCCGGTAGCTGGTCACCCCCTACCAGAATACACGGTGTCAAAACCCAACAAGCTATCAACATAAATAACAATTCTGAATGACAGATAATTTAACTTAATTTTTGTATTTTCTCGCAGACGTGAGGAAGATAACAAGAGAATTGAGGAGAAGGAATTATGATCTTCAAGTTTTGGTAAGCGTGGGTGGATTCCGAGTTCCTACAGAAACGGCAGAAGCTCTGGTAAAATCGGCCGACAGAAGAGCTGCATTCGCTTCCAGTGTCGCCCGCAACATTCGGGATGCCGACCTGAACGGCGTAGAGCTCGACTTCCGACTAGATACCCGTGGGGGCTCCAAATATTCCAAAGGGGGCCTCGTCTCTCTCGCAAAGGTTTGTTCTTTTAAAAATTGTACGTAACCCTTTATACACACTGTCAAACTATAAGTGTCATCCTTTTAACATTGAAACACCTCGCATTTCCTCCAAAGATTGTTTCATTCATTCTGTAGTCTGTCTTACGACAGGTCCGTAGCCTCTTCCAAAGCGAGTTCTCCACAGGGTGCGATCTAGTGCCTCCTCTTTCAATTTACAGTATCTTTTCTTTTCCTTAAGGTCATCCAGTAGCTGCTTACGTCTTCTCCCTCGTCGTCCCATCATTTCTATCCTTCCTCTAACTTTCCTTCAATCACATGTTTCAGAAGGCAGTTTCTACGCAAGATGTGACCAATCCAGTTAGCCTTTCTTCTTTTTATTGTATGTACGATATTCCTCTCCTCCTTCACTCTATGTAATACTTCTTCATTTCTCACACGATCTGTCCAACTGATCTTCTCCATTCTTCTCCAGCACCACATTTCAAAACTTTCCAGATACTTCTGATCCACTTTCCGAAGTGTCCACGTTTCAGCACCATACAAAGCTACGCTATGTTTACAACTTTCGTAATATTTTCAAATTAAACAGCGATTATTTCCCTAAATAGCGTCACCCAGCTGGTTCACTGATGGAAGCTGTGGGTGTTTAACTTCAGATACGAACTCAAGTCTCTCTAGGCGTTACATAAGAAATAAAGGAAGAACGTCTTACGTGAAGAACACGGTCGTCTGTCTGTGACGTCGTGTCAGAGACTAAGATGTCTCTTGGAGTTTCATGACATTCGGTTAATGAATTATTAGGAAAGCTGTTCATGAAAATCCACTCAGTGACAGCCGTACTGCACTCAAGGGCGTAAATGAATTCCTTATGTAATGCCCGTGTTTATTGACAGGTTTGGGTTAAATTCGATGTAGAAGATTATAATCAATGCCACTGAAAAAATAGGTGCATGTAAACCAGACTTTACTGAAGGGATTAAAAGAATTTTGCCCGTAATTTCTACATTCTTAGTCGGATTTGGAAAAATATTCGGTAGTGGCAAGGGTTATTGGTTACAAGTTCCGGAAAATCCGCGCAAGGATGAAAGTACTTACATTATACACGTAAATTAAATTACTTTCACACGTGTAACTTAAAACACAATGACATTTCGAAAGTAACGATCGCCTTGGTATAACCTGTGTACTGCGTCACGGAAATAATCTTTTTATATCTTATTATATATTATGTAGATATACTTCAGAATACAAACGTTTCGGAGAAACCTACTATGTCCATCATCAGGGCAGGCGTTAGACACAGCACATTCGTCAGAAACGTCGGTACCTCTCTACCAAACTACACGGAGTCACATTCCAGAAAACACAATAGTCACTGTCACTGCCATAAAATCCTTAAATATCATGTGACCAATATATTTTTGTCAATTTTCAGTTACTTCGAAAAGAGATGGTTGTCGAGAGGTCACACCGCAGCAGGAGAGATTATGCCGTCTTTGAACAAGTTGATGACATCAGCACGACAGCTTGGACACCCCCTCGGTAAAGTTCACGTTGTACTTAACCAAGGACAACTCCAAGACTTTCGTGTGTGACGAAGTATATGTAGAGTTGCATTCATTTGTATGCTGGACGGGAATCTGGCATGGTCTAATTGGAAGTACTCTTCCAGCGTGTGTCTGGATGGACTGAGGAAAACCTCAGAAACAGGATACCCGATAGCCCTCCTGAATAGAGACAGAGATGTTACCGCTTGCAACAAGTTTTTTTGTAAAGGGTATTTGATGATTCCTTTTGAGACCAAGGGGTACTTGAAGATTCCTTTTGAGACAAACGTGTAATTGGAGACTCATTTAGAGACCAAGTGATATTTGAAGATTCCTTTTGAGACCAAGGGGTACTTGAAGATTCCTTTTGAGACAAACGTGTAATTGGAGACTCATTTGGAGACCAAGTGGTATTTGAAGATTCCTTCTGAGACCAAGAGGTACTTGAAGATTCCTTTTGAGACAAACGTGTAATTGGAGACTCATTTAGAGACCAAGTGGTATTTGAAGATTCCTTTTGAGACCAAGGGGTACTTGAGATTCCTTTTGAGACAAACGTGTAATTGGAGATCATTTGGAGACCAAGTGGTATTTGAAGATTCCTTCTGAGACCAAGGGGTACTTGAAGAATCCTTTTGAGACAAACGTGTAATTGGAGACTCATTTAGAGACCAAGTGGTATTTGAAGATTCCTTTTGAGACCAAGGGGTACTTGAAGATTCCTTTTGAGACAAACGTGTAATTGGAGACTCATTTGGAGACCAAGTGGTATTTGAAGATTCCTTTTGAGACCAAGGGGTACTTGAAGATCCTTTTGAGACAAACGTGTAATTGGAGACTCATTTGGAGACCAAGTGGTATTTGAAGATTCCTTTTGAGACCAAGGGGTACTTGAAGATTCCTTTTGAGACAAACGTGTAATTGGAGATTCCTTTTGAGACCAAGGGGTAATTGGAGATTCCTTTTGAGACCAAGGGGTATTTGAAGATTCCTTTTGAAACCAAGGGTATTTGAAGATACCTTTTGAGACGAATGGGTAATTGAAGATTACTTTTGAGACAGAACAAGGGGTAATTGAAAATTCCTTTTGAGACCAAGGGGTAATTGAAGATTCCTTTTGAGAGCAAGGGGTAATTGAAAATTCCTTTTCAGACCAAGGGGTAAATGAAGATTCCTTTTGAGACCAAGGGTTAATTGAAGATTCCCGTTGGGATCAAAGGGTACTTGAAATTCCACTCTGAAACAGTTGAACTGACTGCAAAAGTACAGCACACTGACACTAACCTTTACTACGTTAAGTTGCAATAGACGTTTAATTTTTCTACATTTTGCTGTGGTAGGTGTTGCAGAGAGTTTACAGATAAAATAATCTTCCTTTTTCAGGCGGTATGGAACGAGGGATGTGCGCAGGGCTGAAGCTGGAACCACACTGCCTCACAGAACGATCTTAAGAAGTGTGCGGACGGACAGACAGAGTGACGCAACAGAACTGCTCCGCCAGCGGTATCTAGCGCTGGAACGGAGAACTTCCAGCAACCGACTACTTCTGATCAGTGTTCCAACACAGCCAGAGATTTTAGTTAAGGGATTCGACCTCAAGACACTCTCAAAGTAAGCTCATGTCATAGACGTGGTAAGTCCAGACAAACGTGAAATTGTCGTTTGTTTAATTTCCGTCTCAAATATTCTCCGTCTGAATTAACACTACAAACCACATAGTTTAACGTGGACCGCGATAGCTCAGTCGATATAGCGACTCGATACGTGCTGGACGGTCCGGGAATCGAATCCCGGTGGAGGCGAGATTTTCCGCACCCGTCCAGACAGGTCCTGTGGCCCACTCAGTCTCCTATACAATGGGTACCGGGTCTTCTTCCCGGGGTAAAGCGGCCGGGGCGTGGAGTTGACCACCCACCCTCATCTAGTGCCATGGTTAAAGAAAGAGTACAGCTATACCTCTACTCCCTCTCTGTGCCTTCGTGGCCCGTTCTAGGGAGAACTTTTTACATACTTTAACATTTAAAAAAGCTGAATTTTACTCAAGCGGAATATTCATTCAGTATTTCAGCCCAATCTGTCCATAAATATGGAAATACAGGTAGAAAATCATTCAGGCCCCTAAGTAGAGTATTACTGTCATTGGCACGATTTTCGAGGAACTCAAGCCTGCTCGACAAATTTTCGTATAGAATTCCTGTACTGAATTTCATGGAAATTCGACACAATATGTAGTCGCTGATATAAGATGAGAGACAGACAGACAGACACACGGAAAATGGACGTAGTCTCCACATAAACCATTACTTTGTTTTTACTTCGCAAAGACCATCTAAAATGGGAAGTACAGCAATATAGAATTAATTTGAAAAAGGAGTATAGACTAACATTTCAAGTATTTGGCTTTATTTGATATGTTCATGTTATTTCTTAACAGGTACGTGGACTATTTCACCATTCCAAGCCACAATTTGACTGATTACTCGGAAAATGGCGTCACCTACCACCCCAGTCGCCTAATGGGTCTTGCCGATCTACTGAATACGGTAACGGAATGTTACAGATGTCAGTCGATATAGTATTCCGCGTCGATATAACAGATGTTTTCTCTTCTCTGTATCGAAACTTCTCATCATTTTGTGCCTTTTATAAGTCACTGACTTAACTAATTACATTCAGTGTCAAACACTCTATGTTACCTTCACTTGCATTAAACAATTGCCATTATTACTTATATATTTGTTTCCACCTAACAAATGAAAACTCTCTCTGCATTTTTAGCGATGGACAAAGTACATTCTTATAAGAGTAATTTTGTCATCGAGAAATTTTGCGATGTATTGATGAGTGGGATTCTTTTCGATAACAAATATTTATCGCCGATATCCTATCAATTCATTGGGTATCAACTGACATCTCGTAAATACCTGTAATGTTATGTAGAAATTAACTTGAAAATATGGTTTAACCCACTAGATTATTTTAGTATGCATGCTACTAGGTTTAACGTTCAACAATTCTACGTTCTGTCCACACAGTGTATTTATGTGTTTTGTGTGGATCTCAGAACAAACAGCGATTATTTCACTGTACAACATTAACTGACTGGTTTGTATAACTGAGACGGAGTGTGTTTACTGCGCGGTAAGGACTGTATTTATGTGTTTTGTGTGGATCTCAGAACAAACAGCGATTATTTCACTGTACAACATTAACTGACTGGTTTGTATAACTGAGACGGAGTGTGTTTACTGCGCGGTAAGGACTGTATTTATGTGTTTTGTGTGGATCTCAGAACAAACAGCGATTATTTCACTGTACAACATTAACTGACTGGTTTCTATAACTGAGACGGAGTGTGTTTACTGCGCGGTACGGACTGTATTTATGTGTTTTGTGTGGATCTCAGAACAAACAGCGATTATTTCACTGTACAACATTAACTGACTGGTTTGTATAACTGAGACGGAGTGTGTTTACTGCGCGGTACGGACTGTATTTATGTGTTTTGTGTGGATCTCAGAACAAACAGCGATTATTTCACTGTACAACATTAACTGACTGGTTTGTATAACTGAGACGGAGTGTGTTTACTGCGCGGTACGGACTGTATTTATGTGTTTTGTGTGGATCTCAGAACAAACAGCGATTATTTCACTGTACAACATTAACTGACTGGTTTGTATAACTGAGACGGAGTGTGTTTACTGCGCGGTACGGACTGTATTTATGTGTTTTGTGTGGATCTCAGAACAAACAGCGATTATTTCACTGTACAACATTAACTGACTGGTTTGTATAACTGAGACGGAGTGTGTTTACTGCGCGGTACGGACTGTATTTATGTGTTTTGTGTGGATCTCAGAACAAACAGCGATTATTTCACTGTACAGCATTAACTGACTGGTTTCTATAACTGAGACGGAGTGTGTTTACTGCGCGGTACGGACTGTATTTATGTGTTTTGTGTGGATCTCAGAACAAACAGCGATTATTTCACTGTACAACATTAACTGACTGGTTTGTATAACTGAGACGGAGTGTGTTTACTGCGCGGTACGGACTGTATTTATGTGTTTTGTGTGGATCTCAGAACAAACAGCGATTATTTCACTGTACAACATTAACTGACTGGTTTGTATAACTGAGACGGAGTGTGTTTACTGCGCGGTACGGACTGTATTTATGTGTTTTGTGTGGATCTCAGAACAAACAGCGATTATTTCACTGTACAACATTAACTGACTGGTTTGTATAACTGAGACGGAGTGTGTTTACTGCGCGGTACGGACTGTATTTATGTGTTTTGTGTGGATCTCAGAACAAACAGCGATTATTTCACTGTACAACATTAACTGACTGGTTTGTATAACTGAGACGGAGTGTGTTTACTGCGCGGTACGGACTGTATTTATGTGTTTTGTGTGGATCTCAGAACAAACAGCGATTATTTCACTGTACAACATTAACTGACTGGTTTGTATAACTGAGACGGAGTGTGTTTACTGCGCGGTACGGACTGTATTTATGTGTTTTGTGTGGATCTCAGAACAAACAGCGATTATTTCACTGTACAGCATTAACTGACTGGTTTCTATAACTGAGACGGAGTGTGTTTACTGCGCGGTACGGACTGTATTTATGTGTTTTGTGTGGATCTCAGAACAAACAGCGATTATTTCACTGTACAACATTAACTGACTGGTTTGTATAACTGAGACGGAGTGTGTTTACTGCGCGGTACGGACTGTATTTATGTGTTTTGTGTGGATCTCAGAACAAACAGCGATTATTTCACTGTACAACATTAACTGACTGGTTTGTATAACTGAGACGGAGTGTGTTTACTGCGCGGTACGGACTGTATTTATGTGTTTTGTGTGGATCTCAGAACAAACAGCGATTATTTCACTGTACAACATTAACTGACTGGTTTGTATAACTGAGACGGAGTGTGTTTACTGCGCGGTACGAACTGTATTTATGTGTTTTGTGTGGATCTCAGAACAAACAGCGATTATTTCACTGTACAGCATTAACTGACTGGTTTGTATAACTGAGACGGAGTGTGTTTACTGCGCGGTACGAACTGAATATTTGAACACTATAAATCAAATTAGTCTTAGGCTCAACACAGTTACTGTACCTACACGTGCAATTATATAAGTATATTTGTGCAACATGATCTTTCTCCCTCATCTACTCGTTTTTGAACGCGATTTTTTAAAATTGCTTTCAACTGTAATTCTGTACATCAATTACAGTATTGTTTCATTCAATGATAATTATATTCGTAGGCTTCATAATGTTTTCCTCGCATACAGACTTGAACACTGAGTGGAAATGCCCACGTTAATTGTTACTATTCACTTCTGCCTACTTCCATAGTTCCTGTTTCGTTGAATTTTTATAAAAATACAGTCGCTTCTGGGGGACATCTGTCTGTAATCCTAACGTCCTTACAAATAAATCCTAAGTTTTCAGACGTTTCTGAAATCAGATGAAACTCTTACAAAATATTTCCATGTTTACGTAAAAAAGCAGAGATGTACTTCATTTCAATTCTGGAGATTTTTACTTTTCCTGTGTAACTTAGCAATGCTGACAGGCCTGTTACTCCACAGGATTCCCTACTGGACTTAGTTACGGGGCTTGGAGCCCCCCAAGACAAGCTGATCATAAGCATTCCAGCCACAGTGACGCAGTTCACACTGACAGACGCTAAGCAAAACACACCGCGGTCTCCTGCCGCAGCTGGACCATTGCAACTCACACAGACAGAGGTAAATATGATAATCGTACACGTACTTAAGCGAAAATGAGGCAAGATTTGTTTAAAAGTGTAATTATTCAAGTACCCCAGTTTGTATTTGAGCACCGTACCATAAAGATATGTGACAGAATGGAGATAGGGCTGAACGAATTCTACCGAACTCAAAATTTCGGCCCGGAGACCAAATATCCTGAATGATCTTTTCCGCAGCTGCTCCAGGCAAATTCTGAGACAGTGCCTCAAAGTAGGTCACGGCCTCCTCCTTCCACGTCCCTGCGAATTCATTATTCATTAATCATCCTGTCATTTTGCAAGAGGGAGCACGCGGTGAAGCAGTTGGTTGAGGCACTGCGCTACAAGCCGGAAGGTCGCGGGTTCGATTCCCGATGGTGTCATTTACATAACCCTTTCGGCTGCACTATGGCCTTGTGGTCGACTCAGTTTCTAACAGAAATGAGTACCAGGAATATTTCCTGGGAGGTAAAGGCGGTCGGTGCGTAGGGCTGACAACCTTACCACCTTCATGTGCCGATTGTCTATAAATCTGTGAGCCTCAACCTCCTGGAACCCTAAGGGCCTGTCCAGGCCTGTAATGGGATAGCTTTGCTTTTACCTTTTGCTATTTTGCAAGATTTGAGGTTATCACAGCGGTGTCGCTGAGGATTGAAGTGTTCTGAGACGTGACGCCGTGTCATTGGGTTGGGGGGGGGGGGGTTCCCGGCTTTTCGAAGTATCGTTCTGCCTTTATCTTGAAGGTAAGCAGCCCAAGAAGATTTCCCAAAGACACGTCGTCACGACCCAATACCAATCACCATGGCACTGCAGTGCCTAAAGCCTAGAGCCCCACGCGCCCTTAACCTCAGCACTGATGCCCAGTTTGTAATTTCTAGCTTTGCAACTTGGTGTCTGCTGGTGGCTGGACCATTGAAAGGGATGAAGACCTCACGGCGCCATACGCCTTCAACAATAACACGTGGCTAGCCTTTGACGACAGCATTAGCGTTGGAATAAAGGTACAGTCTGTGTTCCTACACTAACTACATGGGCCACAGTCCTTCTTGAGAAGCTGACAGTTCGACATCTAGTAAAGAGATTCTAACCAATTTTATGGAAAAAAAAGTTTCATTGGTGTTTTCACAAAAGTCCGTCACTGGACCCCATCTTGCTTCTGATGAATCCGGTACAAATTCCCCCCCCCCCCCCATATTTTTTTATAATCCATTTTAATACAGGGCATACACAAAAAAATGGTGCGGTTTCATAAGTGAATAAAAAATTTATGTCTCACCTTACACGGGCACAACATACACCGTCAGCGGCGGCAACTGTCCAAGTTTCTCATGCGCTACCAGCAGTTCGCTTCTCATGCTTACTGCGTGGCCGCGGGGCCAGTTTCAAAGATGGCGTTGCAGCAGGAGAAGGCTGCTGCAAATGGAGACAAGAACCTTCTCCCTTGGCCACCCCGTTCGCCAGATCTTACACCGTGCGATTTCTTTCTTTGGGGGTTCGTTAAAGACAGCGTTTATGTACCACCATTGCCCACGTCCATCCATGAAATTCGTGATCGGATAACGCATGCACTGCAGGCCATTACAGCGGACATGCTACACCGGGTCTGGGATGAGTTTGATTACCGCGTGGATGTGTGTCATGTGACCCAGGGTGCACACATTGAAGGATTGTAATTACCAAATGAGAAACTGGGACAGTTGCCGCCGCTGACGGTGTATGTTGTGCCCGTGTAAGGTAAGAAATAAATTTTTTATTCACTTTTGAAACCGCACCATTCTTTTGTGTATGCCCTGTATTATTTTCTTGTCTACGGTCACATGTCTTCAGCTTTTTTCCACCTAGTTCCTAAACTGTGAGGAATAAACAAAGGGATACGTAAGAGAAGCTGTAAATTTACATCTGTTCTTTAAATATACAGTCGAACTCGGTTACAACGTCATGAAACGGACTGAATATTTTGTGTCGTTATAAACGAGTGTCGTTATAACCGAGGAGTATAATGTTATGGTTAACAGTGACGAATTAGTTAGTACCATAGAATATCTGACGGTATAGACGAGGTACCGCATAAACCGATGTCGTTATAAATGGGTTCTACTTTAATTTTCTAAAATCGAACTTATTTTATAAATCCTCTTTCTAAAGAAATTTAAAATAAATTTGCTTAATCTTCTAGTCTACTTTTCTAGCTAAAAGAAGCAAAGATGTTTCATGAGGTGACACTATCTTTTGTGCTTTTTTTTTCAACCTTAGATCTAGATGATCGATCTACATGGAACTTGATCAGAAATGTCACTTAAATTCACCCCAAAGTCATATATTTTAACTCAATAAATTCGTCAATAATGACAGGGTTAAATTGCTAAATTATGGGGTGGGGGCTGCACTATAGACATTTAATTTAGGGTCCTTAAATGAAATGTAGTCGCCCTCGGTGGACTAGTGGTTAGCGTGCTCGCCACTGGACCCAAGGTTCGCGGGTTCGATCCCGACCGAGGTCGATGGATTTTTAAGGGTGATAAAAATCCGGAGCACCACTTCCTTCGGAGGGGAAGTAAAGCCGTCGGTCCCATGTCGTAGATTTACGGCATGTAAAAGAACCTTACGGGCATGAATAGAATGTTACGTAAGCTAAATTCAAAGCCTCCATTTCTCACCCAAGTCTCCTGACTGCCTGCCAGATGGCTCTGGCGGACACATCAGGATCGATAGAACAGTAGCGCGGCCAGTTGGCCAGATCACCAACTGCCACGAATGCGCACGACTTAGTAACCTCGGAAAGAGGAGCCATGGTTATTATTATTATTATAAATGAAATGTAGTAAGATATACTAGGCTTGTCACTTTGACATAATATTTGGACTAAATAATTTTCTTCAATCCATGACATCTTTCATCTTAATTTATCCATATTCATTGTAAGTTCTCCCGAAAATGTGTGTTTTAACAACATGAAACACAAAACTTTATCGTGCTATAAGTTGCCAAGTTTCTGTCACAAACAAAGCCCCCGAACTTATAAAGCGAGGATGGTCAGGGCTATAGTTGAGTGTAGAGCAATGATAGTATAGTAATTAGAACAAAAAAATAGAACGAATTTTAAGACGAACATATTTCAGTTCAGCTTCGTCTACCACAAATCTCACAAGAAGTAACACAAGAATGAACCCGAGGTTCCGTGTTTAGGAACCAGCATTTAACTGAGTTAAGCCATGGCCAACTTTACAACGTAAACATTACGTGACTGCAGATAGTAATTTAGTATGCCTGTTATTACTAATTTCAGAGCAAGTATGTGTTGCTACGTGACCTGGCTGGAGCAGCACTATACCCAGTTGACAGTGCGGATTGGTCAGGAGCCTGTCTGGAGGATAACTCCACAGAGAGCAAAGCACCGCGGTTACTGCACCGTCTGAACCACGCCTTCACAACCCTCGCTCGTAAATCCAGAGGCGCCCTGCTGGAGACGCTGCAAGAAGACATCAGAACGTCAACACTTCTCACATTCTCAGGTTTGCAGAAAGAGAGAGAGAGACTGTGCGGTATTATGCCTACTTTACGGAAAGTATTCCTACTTTACGGAAAGTATTCCGGGTTACACTCTAGCTGATGTTTCGTTATTTCACTGTCACGTGCGACATCTAGTTACACTAGCTAACAAACAAACCAATAAACAGTATACGTCAAACACAACATTTGTTGATTAAAAACCTGATAACAGCTACATGTTTCGGCCAGTATTAAGCAATCCTCAAGCTGTACAAGATTGTACAAAGAGAAAATATACAACTATTTATGTAATATTATTAAAATGTATATGTAAATTTTGCCACATTATTTTTTTTCAGTTTTTTAACTAATGAATGCATTTTTTATTTTCGTATTTTTTTTATCAATGTACCCCTGATGATGGCCGAGTCACGGCCGAAACATATGTAGGGTGAATTGAATAAAATACGAAAATAAAAAGTGTATTCGTTGGTTTAAAAAACTGGAAATTAATGTCAAGATGCACGGTGAACACAACGTGACATGTCAAGATGCACGGTGAACACAACGTGACATGTCAAGATGCATGGTGAACACAACGTGACATGTCAAGATGCACGGTGAACACAACGTGACATGTCAAGATGCACGGTGAACACAACGTGACATGTCAAGATGCACGGTGAACACAACGTGACATGTCAAGATGCACGGTGAACACAACGTGACATGTCAAGATGCACGGTGAACACAACGTGACATATGCCACACTCATAATACTCGTATTCATAAGATGTAAATATCACAAAAATTATCACGGAACATCAATCAGTTACGACGGCTTGTCGGCTTTTATTCTGGTACAAGTAGTTGTGAGGTCGCCTCGGTGGACTAGTGGTTAGCGTGCTCGCCACTGGACCCAAGGTTCGCGGCTTCAATCCCGACCGAGGTCAATGGATTTTTAAGGGTGATAAAAATCCGTAGCACCACTTCCTTCGGAGGGGAAGTAAAGCCGTCAGTCCCATGTCGTAGATTTACGGTATGTAAAAGAACCTTACGGGCATGAATAGAAATGTTTCGTAAGCAAAATTTAACGGCCATTTCTCACCCAAGTCTCCTGACTGGTTGCCAGATGGCTCTGGCTGTCACATCAGGATTGAGTTGAACAGCGCGGCCAGTCGGCTGGTCTCCGAACTGCCACAAATGCGCAGACCACGTAACCTGGGAAAGAGGAGGCCCAAGCCCATATAGGGCTGTCGAGCCATGGTTATTATTATTATTATTATTATTATAAAAGTAGTTGTGAGACAAGTGGATTAATATATGTTAAATCATCAGACTGTTACTAAAGAAAAATACAAGAAAGATTAGGGATTCAGAAATTCCAAACCACACAGAGGTAATATCCAGGGAGAGCCTGGCGTGAACTGCGTGACAGCTATCTAGGGATCCCTCCCTGACCAAAGTTTCAGAGGGCTAATGCAGGGTAAAAGGTATTTAATTCACCTTGGGATCGCATGTAAGATAATTTTATAAAGCATTTTCCGATGATGACTGCGTCTTATGGTCCGGGAAATGCGATAATTTACTCCATGGAGTAGAGTCCTTCTTGAGAAACTAACAGTTGCTCAGCCAGTCAAGAAATTCTCCAAACTTTATGCAACCGGAAGGTCACAACAGCCTGCCAATAGCCCCTATCTTAAACCCGATAAATCCAGTACATATCTTTCCACCATATTTTATGACCCATTTTATTAGCATCTTCCCTTTATGCCTACATCTTTCAAGTGGTCCCTTCTCTTCATATTTCCCAATCAAAATTCTGTAGCCATTTTCTTTCTCTGTCCCGCACACACCACAACAATAATGAATGTTTGAGTTCCATTACATTTAGGAGTTTTCTTGAGTAGCTAAACGCGTAAGCTTCTCCAGTAGGACCCCGCTCCATGACACTGGACATTATTTAATATAGAGCTAAGTTTGTATCTAATAATAATAATATGTTACGTTGAATTTCTCATTTTGATAACTTGAAAATATGAAGTTATGTGTGTGTATGTATGTATGTACAGTAGGCCCTCGATTTAACGGACTAATTGCGGGGAAGATGTGTCCGCTATTGCCGAAAGTCCGTTAAATCGAATGTATTTTAAAAACATATATTAATAACGAACTTACAATGTACAGGGTGTATCAAAATGTTATTATAATGTATAAGTATCAATACAATATTATTATAATGTACATTCAGTAATTTATACACGGCACTAAAACATCTGTTAAAAATACAAAAATAAATTTAACGACAGGAACCAAACTTCATATTAATTAAACACGTCAAAAACTGTACAATGTAACTAGTGGAGTGTTGCCACTGTACAATGTAACTAGTGGAGTGTTGCCACTGTACAATGTAACTAGTGCAGTGTTGCCACTGTACAATGTAACTAGTGCAGTGTTGCCACTGTACAATGTAACTAGTGCAGTGTTGCCACTGTACAATGTAACTAGTGCAGTGTTGCCACTGTACAATGTAACTAGTGCAGTGTTGCCACTGTACAATGTAACTAGTGCAGTGTTGCCACTGTACAATGTAACTAGTGCAGTGTTGCCACTGTACAATGTAACTAGTGGAGTGTTGCCACTGTACAATGTAACTAGCGCAGTGTTGCCACTGTACAATGTAACTAGGCAGTGTTGCCACTGTACAATGTAACTAGTGCAGTGTTGCCACTGTACAATGTAACTAGTGGAGTGTTGCCACTGTACAATGTAACTAGTGGAGTGTTGCCACTGTACAATGTAACTAGTGCAGTGTTGCCACTGTACAATGTAACTAGTGGAGTGTTGCCACTGTACAATGTAACTAGTGCAGTGTTGCCACTGTACAATGTAACTAGTGCAGTGTTGCCACTGTACAATGTAACTAGTGGAGTGTTGCCACGATTTTTTCTTTTCTATTCACTAATAAAAATAAAGGTCCTAAATTTTTCCTTTAGGACAGAAATTTTTTGTCCGTTAAATCCGAAGTACGTTAAATCGAGGGCCTACAGTACGTATCAACGAAAGGATTGCCCTTTCTTCTCTGCAGACATACATACATACATACATACATACACACACACACGCGTCCTTTGACAGTTGATTATTCTAAATTAGCCTCAGGGAAAATCATCTGATAATAGCAAAAAAATTAAAAATTTTCAGGCGATGTGCAACTCTCACCATACCGAATCGTGAGAGTTATCGATAACCAAGGAGCCGTGCACGTTGTGAGGAAGGATGCAAGAACTGAATTCGAATGCTCAAGACAGGGTTATTTCAGACACCCACTCGATTGTCACAAGTAAGTTGATTTTATACCCTTTCTCACATAGAATTTTTCTTCGGGTTTCAATTTAGGTTTAGTTTCTGGTTCTCTGGCTGTTTTCATAAATAACATAGAAATATCAAGAACAACTAATTAACTTAAGATATTAATAGGTCCTCTGAAAGTCAAAACACTTTCCATAATTTATTGAACCCGAAGTTTCATTACCGTCGTCACAACAGCCCTCCCAATTGCCCCTGTCTCTGGTCTACATAAATCCAGCAAAAACAATTCAATCTAATTTTATAAAATTCATTTTAATATTATCCTCATACTACGCGCTTTCAGAATCTATGGATTCAACAGTCTTATTATTTGCCATATTCTAATACATGTCATTCCCAGGCTAAGGTAAAGGTAAACTTCTCCCTAGAACAGGCCATGAAGGCCCAGAGGGGGAGTAGAGGTATAGCTCTACTCTTTCTTTAACCCTGGCACTAGATGAGGGTGGGTGGTCAACTCCACGTCCCGGCCGCTTTACCCCCGGGAAAGAGACCCGGTACCCATTTTATAGGAGGATGTGTGGGCCCCAGGGCCGGTCTGGACGGCTGAGAAAAATCTCGCCACCCACCGAGATTCGATCCCCGGACCGTCCAGCCCGTAGCGAGTCGCTATACCGACTGAGCTATCGCGGCCCACTATTCCCAGGCTAAATAAGCTATAATTTATTTACTTGGACCAATCATGGTTAAAGTGTTAAGCATTTTTAATCCCCAGTTTTCAGTGTTTTCTGCACACTTGTTCCCTCACTTACAGATTCTACCGGTGTGTTAAATTCAACCAGTACTCGCCAGACTTTACCGTGTTTGAGTTCGACTGTCCGGCTGGCTTGGTATTCGACGAAAGTGTGGAGACCTGCGTATGGCCAGGTTCCCTTCCGGAAGCTGCTTGTCAGGGTTCCAGTGAAATCGCTCCTGTGCCCAGAGCCCGCTACGCTTGTCCCAGCACAGAAGGTTATTACGCAGACCCGGAAAACTGCCGTTGGTTCTTCGCGTGTCTGGACCACTCTCGGGATGGCGTCACTCCTCTGACAGCCTACGAATTCCGCTGCCCTTTTGGATTAGTTTTCGATGAACAAAATCTACTCTGCCAATGGCCATGGCTTGTTGATGGATGTGGAAATAGTGGCCTCTTTGCTGGAACCTACTTTGGTGCAGTTAAATTTGGCGACGCTGCAAGAAGAGGTTATGTTTCAGCAGCTGGTGGCGTCACGACATCACAAGCATCTGGTTCCTCGTTTGTTGCCACAGGAGATCTCGGATTGCGTTCAGGAATCGGCTTCACTTCTGGTGTAGTTCCAGCAGTTCTGCAGAATGGTGAAGGACCGGATGCTGGTTATGGTGCGGATGGAATACTGCTCACAGATGTAAATGCTGGTGGCAATGTAGGTGCATCATCCACATATGTTGCTGGAGCCAGTAGAGGCAATGTGAAGTACAGCGGTTCTTCAGCTGCAGGAGAAGCATTTGGTGGACAGATAGCAGAATCTTATATACTTCGTGGAAAGGACACTGAAAGTCTTGGTAATGCTGGCTCTTACAATGAAGGAAGACACATTTCCTCATATGCATCTTTCCCTGACTCATATGTGTCAGGTGGTAGAATCGAAAATTCTGGTGGATTTGTGTTGGGAGAACATTTTGGTGTCCACCGAATTGGTACTGGGTTTGGTGTCATATCTGGAGGCTCTTCTGACACATCTGGTACACACTCTGCTGGTATTGTTACTGGTACAGGAAATGGCGATGCAAGAACTTTCTACTCATCAAGTGATAACCATCGTAACGAAGGAGAATATTTCTCAGGCAGTGTTCTGTCATCTACACCCACTCAGACTGTGGTCAAGAGTCCAAATATCCCAGTAATTCCAGTTACTACATTGAAGAAACCAGCTGTGGCTCAAATACCATTTGTACAACCTATTGCAACATACCAACAGACAGTTGTTGAAACTCCTCAGGTTCCAGTTGTTCCTGTCACAACCTTCTCAAGACCTGCTGTAGCAAAGGTAGAACCAGGCGCAGTCCCTGTAGCGACATATCAACGGACAGTTGTTGAAACTCCTCAGGTTCCAGTTGTTCCCATTACAACGTTCTCAAGACCTGATGTAGCAAAGGTACAACCGCCACAGTCCCTGTAGCTACATATCAACAGACAGTTGTTGAAACTCCTCAGGTTCCAGTTGTCCCCGTTACAACTTTCTCAAGACCTTCTGTAGGAAAGGTACAACCTGTCGCAGTCCCTGTAGCTACATATCAACAGACAGTTGTTGAAACTCCTCAGGTTCCAGTTGTTCCCGTTACAACGTTCTCAAGACCTGCTGTAGCAAAGGTACAATCTGTCGCAGTCCCTGTAGCGACATATCAACAGACAGTTGTTGAAACTCCTCAGGTTCCAGTTGTTCCCGTTACAACGTTCTCAAGACCTTCTGTAGGAAAGGTAGAACCTGCCGCAGTCCCTGTAGCAACATATCAACAGACTGTTGTTGGAACTCCGAAAACAGTAGCTGTACCTGTTTACCCCGCTGTGACTCCTCTTCAGCAAGCTGTATCCGTGACACACCATGTCAAAAGACCTACAATATCACAGACATCAATTGTTGATACAGCTTTCTTAGAAGAAACACCGGTTGTTCCAGCTGTTTCCATAAGAACGAGATTGCAACCAGTGCCATATCAGGCATCAAACATACCTGCCGCGAAACCTATTATTCCTGTTGTAAATACATATTTTAGCACACCAGTTCCTATTGTAGCTCCAATTCAAAGTGACTTTGCAAAGACTGGTAGTGCTAGTTTTGCTACTGGAGGTGACACAGAAGGACATTCTTTTCACAGAAGACCTTCTATATCTGTTGCTACAGATGGAGCTGCTGGCATTTCAATACCACTTGTAAGATCACATGTTGACACCTTTGGTGTTGTAGTCAATGACAATGAGGCTCAAGTAACTCCAGCTCCTGCGATAAAGAATGACATATTTCGTAGCAGCCACTCTTACACAACTCCAGCTACCAGCATTTTCACCAGTAGCTCAGTCCCTTTTTTCCCAATACCAATTAATTCTTCTAGTGGACACGTTTCTTCAACGCCAGATCCTTCTATCCTTATTGGCAGTTCCTTTCCTGTAGTGAAATCACAAGCTGCCACCGGACGTTATTCATACTCTGGCCCAGCAATTGCTGTTCTTACTGGAACGCCTCCTTCTGTTACACAAGTTCCAGTTTTACATTCACGTGTGTCTTCAGGTAGTTATGCGGTACCAGCTGTGCCATCTGTCAGATACTCCTATCCCTCACCTGCACCTACTGTATTTACCAGTGGTGCTGTCTCACTTAATGCAGTCCCACCTCTTAAAACAAATGGTGAATCATACTCATTTCAAAGTTCTGGTACAATTAGTGGTGACAATATTCCAATTACAAACACAAGAATAACACCAACAGTTGGATATTCATATCCAAAGCCATCTACTCCCTTCATCACTGGTACAGCTGCAAATTTCAGAGGTGCCCCTCTAGACAGTGGACTTGGGAGAGCAGTACTTGATAGTTCCATAGGATTAGCCTCTGGTCTGGAAATCCCATCTTCCACAGTACGACCAACAACTATTGCATCAGTTATTACTAGGAAACCTTATACTACTAGGGTTGGTGTTACCACATTCATTTCACCCCCTACTTCCAACATAGAAACAGCCAATGCGTATGACAACACGTATGTACCTTCATCTGCTACAGTATCCCCAGACACACTTATATCCAGAAGTCATACATTAAACCAGAAGGCTATTCTTTCATCCACTGTTGAACCAATTCATTCAGTGTCATTTGTTGATGGATATTTTGGATCACAGACATCTAATGAGCATGGTGCATCTGCAGCTTCCTACCCTGGTGCAGTAGGAAGGGAAAAATTCATACCACAATTCAACGTCACCTACGGGGCTCCAGCTGCCACAGCGTACACAACTGGTTCTTCCTTCATTTATGACGCTGGCCAAGCGCAAAGACATGGAAGGCCTTACTCTGGCCACATTTCAAGTACTCCATTTCCAGTAACTTCAGCACCTGGACTCAGTGCCACTTTTTTTCATCTACCACAAGGCCTGTTACATACACACCTGTAGTGCCACCTAAATCCTATGTCACAGTTTCACCAGCTGTAAAGACTACATACATATCCCCTGCTCTTCCAGTAGCAAGTGTAACCTCTACACCAGTCTTACAGTCAACATCATCAGATTACAAGTATTTAGAAGGATATGGTTTGCGTGTTGGTCAGTCCTGCGTCACGTAGGAAACCAACGTCCACAACGCCTATCAATTATGATAATGAGAATGTTGAAGTTCTTCTTGATAAATACTCAGGAAAGTTCGGTGGTCTTCTGGACAACAATAAGGAAGGTTTTATTAGTGGAGTGATAACTGATGGCCTTGCTGATCGTGGTGCAAAACAGGGTGTCACACGGTGGCATAGGAGATGCTTTACAAAGAGGACATGTTGACAGTGTGGGTCTGTCCAGGCTTGAATGGCAGATATGCAACAAATGCAGGTTATATTGACAAAGGCTCTAACACTGTGTTTGGAACCAGGACAGGCTTCTCAACTACATCTGCTACTAGTACTGGCTCAAGCGCTTCACGCAATACTGCAGATGGAACTTACATTAGCACGACTGCATCACCAAGTAGAGGAGAACCGAGAGGAAAGATCAGATATGGTTCAAATATAAACATCGATGCAGATGGAGGGATCGGATATGAAGCAATCACAGTTGAACGGGAAGGCATGAAATCACGATATAAAGAAGAACCCGTTGTAGTTATAACGCGTCTCAGTGATGTAAACCCACTGCTAATAGCTAAACTAGGGGCTCAGTGCACATGTAAATCTAACACTGTCACACTGAAGAGACCAGATGTTTACTCAAGGGGTGGGAATTCAGGTAGTAAATCGCTGCCAATTTCTAGCCCTACTCTTCAAGATGATATAACTTCACGAAGTGAAACATACAGTGCTCCTGAACATGTTCCTTCAGCTCTTCTTCCAGGATCAAACATTGTAACAGGAAGTTCTCCAGATATTATTCTTGGATTGAACGAAGGATTACCTTCATCAACATCTGTTAACTTAGACCCAGTTGCGTTTGCAATTCCTAGAGCCAATGAATTCCTCAAGGTAATTGGACTGGATGAAACTGGAGTCACGCCAGCAGCTGCAGTGTTGGTAACAACATTCAGGCCACACACTAAGCTATCAGATGTCACACACACAACAGCAAGGCCTTTCAAGATTGCTTCACCTGTTCCTCCTATTACAGATGTGAGATCACGTGCCAGGCTTCATGTAGTGCCCACCCCTCTTGTACCTCTTGTTGAAGTCAGCCCCAGCATTCCTACCACTGTAGGTGTCACATCCCATTCCCGAGCTCAGGTACCACTTGTGGTCTCCACCACCACCGTCCCAATACAAGTGACAGGAGTCCCAGACATCACGCAGTTGCATCATTTTCTGGTGGTCACCATAAAACAGGATGCCCTGATTCTAGTGTAGAAGTAACAGGATCTGCAACAGGCTTAGACGTTAAAATAGATGGCCGAGCACCTGGAGTGGCAGGACGAGTAGCAATAGCAGCTGGAAGGTCATTTGACCGATACGGACCAGGAGGTTGGCGAGGATTGGACGAGACCTTGCAAGGGTCTGTAGACTGTCAGAGAGCAGGGCTCTTCCGACATCCAAAATATTGTAATAAGTTTTATGCATGCCACTGGGATGAATGGAAAGGACGTTACACACTTCATGTGTTCAACTGTCCCGTTCATCTTGCTTACGACTCCAGTCTAGGAGCATGTAACTGGCCATCCAAGGGTCCTGCATGCTCAGATGATACTCTGCTTGTGTAGAAGCCTCCCTTGAAAACAAAAGGTTGGATGACAGAAACATTTGTCAGGTTTTAAATTAAATATACAAACAAAGTACCTTCAACAAATTGTGATTTGTCTCTAGGCTTTTCTTTTTCCCAGAACAACTGTCTATGAAGAGACCAGTAAAACTGCTTCCTGCATTACACTGAGAGTGAACGTTTAATTTGTTATCAATTACATACTTCAAATGAACATAAGTTAAACTACACACAAAAAGTTTGTATGTCTTGAAGCTTGTATGGCAACTAAATTCAATATTATCATTCTGGGCTAACAGCCACATCTAGCCTAAGACCTTGTATATGTACATAAATTTCACTTTATATTCACCGTGCATCTTTTTATAATTGAATTATTTGTACCAACAAATGCACTAAGACAGTTTTTCACTGTTTACTTTTTTATTATGATGCCCCAATACGCATTTCGGCAGTTATTCTGCAATCATCAGGGGGTATTTTAAGGACTTTTAAGGGTATTTTACTGACTCACTGTTATGACATAACCAAAGAATTGGTCTATGTAAAAACTCCTTAAAATACCCCCTGATGATGGCAGAATAACTGCCGAAATGCATATTGGGGCATCATAATAAAAAATTAAACAGTGAAAAACTGTCTTAGTGCATTTGTTGGTACAAATAATTCAATGTACATACAATTTGCAAAGGCTGGGTGGTGAGTCATGTCATAACCCTGATGATGCAGGGGGAGTTGGTCTCTGAAACACTGGATTACTTGAACTATCTGATGCGCATTTTATCACCCAACTCTGTATATTTAAAGACGAAATGAGACTTCATAATTTTACCTTCTTCTATTTAACAGTTTAAATTTTCATAATTATAAATTTGTTCAACCATTATGTTTTGATATCGACAAATACAAACCTTGATGGCTGCAGTCATATTCATTACATTTATGTTCTTATTTTCTGCATAAATGTGAGTTGCTGTCTCAAAACATTCTAGTTGAAGCAGCATTTACAGGTAAATGGGATTCCACTGCTCAGTTATTTCAACAACTAGAAACGTTCTGGTTCACCACATTGTAGCCATAAGTCACACTACAATGTGCACCATAATTTGTTACTAATAAGAAGGTAGTTTTGTTGTGCTTAAAGTATATTATGTGATATTTCAAATATGTACAGTGATTGTACTGGCATCACAAAGTGTATTCATTCATTCTGTAGCCTGTCTTACGACAGGTCCGTAGCCTCTTCCAAAGCGAGTTCTCCACAGGGTGCGATCTAGTGCTTCCTCTTTCAATTTCCAGTATCTTTTCTTTTCCTTAAGGTCATCCAGTAGCTGCTTACGCCTTCTCCCTCGTCGTCCCGTCATTTCTATCCTTCCTTCTAACTTTCCTTCAATCACGTGTTTCAGAAGGCAGTTTCTATGCAAGATGTGACCAATCCAGTTAGCCTTTCTTCTTTTTATTGTATGTACGATATTCCTCTCCTCCTCACTCTGTGTAATACTTCTTCATTTCTCACACGATCGGTCCAATGATCTTCTCCATTCTTCTCCAGCACCACATTTCAAAACTTTCCAGATACTTCTGATCTACTTTCCCAAGTGTCCACGTTTCAGCACCATACAAAGCTATGCTCCAAATGTAGCACTTTACTAGTTTCTTCCTTAAATTTAATTCCAGTTTGCTGGTGAAAAGATTTTTCTTCTTGTTGAATGCTGTTTTATACTGTACTGTGTATACTGTACATAAATCTTCTAAAAATAGTTCGGTATTTTCCATTTGAATTTCCATTAATTCTATAAATTACTGTAGTACTTGAAGCTTAAAATGGCCTAATAAAGTGCTGAATTTTATCAACACTCAACAGTAACTGACATTGTACTTTAAAAAGTAAGATGACTGTGCCAATTTTCTGTAACTGTGAACATTATTGTTCAGATCTTAATACTGCTCCGACCGTCTTAATTTGGTTCCTGTTTTTTTTTCTTTCTGTACAGTATTTGGAGAGTTCCTTCTTAGTTTTATACATTTTAGCTACTGGTCAAATTTACAAGGCAAAAATAGTAAATCACTTCTGATAAGAATTTTATGGGATATTTTGGTTTAAAACAGTTTTTATGACAAGAAAAGTATACTTCATTCTTTTCAAACGTGCAAACTTGTACTGCAGATTTCCCAGCTGTGAATATTGGTTGTGGTAAAAGTTTGGACTGCTAGGTCCTTGCAAAATATATGTACACTATACACGCACGTGTTTAAACCTTACTCATGACATACATTATACGTAAGTTCTGAATGATCATTTTCAACAGTGACACAGAAAATAATGAAGTTGTAAAAACTGTATTTAAATACACAAGAATAAATACATTCTGTATGTCATACTAGTGCAGCGTGGCACAAAGAAAATAATTTATATGTAACTTATTTATATTTAGAGAAATAGTCACTTTTTATATTTGTATGTGGAACTATAACCACAATAGTTAGAATTACAAATAAACCATATATAGTGTGTATTTTGTATGTCTGCTTAGGTAAGACCTTTGTAATTATCTCCATATATAAATTGTAAAAGTATAGTCTATAGTAAAATGTTGTAAAGCAATATTCCATTTCTCTTGTTTCACCCTATGAAGAAAGACCTATCTAAGAAGAAACTGATCAGTCAACTGAGCAACCAAGGACACATAACAAGAATAACTGATTTCATTTTATGATGCAGTGACAGTCACAAAGCCTGTTCCATCTCCATTAAATCATCTTTTGATATTCAAAATTCCCTTTACCTCATAATTCAAAACTCTCCTTAGATTTCAATTACCTTCTATATTTTAAAATGTTTACACCACTTATTTCTGAAGTCTGAAAATCTCTCTCTAATGTTATTAATATGCAATCTCTAATATGGAGGTTATATACATTCGTTTCTGATTTCATGGTAGGATACATTACTACAAAGGGCGGCGGAAACCATGGAGTCAGTAAATAATAAAATATCAGAGGGAGGTATGTGAATTTGACATATAGATAGAGAGATTGTATGCATGCCTAATAAATGTCGTAATAATTTTGTACATGTCCAGAGCTATGAATGTTGTGAAGGCACAATATTTGAGGTTATATCTGACGAATTTCATGAAGTCAGAACCTGTATATTGTTATAAATTATGCACACAAAATGATCACTAAATACAATTATTATTATTATTATTATTAATTTCTAGCCTTACCACTTAGATCAGAACATTTGAAGGTAAACAGTGACATAAATTTTTATCATAAATTTTTTTTTCAATAAAATCTCAGGCTGACAGCCACATCAGGCCATTCAGCCATAACTGCTTCAGAGACAGACTCTTTGGCTGTCATCAGGGTTCTGCTATCAGAGACCTATCACCCAGAAATGATTTTACTCAATTTAGTCACCGTGAAAGCTTCAAAACATGTATGACTTCTTGTTTCTTTGAGTGTGTATTGTCTTCAGATTCTGATAAGGGTCCTTTCCTTCCTGCAGAAATTTGTAAGCTATCCATTCTATTCTGCACTGATGTTATAGGAAAGTTATTTGTGCCAACAACCAAATCAGGCACCATACTGTATTAGCTAGATGCCTGCCTTCTCTATCCCTTCACCTCTAGGCTGCTAGCTCACTCAAGTCCAGTGATGTCAATCGCAGCCCAACTCATCAGAATGACACTTTCCCTGAAAAAAAGAATGAATTACCAATTGTTCAAACTGTAACTCACATTCTAAAGGGAAACAGGTTCTGTGGATTCCTTAGAGAGGTTTCATTCCAGCTGTAAATTAAAGAGGACAACTGTTGGTTCATTACCAAACTTCTGAACTTTACTCCTTCATATTTACAACATGTTCAAAAAACCAGGAATTATTGAATAGAATAATATTTATTTCATTGAGAATGAACAAAGTAATAAAACCTCCGTGAGTGAATTTGTTCGTTATAGTCAGTTTGTAGGCAGCTACGGTGATATGATGACATTTGAGGGGTGTAGAAGGGTTCAGTTTTATAGCTGAATTTTTATAATACAACTATTAGTATATTGCCCTATGTAAGCGTATAGAAAGAAGTTACAAGTTAGGAAATTCTGTAGCACACAACGGTATGGTTCTTTTTACCTTCATTATTTACAAATATAATACTGCAATAACATTTGCAAAATGGCCCCTCCAGGGTGGTAGCAACTGTACAAATTTGGTCACAAATTCAAAACCTGGAACAGACTATGAATTGTGCTCTCACACAGTTATTGGACCTTCGCATGAAGTTACCTTTGGTCAAATAAAGTGCTTATATGTTTAATAATTGTTTAATCACGTAAAGAAAAATATGTCCCCGTCCTTAATTAAGAGCCAAACCGTGAAGTGATATGGAATGGTAGAGGCATAGCTCAGGCCTGTAGCCAGAGGGGTGCTAGTGGGTGCAATGCACCTACTACAAATCTTGATGCTCCCACTAGAAACCTGCAAAATATAAAAAACAAACATGCTAAATCAACCCACTAAAAAACGTGCGACACCCTGCCGCATCCACGTATTGCCTCTGTCGAACCGCCACGGTTGGAAACAACTCATTTTCAAAAATGTATGTATATGCAAGATGTTTTGTGCAATGTTGTAGAGTGCATTGTGTAATTAAAGTGTTGATTTTGTGGTCCTGACAAAGGCGCTTTTTATGCTTATGTGTACATAATATACACATACAGTATATGTATAACGCAGCACCACCTCCATGCGCCGATTATCTAGAAATTCTGGGAGCCTCAACCTCCTGCAGCCCTAAGGGCCTGTCCAGGCCTGTAATGGGATACCTTTTATATGTATAATAGAGCATCATATACATATATACATGCGCACTGCACCGACTGCACCGACTGTGTTCATGGTCTGACTACAGGCCTGGTGTAGCTCTACCATTCACAAAAACAAGACTAGATGTAGGTGAGTTGTCTGCTTCATGCCCTGGCCACTTCACCCCAGAGAAAAAGCTCCAGGTACCCAATTAACATGGGGCTAGGTGGGTCCTACAGCCAGTCTGGATGCTCTGTCACTGCTAGTAATTTTACACTATTATGAAATTCTAGAACCTAAGGAATCCTCTAGGATATGATCACCCAATGTTTTTGCCTTCTTAATGTAGCTATTTTCCAAGTGGTCAAACTATTTGGAAAATCAGCAATAATGGAGTCCTAACTGTATCCATAATGAACAACTAATGACTGGATACAGTTTGAAGGAAACATTTTATTAAGATCAAGTCTGTTCCCAATTTGCTACACTTTTGTTACTGTTTGTGATAATAATTAATGATAAATCTCTGTTTAGACCAGCTGTAAGAACCTTTAATCTGTGACTAACATGAAGAATAAAAAGGCCAGAGCAGACGAATTAGAAATCAACTTGAAGTGACCCTGAAAATCAGGTCTTTAGTGACATGGGGCCTCAAATTTTTATGTGCGCTTCTCAGATTTTGGTTGTGTAATTTTTTAAGGCTTTGTCTTACTACACAAAATTTTGAACATATACCAGTGGTGAGTATTCATATCTTCCAAGTTATACTTTGAAGTTTGCAGAAAAGTGCATAAATGTGAATATATATAAACAAACAATTTTTGTTTCTGGAAACAGCAGATGTAACTTCAATGCAGAGAGAAGGTAACAACATTCTTTGAACTCTTGTTCACCAAATGCACCAAATTCTTCATCGCATGAGCAGTAAGTACAAAACCAAAACAAACAAATATTTCTTGACTGAAATTATAGGAAGTAGGCCTTTAAGTGTTCCTGTGTGACACGAAACATTATCAACTGATGTTTCTTATTTTAGTATCCCACAAACATAGCACAATTCACAGACATCCCCAGGGAACATTAATAAATACAGTACAGATACGTACGAAAATAGTTACAAACAGCTTTTTCAATGCACTTTATACCAGAAACTCAATAATCTTAAAACACCATCCTTGCAACCTTAAATCAGTAGCAACTGGGTCTATAACAAACTTTAACTCTGAAGCAAAATGAATAAATGCACGTGAGATTTAAGGTACTCACACAGTGTGTAGGCTTTCTGTAGAGTAGGTTCTTCAGGGATATGACACCAGCAGTTTGGTAAACAGGTACCATACTGCGTGGTGACACATCCCAGAAAACCACATTCTTAATAAACCTCATGTTTCAACAATAAATGCTAAGTGTGTAAGGTTCATAAATCACAGCAGAGAACTTGTAAGAAAATTTAACACAACTAATTCTTACATAAGGTGAGGCTGTACACCCCGTCTTAGCAAACTTTAATTTTATCAAATTTAGATGCATTTTTCTAAGTGAGCACAAACTCCACCTGTATGAAATTTGACATTTATGTGGTTGAGGGTTCTGAATTTTTCTGTTACAGTGATTTACTTCTAAACATAATTTTAAGTAGTCTTTTAACTTCACCTCCCCCCCCCCCAAAAAAAAAATAAGTACAGGAATAAACCACTGTAGAAGTAGGTCAGCAAATGTATGTGTACCAAACTTCAAGATGATAATGCATGTTTTTGGCTAGAAAAAGTACAGTACATCTAAATTTCATAAAATTAACATTTTGAAGAAACGGTTCATAAATATGCCCCATGAATTTAAAGATTCTTTTGTCAGAAATAATTGTTCATTTCATTTCCATAGTAACATATTTTCAAAGTGATTAAAATATTAAATGACAAATTTTCAAATTAAACACTGAAGCAAAGGTTTGTAAGACCCACTGAGGAAGGAAAAAAAATGAAAAATGGAAGGAGAATGCTAAGTCTGACATAAAGTACTGTGAAGAAATTTGTGATTCCATAAAATGCACTAGTATTAAATGTTGGATAAGAAATAGAAAAGATGTGCATACCACACTTAGTACATCACTGCTTATGTAATTAACAAGCATTGTAAATAAATACATGTTTTTGCATGTAGTTAGGCAAAAAAAAAAAAAAAAAAAAAACCAAACAACAACCCATTTCAGATTCTCATGGCAGTGAATATGAAGATTATCGTCTGGAATGTGACATCGTGTAGTTTAGTAGAAATGTACCACTGTCTCAGAGAATTTCAATACACTTTTATCAGACTACAATCTGTCACATCCAAGAACACACCAATATTCAGAAAACAAATTTCAATATAATTTTGAAAATAATTCTTCTAAAAATTATGAAAGCGCCATTTCATTTACCTTCCTGTCATGTATTATGTAAACATAAAAGTTAAATGAAATGTAATGGAGAATAAGTCTCCATAATTTAATCATGCAGAAACAATCAGATTAAAAATGTAAGGTATTTAATGTGAAACTTTCTAATTTATTCTTATATCTCAGCATATGTGTGATTTGCAAATGCAAACACAGGCACACAAAACACTAATAAAGGTGTAAATGTTTCAAATTCTTCCAGAAATATTATTCACGAAACACAAACTAATCCTACAAAGTAATATTTTGACTGAATCAACTTAACAATATATTAATGTCTTCACTCTTCTTGGTTTCATGCAGTGTTGGCTGGTAGTTGTTTACCGACGTTTCGGGACAGACTATTGGTCCCATCTTCAAGGGTCAAGCAATCCAAGAAGAATCTTTGAATGCTTGACACTTGAAGCTGGAAGCGACAGACTGTCCCAAAACGTCCATAATCAAGTACCAACCAATGCTGCATAAAACCCAGAAGAGTGAAAACCTCAACTTCCAAATGCATTATTTCTCAGGATTAATTTGAAAAGCATCCTTGTACTAATCAAGGATGTCGCTAGATTTTTAATAGTAGAATAAAAAATGAATGCAACAAAATATACAATTTTTGTGTAAAACCGCTCTCTTATTAAAGTACTCTTGGATGCCTCATTGCTTCCTAAAAACCAACTGCTTCAATGTAACATTGACAAACAATGGAAGTACAGTCATTCATGCAATGCAATAGCAATAAAGTACTCATATTACATTGCACTTCACAGCTCTTAAAACACATAATTTTATAACACACAGTGTCCAAAAAAAAAAAACATTAGATTTAATTGGTCAATTTCACATAATTTTGTTTTCAGTTATGGCATACATTTGACAATAAACCCTGATCAACCACAAAGAGTGGTAATTAAAGTCACTGAGCAGAAAGTGTACTGCAATTCTTAGAATGTGATTTGAAGGCTTTTAATTTATTATTAGATAATTAGTAAGCACCCGCATCATAAGTGTATATTCATGTGACAGAAACCAGAACAGTAGGAATGGCAAAACAACATAATGTACAGCATATCCTATTTGTTTTCCATTCTGTAGGAATCGCGGTTTGATTCTCGGCAGAGCGTTCGGCTCACCCAGCCTCCTATTCGATGGGCAACAGGAGCCCTTTCCTTAGCGGCGAGCAGTCAGGACATGAAGCTGACCTCACACCCCCATCTAGTTTTTTTTTTTTTTTTTTATGGCTCGACAGCCCTATATGTGCCTGGACCTCCTCGTTTCGTCGAGGTTTCATGATCACACACATTTGAGACACACCACAGTCGGTAGGACTCCTCTGGACGAGGGACCAGCTCGTCGCAGAGACCTCTACCTGACAACACACAACACTCACAACAGACAGACATCCATGCCCCCGGTGGGATTCGAACCCACGATCCTAGTAAGCGAGCGGCCGAAGATCCACGCCTTAGACCGCATGGCCACTGGCATCGACACCCCCATCTAGTGCCGAGGTTAATAATCAGTGGAGCTATGTTTTCACTCCCCCATATGGACATCTTCTCCCATTTCCCTTGCTCGTGTTTTGTTGCTAGGTTACATTACCCGGTTCCTATAGTACAAACGTGATCTGTGTCGGCCACTACTTCAGTAAACATATGATTAATTTATGTATGATGAGAACTGACAACAAACAGTCAAGATACACAAAAGCATTTTAAACAAACAAGAAACTGCAGTACTGAAGCACAAGGAACACAGCAAGGAAAAGAAATGCGTCGTTATCAAAAGCTAAAAAAAGTGAATGTAATTCATAATCATAAAACAAAATGTTGTTGTAAATTAGGCTCCTGTCATTCAGTTATAAATTAAAGGTGAAGCTCAGCCTATAACCTGCCATGAAGGCACAGAGGAGGAGAAAATTTAATTCTACTCTTTCTTTAACCTCAGCGCTAGATGGGGGTTGGTGGTTAACGCCACGCCCCGGCCACTTTACCCCCGGGAATGACCCATGACCCACTGTACAGGAGGCTGGGTGGGCCCCAGGGCAGGTCTGGACAGGTGCAGAAAGTCGCGCCTCCGCTGGGATTCGATCTCCGGACAGTCCAGCCCACAGCAAGTCGCTATATGGATTACGCTATCCTGGACCTATTCAGTTATAAATTCTTCAGGTTATTAATCCATTGTTGACTAATAATGTCTCTGAGATAAGGCTCAAATGGCCATACCATTTCTCTCAAGACATTTTGAAGTTCACAGTTACGTTGCAATATTACTTTGTATTGTCATCAGCAGATGATAGTCTTTCTTTGATCCAAGAATGTAATTTATTTACTAATATAAACAAGACAATATCTAAGAATAAAAAAAGGTTATAAGAGCCATTTAAATGTTGCTGCAAAGGCACGCAAGGTACCATTTAACCCTTCAGTGCCAGCCTCTGTGCACTGTACTGAGTGAATGCATTTTAGGGGTCATTTAAATTTAAAACTCCTCTGACCTCGGGAGTAGTTGGAATTTAAACCCCAGCATCACTGAAGGGTTAAAGAAGTCTTCAAGTGGTTAAGACGGTATTGGTGTTATCAATCATCGAATATAATTACGGTAATACTTCTACTGTCACAAACTTATTAAATGATGATAATGTTTATCTTATACAACTTTAAATTTAGTTCCATGATCTGTGAACTATAATGGCAGATTTATGTGTTACATTACATTATTTAAATGTACATGTAACGTGGGTTCTTAAGGCAAATGGGATATGCTGTAGTGGTTGAAAAGAGCAGAAAAGTGGCATAATATTCAGACAACAAAGAGAGAGTATGTGGACTACATCAGGCTAAGATTTGCAAATATTAGCTAAGGACAAAAGAGCAAGTCAGTATTTACAATCATATCTACAGTAAAATAACTACAAGTACAATGGTTCATGATATAAATATGAATAATTAAGTAAGACAATGCCAAATATGATTCGTACTTTTCTCTATATACAAGTTTCTGCATGGCAGAGATCAATAATCACAGGTGTGTGGAGAATAAGTATGATATATGTATTATTGATATTATTAATAATGAGTTTATGTCATATACTTCACTAATATTTTTTTTCTATAATAGGCACAGAGGAGGCTTTTTCTCGGAACACCGAAAAAAGCAAAAGAGAACCTCTAAAATATGTGCTATGTACTCAGATTATAGTCATATAATGATATAATTACTAAGTAAAACTATTATTTTTCTACTTAAAATGTTCATGTTATGAGTATGAATGAAATATATGGAATTAATATTATTCAAGAGGATGGTCCTTTGTTTTTAACTTTTAGATACTATGAGATTAGGAAAGTTACTACTTGGTCGATATTTATTGATGCAAAATTCCAAAATGTCATAGCAGACAGAGTGAAAACTCAAGGAAACACTTCCCATTACAGAAAACGTAACCACATTAAATGCATAGATCTAATATTAAAAGTGCAGAAAGAAATTAATAATCTTCATAGAAAAACATAATAAAAAAATTGTGAAATTTTTGGTGCCATACTACTGCAATGGAGAAGGTTCTAATGCATAAAATATTTGTAGTTACCGTATATTCTCGAATCTAATGCGCACCCTTTTTACAGTTTTAGAGGGCTAAAAAATCAGATGCGTATTAGATTCGCGTGCGGATTAGATTCGCGGTCTAGAGCTGGATTTTGGAAAAATGATTGAGCTGCTGTACGTGCCATAAGAACAATACAATACAATAATCTATTATTTTATTATTTATTATTATAATAATATAATAATTGGGTCCAGTGAATTTCCTTCGTGACGCCTCACACCCGCTGATCGCTGCCTTGTGTTTCCGCCATAGTCGAACGTTGCTTTCATTAACTCCAAAAATTGCAGCGGCTTTGCGGTTTCCATTCTCCTCTGCGCACCGAATAACTTCACGTTTGAACTTTGCCGTATATGAGAGTCGTTTAGATTTCAGGTGTCCCTCTTCCATAACTACGGTACACGACAAATTGGAACAAGCACCTCCCACGTTTCAACAACTAAAGCTCAGCTGGCTTCAGACGAGATTGCGCACGTCTGTTGAGAAAGGCCCCGCCTCTATCGGTATGACTCATCGGCCACAGGCGTAGCGTCGGATTTTAACGCATTGGTAACATCCAATATTATTCAATCAGTCGCCCCGTGGGCAAGGGGTGGTTGAAGGAAAGGTGCGGATTAGAATCGCGAACTAACTTTTTTTTCGTTTAAGAAGTCGCCAAATATTGGTTGCGTATTAGATTCGGATGCGCATTAGATTCGAGAATATACGGTAATATACTGTACTCTCAAACAAAATACACATGAAGATTAAAAGCAATTATTTATGTTTAAATATACCTTTTATGTTGAATTTCTCAAAATTTACCAGTAATAAGATAAGACAGATTTAAAACGATCTAAAAATATTAGTTAAACTCAACATCACTTCAGTAAAGAGTGAGTACACATATACATGTTTTATAGCAGTCACAAATGTCTAACATACAATTTTACAAATTATATGAAACAAATTTTGACATACTTAATATTGTTTTCACCGTGCATCTTGTATATATTAAAAACAAGACCAACTTGATGCACAATCACTATTAAAAAACTTTAATAGTAGTACTACATTAAACCCGACATGTTTCGGTCAGGTACCTGACCGAAACATGTCGGTTTAATGTAGTACTACAGTGATACCTCAGCTAACGAGTGACCCTGCTAACGAATTTTTCGGCTAACGAAGATTTTTTTCGCTGTTTTTCGGACTCGGCTAACGAATTGTTTTAGTGGATGCTCGCGCTAACATAAAGCAGCAAACATGAACGGTCGGGCCATTCCAGGAGCTTATCTTTTCCGTCTGTATGTGTGTGACAAAGAGATGAGCTGACCACATCACATAGGGCAGACCCACCAACCAAAAAAAGTAAGCGACAAACCCAAGGGAAGCAGAAAGTTGCTCACGTTTCGGCTAATGAAGATTTCGGCTAACGAATGTGATTCCGGAACGAATTATCTTCGTTAGCCGAGGTATCACTGTACTATTAAAGTTTTTTTAATAGTGATTGTGCATCTAGTTGGTCTTTGTTTTTAATAAATTATGACATGTTCATGTTTATTTTGTTTGTTTTTATTTTCATTGTAACACTCCTTCCTTTCATATCCTATCCAATTCATTATTTACCAACCATCCCACTATTCACTGCTATATAACGTAAGTAATGGGAAACATAAGTAACTATATAACTAAACATAAGTAACTATATAACTAAACATAAGTAACTATATAACTAAACATAAGTAACTATATAACTAAACATAAGTAACTATATAACTAAACATAAGTAACTATATAACTAAACATAAGTAACTATATAACTAAACATAAGTAACTATATAACTAAACATAAGTAACTATATAACTAAACATAAGTAACTATATAACTAAACATAAGTAACTATATAACTAAACATAAGTAACTATATAACTAAACATAAGTAACTATATAACTAAACATAAGTAACTATATAACTAAACATAAGTAACTATATAACTAAACATAAGTAACTATATAACTAAACATAAGTAACTATATAACTAAACATAAGTAACTATATAACTAAACATAAGTAACTATATAACTAAACATAAGTAACTATATAACTAAACATCACAAATAACTAAAAAATAAATGCTGTCTAAAAAAGCAGATTAAAAACCACTGGCTGAAAAGCAGGTAAAGTATGATTAAAACACATTATTAGAGCAGTGGTGTGATGATTCCAGCTTTTGGAAAGCTATTCAATGTAAACTGGTAGATAGTTACTGACATTTCAACGGATTATAAAGCCTCCATCTTCAGGGTCGAACAGTTCAAGAACAGCCCTTCTTCCTGGACTGCTTGACCTTCAAAATGGAGGCAGTGCAGTCCTTCTTAAATGTTAGCAATTATTTACCAGTTGACAGAGCATAACATTCCAGAAAACTCAAATCCTCATAGATAATTTGTATTTCATAACAGATGTAGATACCAGCTGTCAGATATAGAATGGTACAGGAAGCATAAAATTTACTCAAAGTTCTACAAAACAGAATATTATTTACTCCTATGTTTTGTTTATGGACGTTATTTGATAGGAGATTTAAAAATAAGTTTGTTACCAAGAAATATCTGCAAATGAACAATAATGAAATATTTTTCTCCTGGAAGTTATTCAGAGTTTATGTAAGCATGTGTCGCACATTTTGTACAGTGTGCAGCCAGGGAACATTATTTTACATTTTTTTTTTAAAGGCAAACATTACTGAATACTCAATAATAAAGGACATGATTTTTATTCACCAAACAAAATAAAGAAACTAACTTCACCTTTCTTTTAAATCAACAACTAAAGCTATTTAAAAAATACAAGCCATGAGATTAAATTAAACTGCCAAGCCACCTTCTCTTTCAGACATAACAGTGAGCACACTTGGCACACTCCGTATGCACGTGTATGCTTATCAAGACTTAAGTCAATAAAACAAACCCCTCACTCTATCAGTAACTTAAGTTTCTACCCCTGTCTGCTATTGGAAATATGGACTACAAGCTAAAAATATAAACCTCTTTAGTATACGTCCCTTAAAATATTAGGGAAGTGGAGAAAACTGCCTATAATATACTGTCTATAGATAGAAATACCGCAGTACCAGTAACATCCTACATACATCTGTATGTCAAGGCCTAATGCAGTTCTAACAGCAGAAAAAATACATCATTTGTTTCTTATTAACTCTCACTCAGTATTTTAATGATAACTGTTTTAATTAACAGTATTTAATTAAGCATATGCAGACTGGACGTTGGTACTTTGAATAAGATGACGAAAACTTCTGAAGCCAGTAATTGATAAATTAATTCTGTTTTGCTGTAACCTTGATACTTTCTGTTTGCCATTTATGTAAATATATAATGAGGATAAAGAGACTAAAGTTGGGTTCAACAAAATAATCATATTTGGATACTTCTGATTGTGTCTACAGAACCAATTGCCCTGTTTAAGGAAGTTACTGTATCATCAAACATAAAATACTCAACCAATAAATGCACTCTTATTATTAATTTTTAGATATTATGTATTATTATAATCGTTGTAAACCAGTCCAACATGTTTCGATCCCTTCCTGGGATCATCATCAGGGACATTTATGAGAGTATAAATTACATAAACTAAAACCAAAAATATAATTACATTTTAAGACTACAAAATGTATAAAAGATGATTAAAATTGTAGGTTATCACTTTAGGGTGGATGTCTGGTCTACTGTGTAGAGAGAATTGGTTGTTTATATGCAGATAGATAGGACAGTACAGCTCTGTCTGATATGCAGGATTTGACTGATGTTTTTCATGACAAATGGCCATGAACATGTCTCACCAAAATAAGGTAGTATTACTTTGTGATTTAATAAGTTTGGTCACTATTTCTTAAGTATCCAAATATTTAAACCTTTAAAGGTTCAAGCTAAATAACTATTTATTATAAGTAAAGAGGAGTGTATAACTGGATGACAGGCAACAGAGTGAAAGTTCAAGAAACTGCAAATAAATGTAATTCAGACAAACGAAAATTTTCAATGCCCAATCCAATGTTCAATCTGCAATATCCTCCATCATACCCGCAACTTCTTTGTTATAAATAATTTTCATTACAAAAAGTTTTTACAACCAGGTTTCAAATTATACATTTAAAATATTTTGATATGGAAAGGATAGCACTTGTGAAAAAGTCAGATGATTGTAGAGAGATGGTTCAATGTTAAATGCAATATGTCATAGAACATGTGACATTCTACCAAAATTATGTAGCTTCAAAATGTAATATAATGCAGCAAGTGACATAGGCTGTGAATGTAAACTTACAATATTATTAATGTAGAACAGTAATAACTAGAAATTATATCCTTATGTAAGATTACGTAGTGAACGGTCGGAAATATCTAATCATGTGACAAATTCGTAGTCACATTAATGTTCCACCGATCCGCATCTTGCTTTAGGTTCACTCAGGTCTTCCTGGAAGTATCTTGTACATGCATCACATTTTGCAGAATATGTTACTTGCTTCACTACGGTTTCACTTTACTTAACACACCAACACTTCACTCAGATATGTGCACAAATTGATTAATATATCTTCAAATCTTTTTCTCGTGGACATCGACTCGTAAAACAAAACTGCAGGTTGACGTATTTACACCCACCTAGTAACTTTTACTGTATGTCACTTATATGCTTCAAGTTCGGGGCAATAATCGTAATTCCTTTTAAAGTTAAGATCAAGGTTCTTAACATTTCTCCACGCAGTTAAAAGTCAAAGAACTCCTCAAGAGCTATGAAAATCTTACCATAGTACCAACTTGTATCCTGCTATAATGTAAACACATCCATTCAATCAATATGTTATACAGTACGCACAAAAAAGAGAAACAAATAAATTTAATAGCTTAGGGTTTTCCAGTACTTGATATATGATCCAATAAGAAATTCTTAATCATATCTTAAAGAAACATTAGAAAGAAATTACTTGACATTTCAAGTTTTCTTTAGAAGGTTGGTATTTCAGTTGAGGACATAATAAATAAGTTGTGAGATTTAAGGTCCTCACAGTGGTGAGTATTACGATAACGAGTTCTCGGACGTGACGCCGTGTAGTTTGGTAGTTAGGTAACAATGTTTTAAAGGAATGTTATACTTGCATCATCTTTTTCTACCCTGAAGACTAACAACGTAGCTTCCTCCAAGATATTTCTACCTATCAGCTAAACTATACAGTATCACATCCCAGACGACCATCACCTTCTAATGTTATAATTTATCTCTACTAAGGAAATAAATAACAATTCACCTAATCAATGTAATTTATAACCTGACAGAAATTATTTCATATCAAAGAATCAGAAGGGTTGGGCACCCAAATTTTTGTTGCACAATGAACAATCTGTAGCCCCTTCACAATGTGATCAATTATTGTTTAGCCCTTGTATCAAAATCATTAATGATTTATTTATTGTTTACACCATCAGCAGTTATGTAGTTTGAACACACTGTGTCGGTATGCTGATTGCCATGACAGCCAAGTGTAAGGTCTTTTGCTTAAATTTTGATGTGTGTTATAAGCCAATGCCATTGTATAGCACAAGATGTGTGAAAACTAGTCAATTTTATGTCATATATATATATATATATATATATATATATATAATATTTAGACAATATTTTAACCCATGACACAACTTTAAAAAAAAAAAAGCTGGATTTTTCTCCATTTATCTGGTATTGCTACCAAAGTAACGTGAAATAATGACAAGTTCTTTATCAGGACATGTGCTGAAACATAAAAAAAAAAGAAAAAATAAAAGAGAAAAGATGAAAATAAAATAACATTTTAACACTGAATTAAAAAAGCAAAACAATCTGTTTTAACGCTAATTTATGTCCCCAATTAATTTATCATTGTCGCCCTCGGTGGACTAGTGGTTAGCGTGCTCGCCACTGGACCCAAGGTTCGCGGGTTCGATCCCGACCGAGGGCAATGGATTTTTAAGGGTGATCAAAATCCGGAGCACCACTTCCTTCGGAGGGGAAGTAAAGCCGTCGGTCCCATGTCGTAGATTTACGGCATGTAAAAGAACCTTCGGGCATGAATAGAACTAGTAGTGTCCATAAGCAAAATTCAAGCGGCCATTTCTCACCCAAGTCTCCTGACTGCCTGCCAGATGGCTCTGGCAGTCTCATCAGGATTGAGCACAAACTTGTGCTGGCAGTGAGCCGGTCACTCACTACAGACTACACTTACCGACCAGGAAACCTTCGGGATGAAATTCCAAAAGAAGGAGGCTCTGGCCCACCCCGGGCTGTAACGCCATGGAAGAAGAAGAAGAATTAATTTATCATTAATTTATTTAGCTACAAACCTCAAGTAACCACATAATTATGAAGTATTCTGGGGCCCACCCAGGCACCCATCCAATGGGTACTGAGGTAGTAGAGTTGTTTTTTGGCTATAGTTTATTTGTACTGTAGGGGTGTATTGATTTATTTTTGGAAGTTTGCTTGGCTTGCTGTACCTTGTGTATCAGGGTTTACTGAATTTTATTATTTATTTTTATTTCCCGATTCTAAAAGGAGCTATTAACTTATTTTAGTTGTTGTTTTATTAACATTAATAATAGGTTAGTAGTGGTGAAATGTTATTCGTCTTTAGGGGTTTCTTGTTTTTCAAGAAATGAATTTAATTCATGCGTCTTATTTAGAGTTTTATTATTTGTCTATTTATTTTTATTTGGCGCTAAGATTGGGGGGGATTAGCTTCTTATTTTATTTTTATAATTTTTTGTTTATTTAGTCTTGTGGGTTTTATAGTGATTTTCAATTTGATTATGTTAAAATTTTATTTGTTTTGTTCTTTATTTTTATTTATTTAATTATTTATTGAAATGTATTCTTTATTTTGTTTTGGTTAGTAATTATTGTAGAATTAGTAAATTTGTTGTTAGGTTGTTTTATTTGTGTTAATTTTCTTTGAGGAACTAGGCAAATTTCATGCCCGCCTGTTTAACAAAAACATCTTTTCTCGTTAGTTTTTGAAGTATGGCCAGTCACTTCATTCTAATGCTGAGGTTAAGAATGTGTGCAGCTGTACCTCCACTTCCCAATGTACTTTCATGACATGGTGCTTAATCAAGCACAGGCACAACTTTATCTTTTATATACAAAAATGTTTCTGTTTTCTGTTTCCTATCCCATACCTAATAAAAAAAGAACACCCAAAGATGTTATGAAATTGACCCCACAGTCTTACCAATATGCATATTAGCCGTCACTGTCAAGCTGATGTGCAAGGACTGCAGGGGAGTTTCTGGATGTGACTGGAATCCTCATTTCCATCCACTTTAGGTACATCTGCATAGTCACGAAAAACACCTACTAGCTTCATCATGTTTGTCCATCTGTCCGTATGACCACATGTATCAGTGCAGCTCTCACTGGATGGATTCCCGTGAAATTTCATTTTTGAGACTTTTGTGAAAATCTATTCAGAAATTCCAAATTTGGTTACAATCGGACAAAAATATAGGGCACTTTACACGAGACCTAAGTATGTTCTATTGTTGCTGGCGACATAAATTTGCCATGAAAGCGTTGTTGTGCAACCACTCAATATTTGTATACCGTTGACAGTGACATGTAACTTAACAACACACACAGAATGCATTGTTGTGTTTCCATTTCAACAATGGTTACACAAACATGCCACAATATTAAGTCATAAGTACTCTGTGGATCTTGTTAAGCTTACATTAAACAGCAAACCTGAACTCCTAATTTTAGTGTTATCCCTTCTTTTAAGTTTTAGCTACTATATGTTGTGATACTGACAATGTAAGCAACTGAGAATGGGTACTTCTGACTGTATGAAATAAAAGAGTGTTCTATCACAGCTGTTACAATTATTCAATAAAATAATAAATCAACAATGCTTAGCAATAAAGATAAATAAAACTGTGTTTTAATAAAAAATGTTACCACTATAGACTTGTCAGAAAAGTTTTAGCTACTATATGTTGTGATACTGACAATGTAAGCAACTAAGAATGGGTACTTCTGACTGTATGAAATAAAAGAGTGTTCTATCATAGCTGTTACAATTATTCAATAAAATAATAAATCAACAATGCTTAGCAATAAAGATAAATAAAACTGCGTTTTAATAAAAAATGTTACCACTAAAGACTTGTCAGAAAAAAAAATTTTAGTCACGCTTTTCAATAACATATTCCAACAAAAAAATTGTGCAGACGGAAAATGTTTCACCGTTCAGTTAAACCAAAAAATTCTATTTTTCCAAAGTGCAAGATGGTATCAATTAATTTTACACATTATATATTTTCTCCATGACACTAAACATTACTAAATTAAAAATTGGTTGTCACTGGGTAAATTAAAGTACAGTGCATTCAGTGAATAAAACTGAATTTACATTACACTTCTGAATGACATAATTCAGATTGGTTATACATATTCTCTTGTGCAAGCGCATTAGACAACACACTGTGTTCAGTCAACACAACCACGCTCCCCTTCAAAAACAAAGATATCAGGAAACCATCATAAAGGTACAAAATAACTACCCGTAAATGGCGAGACACACAAATGTAATATGGCAAGATTTATAGGAGGTGATAAATAGTCTGCTATTTTCCTGAAAGCCATTCGATGATCCAAGTGCCTGTTGAGGCAAATAATTTAGCAATCCACATGGCAGAGAACAAATCTGGCGCAGGATCTTCTCCTGTAGCACCACCAAATCAATGTGGACTGCTTTCATCTCTTGCGCTAGACTTCGTCTTCTATCGAACGAATGGGAATTTGTTGCTTCTGTGCGAGTGCGTTCAGGACATGTACAAGCTGGTCCAGTTTCTTGTCCATTAATGACAACTGAAAAAACAAAAACAGCAAGCAACATTAAAACCCCCTTATTAATTAATCTCTTATTTGTTTATTTATTTATTTATTTATTTATGGTTTATTTAAGAACACTGCCAGTACCTCAGAATGTGTCACATTACATGAAAGGATATTAATGCATAAAGAAGTGGAAAGGATGTGGCAAATATTAATAGGCTAACAGCAGCAAAGATGATGTTTCTAAGTACAGAAGGAAAAACTAGAAGATAAAGAACACTAAATGAGAAATTATAGATTATTCAAAGAAAAGTGCCTTAGAAGAAAAATTTGTAAGTAACAGTAACAGGGGAGACACCATGCAGTAATAAGGACTACAGACAAAAGCATAAGACCCAGACGGAACATCACAGCTACAAGATAGGCACTTGGAACATAAGGACCTTGAATCAAGGAGGAAAACTCGAAAATTTGAAGAAAGAGATGCAGAAGAACGCAGTGACTGTGCTAGGTGTTAGTGAAGTGCGGTGGAAGGGTCAAGGTGAAATAAAAAGTGGTGATTATACAGTGTATTATTCCGAGGGTGACAGGGCTGAAAGAGGTGTAGCAATAGTAGTGCATAAAAGCGTTGTGAAAAGTGTTGTTAAGAAGAGTGTGTATAGTGACAGACTGATTGCTGTTAAGTTGAAGGCAGAACCGGTAAGTATTTTGATAGTGCAAGTGTACATGCCAACATCAGACTATGAAGATGACGAAGTGCAAGAGTTGTATGATGTAATTGAAGAAATTATTGAAGAGGATGGAAAGGACATGACAAATACGATTATAATGGGAGATTGGAACAGTGTAGTTGGAGATAAAGCACATCACAACACTGTTGGACCATATGGACTGGGAAGGAGGAATCAGAGAGGTCAAATGCTTATTGACTTCTGTGAAAGAAATGGACTTGTTGTAACAAACACGTGGTTCAAAAAACCTAAAAGAAGATTGTACACGTGGAAATCACCAGGGGATAGGTGTCGATATCAATTGGACTATGTACTAGTGAAACAGCGATTCAGGAACAGTGTGAAGGATGTGCAGACAATGCCTGGAGCAGATATCGACTCTGACCACAATTTACTGGTTGCAATGATCTGCACAAGATTGAAGAAGATCATAAGGTTCCACAAGCGAAAACCAAGATGGTTTTGGAGAAGCTATATGCTCAGCGACAAGTAGTACACGACAGTCTAGAAGAAAAACTTGGTGCAGTCAAATGTGAAAGTGGGAATGTGGAAGTGCAGTGGAACAATATCAAGAAATGTATGTTAGATACTATGAGTGATTTGGTTGGAAAAGTCAAGAGGAAAGCAAGAAAGCCATGGATTACACAGGAGATGATAAGTAAAATGGATGAATGAAGGAAATGGAAGAATGTCAACAATGAAGAAGGAAGGAAGAAGTACAGAAGACTGAGAAACAAATTGAAAAGAGCCACGGACAACACCAAGCAGGAATATATGGAGAGCATATGCGACGAGAAAGTAGAATTTCAAAGAACAGGACGTTATGATCTAATGTACATGAAGACAAAGGAACTAGGTTGGAAAGAAAACCATGGGATACAAAACATTGGCATCGAAGACTCTCAAGGGAATATGATAATAGATCAGAGACGAGTACTGCAAATTTGGGAGAAGTATATCACAGAGCTCTATGATCAAGCTAATCTACCAGAACACCTGGAAGTCGAACCTGAAGATGAAGTAGATGAAGAAGATGAAGGTGAGAAAGGCCCTTATATTTTGCAAAGTGAAGCAGAAAAAGCTATCAAGGAGATGAGGGATAAGAAGGCTACAGGAGATGATGATGTACCTGGGGATGTACTCAAATTGTTGGGAGAAGATGGTCTCAGACTAATGACACAGCTGATCAACAGCATATATGTAACTGGAGAGTGGCCAAAAGATTTCATCGAAGTTACAATGATTGCCTTAAAGAAGAAGCCCAAAGCTACAAAATGCAGCGACCATCGCACAATCAGCATCATCGCTCATGCAGCAAAGATAGTAGCGAGGATACTTAGAAGAAGGATTGAAAGGAAAATTGAGGATGCACTTGGAGAAGATCAGTTTGGATTTAGGAGAGGAAAAGGAACTAGGGATGCAATTGGGATGCTGAGAATAATATCAGAATGAACCTTGGTCATATGAGAAATTGTGTGCTTGCTTCATAGACTGGCAGAAGGCATTTGACCGTGTCAACTGGAGCAAATTAACGCAGATCCTTAAGGGAATTGGGATAGACTGGCGCGAAAGAAGATTGATCAGCAAATTGTACATGGAACAGAGTGTCAAAATATGACTGGACCAAGGGGAGACGAGAAGTGTGAAGATTGGAAGAGGAGTTAGACAAGGTTGCTGTTTGTCGCCGTTTCTGTTCAACTTGTACGAGTACCTAACCAACAAAGCTCTTGATGGGTTTGGAGACTTCAAAATAGGAGGACAAGTAATTGGCACTGTGAAATATGCAGATGACCTTGTGCTACTGGCTAGGGAAGAAAAGGTGCTACAGGGCATGATTGACAGACTAATTGAAATTGGAAGACGCTATGGAATGGAAATGAATGTGGAAAAAACGAAGGTAATGAGAATCTCAAGGCAACCATCCCCAATGAAAATTATGATAGATCAAAAGCAATTTCAGAATGTGGAATATTTCAATTATTTGGGTAGCATGATAACAAATGATGCAAGGTGTATACGTGAAATTAAATCCAGAATTGCCATGGCAAAAGCAGCATTCAACAAGAAGAAAAATATTTTCACCAGCAAACTGGACTTAAATTTACAGAAGACACTACTAAAGTGCCACTTGGAGCATAGCTTTGTATGGTGCTGAAACGTGGACACTCCGGAAAGTAGATCAGAAGTATCTGGAAAGTTTTGAAATGTGGTGCTGGAGAAGAATGGAGGAGATCAGTTGGACCGATCACGTGAGAAATGAAGAAGTATTACACAGAGTCAAGGAGGAGAGGAATATCCTACATACAATAAAGAGAAGAAAGGCTAACTGGATTGGTCACATCTTGCGTAGAAACTGCCTTCTGAAACACGTGATTAAAGGAAAGTTAGAAGGAAGGATAGATATGAGGGGAAGACGAGGGAGAACACATAAGCAGCTACTGGATGACCTTAAGGAAAATAGAAGATAGTGGAAATTGAAAGAGGAAGCACTAGATTGCAGTCAATGGAGATCTCGCTTTGGAAGAGGCTACGGACCTGTCGTAAGACAGACTACAGAATGAGTACATGAAGGTATGGATACAAAATTAATGTATACTCATGTAATTAAACAATTAGTGAATGGAAATTAAGATCAAAATACCACTGAACAACTCCACCGCATTACTTTGAACATCATTTTAAAAGCCATGGTGGCTACCGTACATACTAGCAAAAATATGGTGTAAATTTCGTAATGTCTTCAACTGCTCTGTCTTAGTTCTGCAGCAAGAAACACGAAACGGAATGGTTACATCTGTACATCCATCAGAAGTGTTTCCTGTCTCTTTCTGCATCTTATTTCCTTTTGGCCACTCAGCATCTTCACCTGTATATCAGGACAATCACTACTTTGAGACGTCACTTTGAAATACTCGTACAAATGACATGACTTGGACAAACATCACTTAAAGCTACTGATATTTGTACTGATAATGTAAATTTTGTTTCCATCTCATGGAAACACTAATTCTTGTGTAGCACACAATACAGATTTACTCACCTGTTGCTCAACCCGATACAAACGGGCTCCAATTGTCATGGGTTTGACGTTGCCAGCTCGGTCCATGCCTGCCAAATAACTGCCTGGCTTGCCCAGTGTCTGATCCAAACGCCTTTGCAGCTCCTATACAGTTAACCTCATATTGAAATGCCGAGTGTACACTGCCTTTCAATAAACTTATTCCTGTCCACATCTTTTACATGATTAGATACTTTGTTATAAATTTGATCCCCACACTCACGACACTTTCTTTCCTTTTTTTTTAAAAAAAAGAACTGACCTGTATAAACACCCAACAGCAAGATTGAGATCAAGACAAGTACAACAGGTTTGGAAAAATCTGACACAGAAGAAAGGAAGCACGTGGGAAGATTTTGGGAAAGAGGAATTCCAGAACATTGAAACAGATGGCGAGGCTTGTTGGCTGGATGATTTACATAAAGTGAAAATGTACAACGAGGAAGGAAGGGAGAGGAGGAGAAGGCAGAGAAGGAAGAGGAAGGGAAAAGAAGAAGATGAAGCTCTGTTAACTTTAACATCTGATTTCACAAATCTCGTATCAAGAGCCAATTATGCGCCACAAGGCCATGATCTTATAATACCAGCAAACTGTAACGTACAGTCAAAACTGACACTACCATAAAACATCACGTGTTACAAAGATAAAAAAATCAATACCAAAGTAACAGACATAAAATTTTGGAGAAGTATTGCTAGAAATATCAGAAGGGGCAGAATTGGGAACGAAGCATTTTAGAGAAGGTAAAATTCAAAATTACTTATTAGAGTTACGAGAAAAATGACTGTAACACTTCCTCAGTTTTCATGTACACGAATCAGAATCTTTCACCCCACCTCCAGACCTTGACAAATAATAACTTTGCATGAACATTAGAAAGGCAGGAGGCGGTTAGACAAAGGCAACATTAGTCTTGTTCACTGCAAGCATATGTAACCACTGTTCATGCAGGAAGCATTGGTTTGCTTGTCAGTATCACAATACATGACAGCTAGAAACTTCACGAAATTGAAAAAAGGGTATGAATCACATCCAGAAACTCTAACACATCACGCAAGCAGAGCATGGAGAAAATTTCGTATCTTTGGGTATTGTCTATTAGGTCCATGGTAGGATCAGAACAGTTGCATATAAGAAAAGGTGTATTAAAAACACAGACACATAACCCTTCACAAATGCTACATAGCTGTAATTGTAAAGCAGCTCCTGAGAGGCAACATGTTTCATTTCAATCTTATCACTTTTTTATTTTGCCAAGTTTGCTAAATTTGTGTCACGTGTCACCAGGAAATGGTATGTTATTACCAGCAAGCTTGAGATACACCAGATGACAGTATATTTAGAATTTAAAGAATGATTATCTTTGTAGTGTGGAGAAGCAAAATGCAAACAGGATTTTGGTGGGAAAACCAGAAGGAAAGAAACCACTTGAAAGAACTGGGTGTAGATGGGAGGTTAATATTGAAACGGATCTTAGAGAAATAAGGTGGGGGTGTGCCCTGGATTAAAGGGTATGAGGAATGAGACAATTGGTAGCTTGTTGTGAACATGGGAATGGACAATCAGGTTTCACAAAATACAGGAAATTTCTTCAATAGCTGAGGAACTACTATCTTTTCAAGAAGGACTATGCTGCAAGGAGTTAGTCAGTCAGTCAATCATTTACTTAGTTGGAAAATGTTTTGACTTTAAAGTAAAATCTGCTCACAAAGGGTTATATAGACATTACTTAGTGGTGGCAAAAAAGAAAATGTCACCATATCAGAAGACTGTTATAAACTCACCTTTATTCTGACCATCATATTCAGATGGCCCTGACTGTACTGTTCAATAACATCACGCACATCATACGGTTTGCGTGCTTGCTGGAACTTGCGACGTGCGACAAAGTACTTTATCTTCCGTATCGCTCGGATTGCATTTCGATGCGCTTCTGTCAGCCTGCGCCAAATTAAACAGCTAGCAATTGTAACAAGGAGAAGACAGATGTAGTTTCATGGGAGCAGTGTTTGAAACAGAACTACACAGAAAATTTCTAGACACGTTAGTAAATTTTTTTTTTTTTCATGTCTGCAATATCTCACGAATTAAACCTTGCAGATGCAGTTGCCTTCAACAAACACATTTAACATTGTGAACCACTTGTTTCTTGGACTTGGTCCATCGTCTTTAATGTGAACAAAATATAAAATATACAAGATATAATATATAAAATATATAAGACAGAAAAAGAGCCATCTTCCGAAACATAGCGAATTTTATATTTTTATATTTTTATATTTTAACTTGATATTTTATATTTTATTCACATTAAAGACGATGGACAAAGTCCAACAAACAAGCGGTTCACAACGTTAAATACCATCGTCAAAACCTTTTAGAATTCAAACACATTTAAGTTGCACACATTCGATACAATAGAGAACTTGGTTAACAAGCTCCAAACTTCCCAAAATCTCATTACCCACATCTTTTAATGATAACTTTTGATATTGTGCCATTATGTATGTTATCTATAAATGACAGTCGAAGATATTCAGAGTTGGTATTGCAGTGCTCACCCTTACTGAAACACATTTGTAGTATACCAGCAGAGCATCATCACTTAGTGCATATCATTATTTCAACACATTCAGTACCACAGTAAGGTACGTTAAAGGTAAAGTTGTCGCTGTGCTAAATAAGCAGCACACCATGAATACGTTTGAGTGAGAGTGGGTATATCTAGACATATCATTAACCTCGGCACTAAATGGGACTCTTACCAATTTGCTCGATAGGAAAGAATTCCCCACGCCCACTGGCTAACAGGCTGAGTGGGGCCCAAAGCTGGTCTGAACGCTGCGAAGAAGAGAACAATTCTCTTGCTCCAGATGGTAATTAAATCCTGGTTCCTTGGTCATGCAGCTAATAGACTACTCACTGTACCAACTGAGCTATCAGCACCACTGTCACAAACCTTTACATAATCGTTCAATATACCTCAGGCATAACGATACTGCAAATCATTACCAAAGTAATCTGTGGTCTTTTGGGTGATTACACGGCGTCGTGAGGTAATTATTGATGTCGATAAATACCTCACGACGCCGTGTAATCACCCAAAAGACCACAGATTACATCAACATTGCGGCGGAAGCCTGAAATCAAGATTACCAAAGTAGCATACATGTTCAAAGTTTTGTCCAAGAAACCAAGTCTCCATTGGCAAATAATAAGAAAGTTGAAGGCTGATAAATACTAAGAACTTAATAAAGAATGGTCGATGCTCCTGTTTTTCTGTTAGCAATTGAAAGTATTTAATTTTCATTTTGCATGTATTTAACTTAGTAAGCAAGCAGACATCAATTTCTATTTCAAACACTGCATCAGATAAACATCATAGAAAATCACCCAGAAGAGAGAGAAGAAGACAAAAGCTGATGCTATCTCACACATAATTAATTCAAATACTGAAGAGTGAACGAGACTTATTTCTCCAATTGCAGTCATTATCAATGACAAGTTTGTCTAAATGATTCCAGTACTTACGATGTGACCCTCTGAGGTTCATCTATATCAATGTCAATTTCGTCGGAAGCTGCTTCTGTAACGCTACTTGTCTGGCTAGTGAATAATGACCCACGACCTTCTCTTCTTACACGATTTGGTGTCCCTGCAATATAACAACCACAGTAAGTCATATTTATGTTACCACTGTCTCTTATATAAGGTCATTATTTTATATGACAACTATCAGTTGCTGCTTCCTGCAAGATGGTTATCCTATTAACATAGCCCACTCAGCTGACTGCCCACACACACGTGGCTGATTAGCGGTGGATGTGACAAATGACAGTTGTCAGACAAAATAAGGGCAATGTATTTGAGCATCCTGTCATTGATTGTATTACTGTGCATTACATCGTCTCCATCAAGGACGATAAAAATGGGCAGGGCATATGGCATGCATGGCACAGAAGAGAAATGCATGCAGAATTTGGTAGTAAAACCACAAGAAAAGATCTAGGCATAGAGGGAAGAATAATATTAAAATGTGTCTTAAAATAACTAGGATGTGAGGGTGTAAACTGGATTCATCTGGCTCAGGATAGGGACCACAAAAATAAACCTTCAGGATCCATAAGGTGCAGAGAACTTTTTGATTAGCTGAGGAAACATAAACTTCTGATGGACACTTCCCCATGGATTTAATTCTGTCTCCATACATCTGGTAAATCTTACAATAATAAAGATAATTTGCGCATAAAAAATGCATGTGAAGCCTGAAGATGACTTCACTAAATGCAAAAGTTCTGCAAGTGACATATTGTATGCAAAATCTAACATTGTCCCTCTGCATGCCATGATAGCATCTGGGGGCATTGGAAGCATGGCTCCACCCAGTCTTAACTTTGGCAATGAGATGAAGTGGAGTAGTGAGTTTCACACCCAAGCCACTTTAGCCCAGGGGAAAGAGAGCCAGGCGGACCTCATAGCTGATCTGGATGCTTCAGAGAAGAGAAAATTCTCTTGCCCCTGCTGGGAATAAAACCACATTTCCTCCTTATTGTTAAGTCACCAACTGAATGCACTATTTCTTTATTTTAAAAAACACTATATGGTTTCTTAAAATATTTTAGTAACCATATAGTGCTTTTTAAAATAAATAAATAGTGCATTCAGTTGGTGACTTAACAATAATTGTGAAAAATGCACAGTGATTATAGAACAAAGCACATTTCCTCCATTGTCCAGCCCATAACCTCATATTACTAAACATAACTTTAAACAAACTTATGTGGAAAATAAATGAAATTTGTGGAGACAGTATAACACATTAGTATCATCAGTATGTCCTGCGCATCACGCGAAGCAGCGCCTAACCAAGTAGAGTAGTTATCGCAAATTAATGGGATAAAAAAAATTATGTTTTTCTTCTACACAGAAATTACGGTATGTTACAGTGTAAAAGATATACTTCCTCTCGAGAACTGAGGTTCCTGCAGCATTGACTACGAAACCTACCACTTTCTGAGATGTGACACCATGTAGTCTGCTAGATGCGTACCAGTGACCTCCATTCTAAACATGAAGGCAGCAGTTTCCGCTGAACAATCAACACCTAGCAGACTACATGGCACCATATAGAAGAAGAAAAACACTTTTTTCCTCTTGTATCTATGCAATAGACACTTTTACTTTTACAGACTTCCCTGTTTGATCACTAAACTTTTTAACATCCTACCAAAATAAGTGTGGGCCTGGATATCGCAGTCAGTATACAGACTTGCTACGAGCTGGACGGTTCGGCGATCAAATCCCTGTGGGGGCGAGATTTTCAGCACCTGTCCAGACCGGCCCTGGGGCCTACCCAGCTTTCTGTACAATGGGTACCGGGTCATTCCCGGGGTAAAGCGGCCGGGGCGTGGCGTTGACCACCCACCCCATCTAGCGCCAAGGTTAAAGAAAGAGTAAATCTATACCTCTAATCCCCCTTCGGGTCTTCATGGCCTGTTCTAGGGTGACCTTTACCTTTACCAAAATAATTGTAGCAAACAACTGAACTATACCTGCTTTAGGCTCCTCAATATAGAACACCACATCCCCTTCACTCTCACGTCTGTTTGAGTTGCTGCTCCCTTCCAACGCGTTGCTAGGCACTTCCATTCGGTTCTTTGATTTCCGTCTCTTCAAAACGCTCGCCTTCTTTGCGACCTGGATAATGAGAGACTGTTGGACCAACCAAAGTTTAGATAGCTGCAACATCCAACACTCAACATAGCAATCTAACATCAATAAGCTAACACAACATGTTAAGAGAACAAATCATATAGAGCAATTACAGCTTTATATAGCAAGCAGAAGCAAACAATATTCATAAACCGCATTTTGAAGACTTGCAAACCACACAGCTATATGCAGCAAACAGTTTCTAAATACTGGGCAGCTACACAAAATGGAACATAACAGGCACCTCAAAGAAAATCTTAGATTTGGTTCAAAATTCACACAAAATATGAATGCCAATAACACTGTACACATACTGTGCTGCATTAGACACGTTCCACTTTGTGTAGTGACAATATTTACATGCCCCATTCAGCAATGTGAGTAGTATTTCATAAACCAAAACCCATACTAAAAAATATCAGTGGTTTACAACAACCAGTTGCAAGACACAAAGTAATTAACAGCTGCCAAATGCAACCACTTACAAAAACCACAGGTCAACAGGCAGATTACTAAACACCTTTCCAAGCATTTATTTCTATTCACACTTTATTTTTATGTAACACCAAATATGTTTGATATATAGCAAATTAGCCATACAGCTTTTTTTTTATGTTATTCATACCGTGCATATTCTTACAATCAATACATCAATCAACATATGCACTTAATAAAACATTCAAGAACAAGTGTAAAACTCGTACATGTTGCAGCACTGAACAACACCCTGATGATGGCACCACCCCGGTGTCGAAACATGTAGGAGTTTTATACTTGCTCTTGAATGTATGAAGTGCATATGTTGGTTGATGTATTAAAGGCTATACAGTGTAAAATTAGTTGCTTTCATTGAGATTATGAATGATGAATTGGAAAGGATATCAAACAATGCTGTAGTGACCTAATCACGGTAGCATCATGGAATTTGCCAGCAGAGACTGAGTAAAACCCTGAAATGCCATAGGATAATACAAGTTCTAATTGCAATTGCAGCATGATACCTCCCAAACACCTGACTACAAAGCGCCCACTCTTAACTGGCTGAAATGTGTTCAAAGTAAGATAAAATTGTGATCTATACAATGACTGATGTTCAGTCTGTCATGGTAGAAGAGGCAGAATGTGAAATTAATATGGATAGCTCCTAGATTTTTACTACTTCATTTAAAATTAATATTATAAACACTTTTCACACCATAGTAAATCAGCAGGATAAGCCAATTTCAGATTTCTTCCATATTCATCTTTTCTTTGGTTGACCAACATTTCTTCTGCCACTTGGAATGTAATTCATACATTAACTTGGGAATGCTCGTATTATTAATTTTCAATAAACGTTTTGTCTAGTGACATCTATAATCAAAAATAATTTCATTATACTAAACTTTTCTGTTATTTTCATAAATAATTTATTTTGTAGATTTATCTGTTTCAATTCTGCAAGACAATTCACAATAACTTTCTGATATAATTACACTAACTCAACACCGAATATAGCTGTAATTTTAGTCACCACCCTCCACTAAGTTCTCAGCCTACTGTCATAATATCCCTCAACTAATGACCATTCTTCTTCCATTAGTCAAAACAAACATCCAATTGATTTACAGTCCACACACTTTCACCATCCCATATAAATGCTATATTAACTGACTTTCTTGACAAGTTACTAGTCATTCAGACAGTTCATAAATTCCTAGTCTTTTATGAAACACAATTTACTGTGTTCATAAGAAACTGTCAGTTGATCCAGCCCTCAGATGAATCCATACACTCTCTGGATATAAGCTACACCTCAATATTATACTTACATCTACAATTATGCCTACCAAGCATCTTCTCTTCAGAAATTCTGATGAAAATAAAATCAGATAGAAACTATAAATTAAAAAAATGAATCTATGCACCATGGATCTGCTAATAATTTATGCATTACACTCCATGTAACAGTATACAGGCCTAGGGTCAGGTTTCAGGGTGTGCAGACTAAAGTGCAAGTCAGCCATACTTCTTGTCCAGTCATACCAACCTGAAATGTGTAAGTTCCCCATATGGCTGCACAATCTAGGAAATTGCCTCTACATTAAAATCTACTAATATGCAAGTTTGAATACAAATTGTGGCCACAGTAAATTCAATGGCTGTTTATAAGGGACACAAGAACCTTCCTTGTTTATTTTTTCCAGCAAACTTCAGCATCTGTTCAGCCATCCTCAAGGAAATCCATACTAAATTAATAAAGGTAATTATTATTGAATTTACATTTATATATATACAGATTAAATTGGGATATGTGTAAGACTGTACAATTAAAAAAAATCACTCTTTGAAGTTCTTAATCCTGATCTACTATAATTGTACAAACTTTCACATACATACATACATACATACATACATACATACATACATACATACATACATACACACACATACATACACACACACATTACATATATACATATATATAGCTATACGTAAAATCCCTAATAATTTCGTTTGTTAATTTAGTATGGTTTTTCTCTGAAAATAGCCATTCAGAGGCCAAAACAAGTTGAAAGAAATAAATAAATAACTATAAATAAATAAATAAATAAATAAATAAATGAGGTCATCATATCCTCTTGTGAACAATGATGAGTTTTAACTGATTACAGTTAAAAGGCTGTGCAAGCTACATAATGAATCATTTCAAAATTACAAATTCTGAGTTATGCTGTAAAGATTCTATACACATTATAATGTAAAATTTATTTACAGTCAAAATACTGTAAATGAATAAGAGAGGTTTAAACAACATTCATATGTTACTGTTCATCTAGTGTCCTCTGGTGTTGGCTGGGTTAACTTTTACGGTCTCTGCCCACTCAGGTAGAGACACAATCAATTTCTGATATGGGGAAGGGGGGGTTCCTTAGGGAAGATTCTGTTGTCCCAAATATATGGTGATCATGAGGCTGATCAACAGTGGGGACCTACAGCTGAATGCGGGCTCAAAACAATGAAGATGTCTCATGCTGATAACACTCCCCTGATGCAAGTGAAGGTTAAAATCTATGAGAAGAAAAACAGTCTGATCTGAGTGGGGGTTGAATTCATAACTCTCTGTATTAAGAGTCCAGTTCATACCCAGAGACTACCAGAACAAATGCATACTGACCTGTCATTTATGGCATCTAACGCTCTCATACTAAGCCCTACTGCAAACTACAGACCACTGAAACAGTCACTGTGCACTGAAACCCACACCAAATTATACAGCACTGCACACAAAATTAGTAACAACTGCATGCAATACACAAGTAGTATTTTGCTCACAATCTGCATGTTGGTAATACTGCCAGTTGTGATGCTGGTCTTAGAACTCGACTCAAATATCTTTTCCGCGACGCAGAGACCAAAATCAGTCAGTCCCCACTACTCCCTTTCTGTCGCTTTAGCATCACCGTTGTTGCTACATCAGTCATTTTCCTTTCAGTCACCGTCCTGTGAAGGTTTTTTAGTAGCGTATAGGAGTGGGAGGTATTTGTCTTTACGTTATAACAACGTGGCAGCGTTGCGTCGATTGCCCAGGTCTAGGTACAGTGCGTTATTGCCAAGTCGAAATAAACTGTTCCGAATATATGCTCCGTTAGTAATACGTTTAAACGATGTTACCTCTGTGAAAATTGAGAGAGAGTGGCTATGTGGCAAACATGGTGCCAGAGCCCTCTACCTTTGCACTTAGCTCCGCCCCTTCCTCTCTCTCTACATTTTTCCTCGCGCAGGACGCGGAAAAATTATATGTGTCGCAGTACAATAGGACATTACTGCATAACCATGGTGGGAGTACCAACTGCACAGTGACATTTGAATTCCCTGTATATTTATTAAAAACAACCACACAAGGTGCACACTACATCCAGCACTGAACAAATTTTCATTAAACCACTTGCAAACTCTTACACATCTTTTACACTGTTATCATCGTGCATTTCTATTAATCAAATTAAATAATAGACCAACTAATGCACTATTTATCCACTTTAATGTAGTGTCTTTCTTATACACCGTACACATGTTTCGGACCTAGGTCCATCTTCATTTCTGCACCAGTGAACATCATACATATATCTCACAATTTTAATAAGGTTTTAACTAAATATATACATCGATTTCAGGCTTCCGCCGCGATGTTGATGTAATCTGTGGTCTTTTGGATAATTACGTGGCGTCGTGTGGTAATTATATACCGACGTTTCGGGACAACGTGTCGGTCCCATCTTCACGGGTCAAGATTCCAAGAAGGAAAGAATCTTGACCCGTGAAGATGGGACCGACACGTTGTCCCGAAACGTCGGTAAATAATTACCACACGACGCCGTGTAATTACCCAAAAGACCACAGATTATAAATATATACATATTTATGCTCTACAATTTTATCCAGACAATTCTACCACAGTAGCGGTACGCAAGTGTTGTACGTTCGTTTAAACATGTGCTTGTTTTAGTAGTCTTTAACAATAGTGAGACCCCCTGAAGATGGATCTAGGTCCGAAACACGTGTAGGGTTGTATAAGAAAGACACTACATTAAAGTGATCAAATAGTGCATTAGTTGGTCTATTTATTTAATTTGATTCTTACACATCTCCAACATTTGCTACTTTTAAACAGAATGAATCACATGGCATCTGCTAAACTGCACGTGTAAATTAATCAAGTGATTAAGAGTAAGCAGAGTCCTATAACATGGATCCTACTTGTAAGATGAAGAAGATGCACCAGAAATACAGGTTCTTAGTAAGAATTCTCAGAGCAAACTCAATGTAAACCTAAATTAATCATTACTTAATAATTAAACATGCTACAGATGCATTTCAAAGTGTCTGCCTGCGACTTTAATGTATGTCTTACCGCAGAGTTACCAACCACTTCAAATAAACAATATCCAAAATGTGCATTCGTATCAGAGGTGGACATTTCAAACCATTTTGTGACATTCTTCATTATTAAATTACATTTAATTTAGATGTATCTTTGAGTTCCTGTCGACCCTTATTTCTGGTATGACTTCATTTCACTTTCAAATTGCTGCAACTCCTTTAAGTTCCTACGTTAGACCCAAGTTTAGTGTTCTTTTTAATACTCAAAATCATAAAGTCTGGCAGCGACCCCTGATCCATTCTGTATAAAACATGTACACTACAGTTACTTGTGTATTATATAGAGGTTACAGACAGCTGTACGCTTTACCTGATAAACAAACTCAGCAACAAATATTCTATGACATATTTACAAACCCTATGGACATATAACATGCTAGTTTCCATGAAACCCACACTGAAGCCACTGCAATATACATCAATATAATTTTACCTTACCTATGATTCTCCCAACATTATTTTATCACACTGAATGTTGTGGAAGAGTGAGTTGCAGGTGCTGGGTTTGTGTCTCAGAACAGACAAGCTGTCCTGACTGGGTTTTTCCATGATTTTCATTAGCCAATGCCATGAGCGTATTTTAAGTTGGGATATGACTGCTTTCTTCCACAGCCTTTCCAACTCATTATTCACTAATCATCCTATCATTGCATGCTACATAATCGGAACTATAAGTGTCGTTAAATAAATAGTAGATAAAAAATAGATGTTGATAGCAAACAGATGAAAACTGTGGCTTAAATTACAAATATTTCCTCAGCTGTAAACGGTTTTTTATTATGGCAGAAACATTAGTTGTATGTCACAATATGCAAAAAAAGATAGGATCTTATTCATTTCATTAAATTTAGAAAATAAATTTATTATTATTATTATTATTATTATTATTATTATTATGCTAATGCCATCAGTAGGGTACTTGTATATTCAATGGTAGGTCTGTTTTGATTAATGACTTGTTATTAATGTAAATATTGAACTCGACGCTGTAGTTCGGTCACTGCGACATTTTTAAATCAACTTATCTATGTTCTGTCAGGTATTGGATTTCTGCCCCAGTACTTCTTTTATATTGTTTTACTGCACATTTGTTGTGTTTTGTTTTTTTAGTGTTTTGTCTTGTGTATTTGTACTGTTTTGTATTTTATTTGTGCTTTTGTGCTGGCTTTGTAATTGGCACTTGTGCTGTTAAGTCTGCACGTTAATAAATATACATTGAATTGAATTGCATTGAATTATTATTACTTTTATTTTCGTAGTTTTCTGTCATAGGCCTGATGCTGGTTCCTTGAAGCTGAAACCGGTAGCCTGATTACGTGTTGCAAGTGTATGTGTTGGTTGTGACTGTACTTCTGATAAGAGTAAAATACACTTTTGCATGTACACACCAACAGGGATGTCTAATATTAAAATTATTGTTGTTGTTGTTGGAGCAGACACACTTGTTGTTAACACTAACAAATGTTAGTGTTAACACAACCACTACCATTAGCGTCATCTGAATTATGTTAAAACGTATGTTTTAAGACAGTTTCACATTACAAGCAGGACACAGCCTAAGTTTATTTATGTATATTTTTAAATTATAAATGTGTAGTATAATTTAAATTATGTTTGCTTTTCATTAGTTTATTTGCTTGCACCATTAAAAGATAAGGAGGAAGTCAGTTTTTATTCCACTCATATTTGAGGTTTTCACAAACACCAGAAAAAATATAATTTAACCCCTTAAATCATGAAGTTCATCCAAATAACATTTAAAAATTCAGTTCCTGCCTCACAGAGAGCATAATGTGTACACATTATAAATACCATTCAATTAATTTTTTTAGAGAAATAATCACTCTTTAAGCTGACAATCACGCAGAACACATAAACATACGCTAACACAAAATACAGATAACAGTGTTAAATCAAATAATACGTATGGTTACCAGACTGTTTTAATCAGCATTACTCATTTATCTCTTATGCAACAATAGAAATTTGTATATTAACACTCAATAACTGGGAATAGTTTATTCTATAACTAATACTTACCTTTCCCAACGGTGTTGACGTGTTCTGATTTTGTTGATTCATGTCTTTTATATAGATCTTCCAGGTAGCAATGCTGTTGAAAGATTTGTCTGCTGCATAACACCGCCACAGGCACTGTATCAGCATTGCCGCTGCTGGAATTTGACGGTTGAAGTGCTTCTGACGTTGCTTTTGTTGTACTTTAAGGGCAAATCCTGAACCCAGGATGCCCTGCAAAACAGAGAGTGTTACAAATGGCAGAACTATGTCAATAAGCTTTATTAAATGTTCTAGAATTAACACTAATTGATTCATTTAAATTACTTACAGCAGGCAGTGCAAAGAAAGAGATGGCAAAGACGCTAAAACACGAAGCAACAATTTTCCCGATCCAAGTCTTTGGTACTGTATCTCCATACCCGATGGTTGTCACAGTAATCTGAAATGCAACAATTGATACTATTTTAAAATCAGATTCTGAAAATGTATGGATAAATGCTTAACAATTTTTAATTTAATTTAAAAATGTTTATTGCTTGTATGGACAATCCATAGACATATCTTCTGCACAGTGCCCATCCTGCTATATTTTTCACCCAGTTTGCTAAATTTACACCAGATGTCACTAGCATATGGACCACTACCAGCAGTACATTTTATATACACCAGATGGCAGCTTATCAAAAATCTGACTGTAATAATAAAATCTGCTCACATAGGATTAAGGCTGCAGTCTACTTAAATATGATGCCACGTGGATTTGTAGACAGGTAGCAAAGTTTCAGAGGAACAGGTGGCCTGCATCTTCAGGATGGACAGAAGATGGAAGCAACATATTCCTCTGAAATATTTATTAACATTTACCAGTCTACTAGAGTATGGTATTGTATCGCAGTAGATGACAGTCATGGTGATCACTGTCCTGAGAGACTCAAATGCATGTCAAGGTATGATTACTTCTAACCAAGATCAAATACCGTCTGAAATCCAAAATGAATGAAATGACCAATTATAGGTAAAAACCTAAAACTATAAATCCAAGGCTTTCCTCAGCTTAACATGAAACCAGAACATATTTTAGTAGAGCAACAAGATGGCATAAAATACAGTGCATACACTTTTTCATATCACTTAAACATGTCAGCAAAGACACATTTACCAGATACTAAACAATTATTTTCTGAAAATGTAACAATTGCAAAAACGTAAAAATTAAAAACAACTGCAATAAATATTTTAATAAAACTATTAATAAAGAAAACAAAGAGCCATATTGGGTTATTAGTTAGAATTTCATTCTAGACGACTGAGACAAATTAATTCATTTTACCTTTTTTTTTTTACCCATTTTAAAGATACATGAATCAGTCCCTACTATTAAATCTCAGCATATAGTTAATGGTTACTGAAAATCTGTGGGGCTTAAATAAAGTGTTTATGATGTTACAGTCTAATTCTGTACAGTTTTGTCACTGCTTATCAACATTTTGGAAGCAGCAGGTTCCTCCTAAACATCAGTAACTATCCTCAAAACTGCAAACCCACATGATCACCATCTTAATTTTCACTAAGATGGTAACCTGAAATCCCATCAAATTTTGTGTCACCTGCCCTATGATACAATAGTACAGTGCTGTAAAGAGAGTCATATTTGTACTGAGATACTGTGCCGAGGTGCACTGCACTCTACTGATATGCTATGAGATTCTTTCTGAAAACTAACAGACACATCATACTTTCCACTGCCCTTTATTACAGTCCTGTTCTGTACCTATCATAACTACTTAATGGCAAGTTGACAAGCTTCAGCATTTTGTCAATTTCCTCCAACTGCAGTACGTAATTATTACCACATACCACTCCCCACCACAGCGCATCAGCGTAGCTGGCAAAGTCAGTCTTCCCATTGTCATCCTTTTCTGCCAGGTACACAAAGTAGCTGCTGAAGATGAGTCCCAGGAAACCAATATATAAAGTTGTAATAAGTTCCTGAAATATACAGTGCAGCACATATAATGTAATAAGTTCCTGAAATATACAGTGCAGCACATATAATGTAAGAATTTCCTGAAATATAGTGTAGCACATATAAAGTAAAGAGTTCCTGAAATATATAGAGCAGCACATATAATGTAAGAAGTTCCTGAAATATATTTGCAGCACATATAATGTAAGAAGTTCCTGACATATATAGAGCAGCACATATAATGTAAGAAGTTCCTGACATATATAGAGCAGCACATATAATGTAAGAAGTTCCTGAAATATACAGTGCAGCACATATAATGTAAGAAGTTCCTGACATATATAGTGCAGCACATATAATGTAAGAAGTTCCTGAAATATAGAGTGTAGCACATATAATGTAAGAAGTTCCTGACATATATAGAGCAGCACATATAATGTAAGAAGTTCCTGAAATATACAGTGCAGCACATATAATGTAAGAAGTTCCTGACATATATAGTGCAGCACATATAATGTAAGAAGTTCCTGAAATATAGAGTGTAGCACATATAATGTAAGAAGTTCCTGACATATATAGAGCAGCACATATAATGTAAGAAGTTCCTGAAATATACAGTGCAGCACATATAATGTAAGAAGTTCCTGACATATATAGTGCAGCACATATAATGTAAGAAGTTCCTGAAATATAGAGTGTAGCACGTATAATGTAAGAAGTTCCTGACATATATAGTGCAGCACATATAATGTAAGAAGTTCCTGACATATATAGTGCAGCACATATAATGTAAGATGTTCCTGACATATACAGTGTAGCACATATAAAGTAAAGAGTAAAGAGAGTAAAGTAAGCACATTGTGCTGCACTGTATATTTCAGGAACTCGATTGCTGGGATCATGGGTTCGAATCCCGCTGAAGGCATGGATATTCGTCTCTTGTGTTTGTTGTGTGTTGTGTAGGTAGCGGCCTCTGCGACGAGCTGTTCACTCGTTCAGAGAAGTCCTACCGAGTGTGGTGTGTCTAATTGTGTGTGATCTACAAACCTCAACACTGAGGTTGCCTAGGCCTGATTTTGGCTGTAGAGCCACACAAAAGAAATGTATATTCCCACGATCACCACGTCATTTTCAAACTTTCCATAAAAACAATTACTTGGAATTTGAAATAATACCTGTCTATGAATAAAAACAACAGATCCTAGAAGACGCCATGTTCCACCTTGTCGATCTACATGTAGCATGCGCAGAATCTGGAGGAAGCGAATCCCTCTAATGGCTGACGTGGCAAACACCTGACCATTGGAACCCACCGACAACACGACAATGGAAGCCACCACGACAATCAAATCTGAAACATCAGATTGGTGTGTTAAAGGAACAGAGAGACTTGCATTGTATTCAATGAGTACTGCAACACAGGGACAGCTGCCATATAAAGCACTTGCATAAACTTACCCTGAACATGGAAGCAGCAGGTCCCTTCGAAACATTCAGTAGACTACAGAGTGTCATGACCCAGTATACCACATTTAACAATGTAACGCAATATAAAACCCTATAATATTTTGATAATATTTTACATATGTAATGACTCTTTCCAAATTCTGTCAATGTATTATTGGCTTATATTTCCATCAGCTCCATATAAATTACATATGAAGCTGCAAAAACAGCCCTTAAACGAAATAATATATATTATTTATACGTAATGTACACAGATTAGTTTCTGATGAATGTGATGTCATGTAAATTGGCTTTACATTTAATTTTATAGTGAAGTGTAAAAATAAAGACATAGATTGTGTAAAATAAAAGACAATGGAATTGCAAACTGCTAAAATGATAGAGTAACAAAGGCTCAGAACTCTGTGACTCCTGTTGGGACAACACACATCATACGTCAGGGGACACATGCACTTACTTATTTGCTTGCGTACACACATGCACTTACTTATTTGCTTGCGTACACACATGCACTTACTTATTTGCTTGCGTACACACATGCACTTACTTATTTGCTTGCGTACACACATGCACTTACTTATTTGCTTGCGTACACACATGCACTTATTTGTTTGCGTACACACATAAACTTATTTGCTTGCGTACACACATTCACTTATTTGCTTGCGTACACACATGCACTTACTTATTTGCTTGCGTACACACATGCACTTATTTGTTTGCGTACACACATGCACTTATTTGCTTGCGTACACACATGCACTTACTTATTTGTTTGCCTACACACATGCACTTATTTGCTTGTGTACACACATGCACTTACTTATTTGTTTGCCTACACACATGCACTTATTTGCTTGCGTACACACATTCACTTACTTATTTGCTTGCGTACACACATGCACTTACTTATTTGTTTGCCTACACACATGCACTTATTTGCTTGCGTACACACATTCACTTACTTATTTGCTTGCGTACACACATGCACTTACTTATTTGTTTGCCTACACACATGCACTTATTTGCTTGCGTACACACATGCACTTACTTATTTGTTTGCCTACACACATGCACTTATTTGCTTGCGTACACACATGCACTTACTTATTTGCTTGCGTACACACATGCCCTTACTTATTTCCTTGCGTACACACATGCACTTACTTATTTGCTTGCGTACACACATGCACTTACTTATTTGCTTGCGTACACACATGCCTTACTTATTTGTTGCCTACACACTGCATTATTTGCTTGCGTACACACATGCACTTACTTATTTGCTTTGCGTACACACATGCACTTACTTATTTGCTTGCGTACACACATGCACTTACTTATTTGTTTGCGTACACACATGCACTTACTTATTTGCTTGCGTACACACATGCACTTACTTATTTGTTTGCATACACACATGCACTTATTTGCTTGCGTACACACATGCACTTACTTATTGTTTTGCGTACACACATGCACTATATTGTTTGCGTACACAATGCACTTACTTATTTGTTTGCGTACACACATGCACTTACTTATTTGCTTGCGTACACACATGCACTTACTTATTTGTTTGCGTACACACATGCACTTACTTATTTGCTTGCGTACACACATGCACTTATTTGCTTGCGTACACACATGCACTTATTTGCTTGCGTACACACATGCACTTACTTATTTGCTTGCGTACACACATGCACTTATTTGCTTGCGTACACACATGCACTTATTTGCTTGCGTACACACATGCACTTACTTATTTGCTTGCGTACACACATGCACTTATTTGCTTGCGTACACACATGCACTTATTTGCTTGCGTACACACATGCACTTATTTATTTGCTTGCGTACACACATGCACTTATTTATTTGCTTGCGTACACACATGCACTTATTTATTTGCTTGCGTACACACATGCACTTATTTATTTGCTTGCGTACACACATGCACAAGCTCGTCTGCTCTCTTGGTGTGGACGAGCGCGTTCGCAGATTCATATATCCGCGACTTCGAAAGTTCCCACTTATAGGTAGCATCGGTACCGTCCATGACGCCATTTTTTGACAGGGGTGCGGAGGATATTATGTAAGATTACTTTACGTATTGTAAGTCTTCTGAATATTAAGAAGGTGCCCCTGTCATATTTGGTAGAAAAAAAGAAAATGAATGGGGCCTTGGCAGTCCCAATAGGCCGTAAAACCGGCACAAAAAATTACAGGGCTCTTTTACAATGGGGCTTTTACGACCCGTTTCTGCAACAATTAATTTATTAGAAGTTAAACTTCTTTCAGAGGTAATTTAAAAAAAAAAGAGTGAATACGTCAGAATTTCCAACTGTAATTCTATTTTGTTTTCAAGTGTCTCACATCGGCTAGTGACAGAATTACGAGCCTGATGCGAAGGCAGCCATTTTTGTATTGCTCAAGAACTTACCTATGATACATATTGGTTTCCTGATGAACCTAAGCCGGCCAAAGGTACCCATGTATTTGGACCGGCAACCGGCTGACCAGAGTCGAACCAAGTACTCCACACCGAAGAAGACAACCAGACAAATCTCCTGCAATAGACATACATAAAGTGACAGTGAAGTTTAATTCAGCCGATCCCAGTGGCCGCGCGGTCTAAGGCGTGGGTCTGCGGCCGCTCGCTTGCTGGGGTTGCGGGTTTGAATCCCGTCGGTGGCATGGATGTCTGTCTGTTGTGAGTGTTGTGTGTTGTCAGGTAGAGGTCCCTGCGACGGGCTGATCACTCGTCCAGAGGAGTCCTACCGAGTGTGGTGTGTCTGAGTGTGATCGTGAAACCTCGATATTGAGGAGGCCCTGGCCCCCTGGGGGCTGTTGCGCCATAGGAAAAAAAAATTAAAAACCCCTCCATTATGGGTAGCAGTTGTACCTTAAGCCTGAGTGTCATTAAACAGTTACATACGGGCTGACATAAATAAAATCTACAGGTAAGCAAGCGTACCTGAAGCTGAAATGTGAGAGTGTCCATACAGCGACAAAGCGCCAGGTAACAGTCACAATTCCCAGCTGAGGAACGAATACAAAATGACACCTGCCAATTAAACAACTCGCAGATTTAATCCGGGAAATGTTTATGAAGTAATGAATAATAAACAGAGTGAACAGAAGAGTGCCACGTGCATTGCAACGCTAGGAGTCATTAGAGGTGTAATTAAGTTAGCTGCAACTGGCGCACGTCAACGGGACGTCAATTGTAGAGCCAAACAACACGACTATCTCGACAGGCACCGAATAAAAACAGTTTCGAAATTGATTAATTTCTTTCTAACTGACCAACTAACTTACGAAAGGCGTGTCTTGAAAAGCGAAGAGTTTCTCAGCCAGAAAAGAAATTCCCCCATAGTTTACAGAACTACAATGTCCATTACCCTATTCACAACAGCCATTTACTGGTCCCTGTCTTGAGTCATACTATCCAGTCCATACTATCCAGTCATACTATCCAGTCCATACTATCCAGTTCATACTATCCAGTCCATACTATCCAGTCATACTATCCAGTCAATACTATCCAGTCCATACTATCCAGTCCATACTATCCAGTCATACTATCCAGTCAATACTATCCAGTCAATACTATCCAGTCATACTATCCAGTCCATACTATCCAGTCCATACTATCCAGTCCATACTATCCAGTCATACTATCCAGTCATACTATCCAGTCCACACTATCCAGTCCACACTATCCAGTCCATACTATCCAGTCCATACTATCCAGTCCATACTATCCAGTCATACTATCCAGTCCATACTATCCAGTCATACTATCCAGTCATACTATCCAGTCCATACTATCCAGTCCATACTATCCAGTCCATACTATCCAGTCCATACTATCCAGTCCATACTATCCAGTCCATACTATCCAGTCCATACTATCCAGTCCATACTATCCAGTCCATACCCTCAAAACCAATTTTAGATTACATTTTAATATTATCGTCATATTTTTCCATAAGGTTTTCAGATTCAAATGACGTATACAGGTTCTGGTTACGTGAGAACGTGAAGTTGATATCGTTGATACTGTCGATACGGTTGATGTAGTCTATAGTTTGATGCAGTGATACAGTCGGCACTATTTGTAAGTTGATAAGTTGATAAGTGATAAGTCGACATTTTTTATAGAGTCGATAGGGTTGGCACAGTCAAAAAGGTTGATACGGTTGATATAATCGATACGGTTGACACAGTCTATACTGCTGATACAAATGATGCAGTCGATATGGTTGGGAAGTCAATACGGTTGAAGTAGTTGATAGAGTAGACACGATTGCTACAGTTAATACAAGCGATACGGTTGGTACAGTTAATACGGTTGATAGAGTAGACATGGTTGCTACACTTGATACAATCGATGCAGTTGGTACAGCCAATATGGTTGATAAGAGTTGATAACATAGACACGGTTGCTACAGTTGATAAAATCGATGAGGTTGGTACAGCCAATACGGTTGATAGAGTTGATACCGTAGACACGGTTGCTACAGTTGATACAATCGATACGGTTGATACAGCCAATACGGTTGATAGAGTTGATACCGTAGACACGGTTGCTACAGTTGATACAATCGATACGGTTGGTACAGCCAATATGGTTGATAAGAGTTGATACCGTAGACACGGTTGCTACAGTTGATACAATCGATACGGTTGGTACAGCCAATAAGGTTGATAGAGTTGATACCGTAGACACGGTTGCTACAGTTGATACAATCGATAGGTTGGTACAACCAATACGGTTGATAAAGTTGATAAGTCCATAGGTTGATATATTTAATGCAGTACAAACGTAGGCATTTTCGTAGTATGAGGCTGCAAATTCTGCATTAAATTAGTGAGTGTCGCACAGTTCTGCACACATCGCACCACGGTACAACAAAGATGTCAAAACTGGGCACATCTGTCCTGCCTTCCGCCGTAACAGTATGTGGTGTACAGATACATGCAGTCACTGCGACAGGGACAGACTCGACAACAAATGCATTGTGTAATGAACTTTTTTGAGATAAACAGCAATTACATCCGTTGCGCCATCAGATTGGAACTTCGCTTTGTGCTCGGCAAGGTAGAGCCAGCACAGTATTGTACATCGCTAACTGCTTCGCCTTGTTCCATTTACACTAAATTATAATCCACAAACTTTACACCAAACTTATCCCTATGCTTAATTAACCACCACGCTGTGAAGACATGCAGGTGAGTGGAGGTATAGATCTACGTATTCTTAACCTTGCTACCAGATGGAGGTTAAACGGTCAGCTTCACGTCCCAGGCCGGTTTACCCCAGGAGAAATAACGCAAGGAGAAACTGGCTAAAAATCTGGGCGGTCCTCACAGCCGGTATGAATAATCTGAATACAAAAATCTATTTCTCGCACCGGGAATCAAACTCTGGTACCTCGGTCGTGGAGCTCGCAGCGTCGTCACTGCACATGCATCATTGACTTGTAGAAAGAAACATCTCCGTTTGTATGGGATGTGACATCGGTCATGCGTTTCGAGACAGTGCGGTGGTTCCATCTTCAAGGGTCGATATGTCCATAAAGAAAAAGGAAATAATCAGATACACTAGCCGCGTGCCCACCACATTCGCATGACGAACTAATTTCAACATTCACGCGCTACTCCACGGCCTCTGTCACCTGTCCATTCTTTATTCTTAAAGCAAACCGAGAGTTAATTTCGCCTGTTATTTAGTGTCGATTATTGTCGATTAGTGTCGAGTCATCGATGACCATAATTTACTACGGATTACTGTCGAATGATATCGATTATTATCGACTGCAATAAATTATTGTTATTATTGACTGCTACAGATTATTATCGATTACTATCGATTACTATATATTACCAACTCGGGTTTGAACCACTCAGTTACAAGGATATGGTATACATGGAGAATATTTAGTAATAAATAAATGTTACATTAAATTCAAGAAATTATTGAAACCATTGGGTTTAATTTAATATTTTTTTCATCGTGCATCTCGTATATATCAAAAAAAGAACCAACTAGATGCACAATCACAATTAGAAACTTTAATAGTAGTATTATATTAAACCCGACATATTTCGGTACCCCTGAAGATGGTCAGGTACCTGACCGAAACATGTCGGGTTTAATGTAATACTACTATTAAAGTTTCTAATTGTGATTGTGCATCTAGTTGGTTCTTTTTTTGATACATTGGGTTTAAAATCTTCTCTCATCCAACTGCCATATAAACACGCAAGTATTAAAATTAATTTTACGTTACTTGTACCCTACATTTTTAATTATATATATGTTATGCAGACAAATTTACACAGTTTTATGTTATTTAACACAATTTTTATTAAATGTTGCCCAACATGTTTCTAGCCTATACAGGGTATACACAAATAATGGTGCGGTTTCAATAGTGAATACTATTGAAACCGCACCATTCTTTTGTGTATTCCTGTATAAGGTTCATCTTCAGAGCCCCTGAAGATGAGCCTTATATAGGCTAGAAACATGTTGGGCAACATTTAATAAAAATCGTGTTAAATAACATAAAACAGTGTACATTTGTCTGCATAACATATATATATATATTAAAATATACTTTTCATTTTACTATTGAGTATGTAAGATAACAAAGTATTGAGAAGTATAATACAACTCTAATTGAGCAAGTGTCAGAAAAATTGAGGAAATTATACGAGTTGAATAAACTGTTTTTCACAAAATATTTTAGGAAGATGAGACAGGCGGGGCATGAAGCATACGCAGGGGAGATGAAAATGCATCCAAGGATCAGAAAACGTAAAGTAAAAAAAACTGCTTGAAATACCTAAGCTTAGATAGGATAATATTAAAGAACACCCTAAAGAAATATCCGACGACAATGTGACCAGAACAGGGACCGTACTTGTCACATACATTCCTAATTCAAAGCAAGAGTGTTTGTTACACAACAATACAAAACAAGGAGCAAATTATTTTCATATAGGATGCGTTTTCAGAATCTCGTGATAATAAGTTTCAAACGCTTCTGCAAAGCAGTTACAAAGAGTGGTAATTAATCTTGTCTTCTCTGTCCGTCCTTCATTCCGCCTAAAACAGCGCGACTCCCACCAGACGGATTTCCACGAAATTTCATATTTGCGATTTTTTTGCTAAAAATATGTCAATATTCCTGTTTTGGTTAAAATGAGACAAAAATAACACGCATTTCAAATGGAGACCTACTGACACTCGTGTGCTGGTGTTTATAATGTGTTCTCTGGGAGTACAAAATAAGGTCTAACAAACAACTGATGACGTAAACATCTCGCCTTTGACGAGACAAGACCAGTACAGGAAATAGGATATCTCGCCTTTTACGAGAGCAGACCAGTACAGGAAATAGGATATCTCGCCTTTTACGAGACCAGACCAGTACAGGAAATAGGATATCTCGCCTTTTACGAGACCAGACCAGTACAGGAAATAGGATATCTCGCCTTTTACGAGACCAGACCAGTACAGGAAATAGGATATCTCGCCTTTTACGAGGTAAGGGCAACGAACACAACACCGTGACGTTGACGAGGTAATTACAAGCCAGGGAGGTCGGAGAAACAGTTGACAACCTAAACATATTATGCCACACGGTAAATGAAATAAAGCAGTCAAAGTGTTCAGACCCACCCAGCAATGCCTCCATACTGTGCCCGATCTACCACGTTAGTAATGCTCAATTTACCCAGCCAGTGATGCCTTCACACTGTGCTCGGGGCTTCCCCTCACCCCGGACTGCCTTGCTAGTTACTCGACATCACGCAAAAGGGTACAAAACACGCACTCCTACTCTTATACCAGCTCCATTCTACCTAATCATTTACTGCTCTGTGTTTATGGCTTTAAAGTCATGTTACGTTAATTAAAAAAAGAGCATCGCTTTTACTCTGTACGGATAAAACCACTGCAGAGACTTGGGGGTAGGGGGTGGGTAAGCCTGTTGGGAGTTGCTAAAAATATCCGAGCGAGTCCGTATTTAATACATACCTTCCAATTCTATAATTTTTAACAGAATATGAAAAGAGTATCATGCAATACTTAGAATTTATAGTGCTTTCTCGCAAATGAAAATGAAAATATAATGATTACAGGGTTCTGAGACAATATATGACGTATTTTGAAACACTTGTACCAATTATTCGGAGGAATCTGCTTTTTCCGTCTTCAGGAACAGTTCAACTGTAGATAGCGGCAACAGGTTCTCCCGAAACGTTGGCACCACATGCCACATTACAAGCAGGCACATTTAAGAAGTCCGTAATATTAACAGTTGCCAACTTCAGAAAAACAAAACACGTGTCACGCAAGAAAGTGAGGGATGTCCAAATTCTAATCCCGAAGATGAATGTGTCGAATATACGACACAGCTCTACCCCTGAAAACGTTTCAACATGTCAACGCCCCGCAAAATTGGCGCCACTGTACACGACGTACCAACCTGTTCAGTTGCTTTCAGACGATTGGCTACTTGAAGTAACACAGTCCCTAGTCAGGGCTGGCTACTGCAAAATCTGCGCGAGTGACTTAAATTCGCCAAATGTTGGCAAAAATTGACGTAATAATTCGGCTGTAAATGTGGTCACCCTGTGTGATATCAAGCTTCCGTCGCGGTGTAAATAACACCTCCGCTCTTCTGGTACGTTACGCAGCGTAGTTACTGACGTTTCGGCACAACCTATCGGTCCCATCTACAAGAATAAAGCGGTACAAGAAGAACCCTTTACTCCTACATCATACTTCAGTAAAAATTATTTTCTGTCTACAATCAAGCATAAAATACACATTTTAAATACGAGTGCTAATCCTGTGGCTCGCGACCCTTTTCTAAGTGGCCCGCAAATCCTTTAGTTCCTTGCAAGTTTAGTGACCATCGCGTATAGACATAAATGAATCAGTATAACTTCTTAAAGCCGAGCCCAGCGGCCGCTCGCTTACTGGGATTGCGGGTTCGAGTCCCGCCGGGAGCATGGATGTCTGTCTCTTGTGAGTGTTGTGTGTTGTCAGGTAGAGGTCTCTGCGTCGGGCTGATCACTCGTCCAGAGGAGTCCTACCGAGTGTGGTGTGTCTTGAGTGTGATCGCGAAGCCTCGATAATGAGGAGGCCTAGGCCCCCAAGGGGCTGTTGCGCCATGGAAAAAGAAATACTTCTTAAAGAAGCTGTACAGTTCACCGTAATGTAATATAAATATAAATACAATAAATACAATACCATGTTTCAGAATATTAATACTATCCTTCACAAAACCATTTGTAGCACTTTTCAGCAAACGACTCACGTCAGGGCGGCCCGCGGTTAAATACGTTTGTACAACACTGGTTTAGATCAGCCCAGCTGAAACACATCCGGTATTACTCAGTTACTGACCCTATCCAGCGTCTGATATTTCGAAGACAACACGATGTTTCGATAGATAAACCTATTTCCGTCGTCAGGTGAAGAGATGGAAGGCACTTATTTAGGTGGGCCCGTCAGAAAGAGCTAGCGTCAGTCACTGCATCCACATTAAAACACATTATCAAGAACTGGACATTTGAAATTGACACCAAAACTGACAGTAGCAAAATGCGTCATGAATACAAAATTGATGGTTCAGGTAGAAATGACACCCGATGACAGGTTCTGTTCCTACAATTAGAGCCAGTTTACTCACATCCAAACAGTATGACACACACAGCGTATTGATGGATTCAACGTGTCCATCCGTCCGTCTGTCTGTCACACGAGACGACCGAAATCATACAGCGGACACGCACATAAAATAATTATATCAGTCAGTGACAGTACAACATCAGACCACATACACTAAACTACCAACAACGGGCATCAGAGTCATTGCTGAAAGGTTAAGGCAGTCAAAATACTAACTACAAGGTTCATCACCGTGTCTACAAAAGCTCGACACTGGTAGCTATCCTATTCTGTACGAATTTTTCATCTCCCCCATGCGTGCTACATAACCGCCTATCCCCTGTGAAAACGTTGAAGAATGCAAGCTCTGAAGTTCCTCATTGTACATTTTTCTCCATCCTCCTCTCACCTCCTTCTCCCTTTTACCTCCAAACATTCCCCTCAGCACCCTCAATCTATGTTCTTCCCTCAATGTGAGAGACCACGTGTCATACCCACGTGTCATACCCATACAAAACCATCAGGTCAACAGTACATGATTTAAAACTTTTAATCTCCAACTTTTAACTCCACACAGGCACAAAGTACGTAAGTTATTTTTAAGTATTTGTGTTTATTTATCGGCGCTGTCGGTACTCTGAGTATACAGAGTCGAAAGGTAGGTTGATTAGTGAATAACGAATTGGAAAGATGTCGAGAGAAGTGGTCTGGCCTAACTAGAAGTACTACTCTGGCATGTACATGTAAGCACCACGCAAAATAATCAAAATAATTAACAAGTTTAGCCACTCTCCAGACCGAAATTTGAAGCCAGGACCTCCCAAACATGACGCAGCACTGACATCCACTGAACCTCACCTTTCTGTCACACTGCTCTCAATATTACGTCCTACACACATGCTAGATTCCTTCCATAAAATGAGAGAAGTTTGTAAATATAACTGATAAATCTGTCTGTACATTCTAATATAACAGTTCGCCGTACATGGTAGGCAACTTATTTGCCACGCTAGTATTGCGGGTTAGACTAAACACAAAGGTAACTCCGTTCCTCAAGCTGTATCGGGCTTCAAGCGGTTAAAGCATGCCCTTCCTAGCTGCTTTGATTCAGGTCTCTTATCGCACAAAGGTCAACGGGTTCCGATTTCAACTCACCATCCAAAAGAGCGTCTCATTGGCGAACTCGGAGTAATATTCGATGGTGGAAAGCACACTGAAGATGAGACAGACCAACACCAGCATGAACCTGAAACAGAAGTACATTGCGAATGTGACGTCATATCAGGAATACGTTAAGCTATGGGGGTACAAAATCAAGCAGAATCAAAATACGGAGCGTGAAAAGAAGGATAGAGATGAGGAAGATCAAATAAAGACTAAAAGGCACAACAAAAATAAGTAAATAATTACAGTAGGGAACAGATTACTTTATAACTGCGGTCACTAACACTGTACACAGCTGCGGTCGGCGCGACTTGGCCGCTACTAGGCTCCCATCGGAACGGCCAGGCAGAGTTATACCTGTTTCAAAAACGTTTACCCTGTTGGGAGTATATTTATAGCTTCAGTCACTGTGGGAGTTTTTCAGACAGAAAGAAAACCCTTTGTTGTGCGTGGGCAGTGCTTCCCCTCTTACTAGCTTGCTCTTCACCCCCGCGCGCGCCGAAACTAGCAAGTAATCCGGTCACTACAGCGACTCGCTACGAGCTGGACGGTCCGGGGATCGAATCTCGGTGGGGGCGAGATTTTCAGCACCCGTCCAGACCGACCCTGGGGCCTACCCAGCCTCCTGTACAATGGGTACGTCATTCCCGGGGGTAAAGCGTCGGGGCGTGGACGTTGACCACCACCCACATCTAGCGCCGAGGTTAAAGAAAGAGTAGAGCTATACCTCTATTCCCCCTCTGGGCCGTCACGATCTGTTCTAGGGTGAACTTTACCTTTACCTTTTACTATACACACAGCAGAGTCCTTCTTGAAAAGCTGATAGTTCCTGAGGCGGTCAAAACAATTCTCCCACAAATGACAACCACTGCAAACTGTCACGAACCAAACAAATCCGATCAAATCCAATTTTTTGAGAATCCAAGTGGCGTAGAGGAAAAACTAACGTCAAGACTGTAGTGAGGAAAAACTGTCAAAACTGTAGTGAGGAAAAACTGTCAAAACTGTAGTGAGGAAAAACGGTCAAAACTGTAGTGAGGAAAAACTGTCAAAACTGTAGTGAGGAAAAACTGTCAAAACTGTATGAGGAAAAACTGTCAAAACTGTAGTGAGGAAAAACTGTCAAAACTGTAGTGAGGAAAAACTGTCAAACTGTAGTGAGGAAAAACTGTCAAAACTGTAGTGAGGAAAAACTGTCAAAACTGTAGTGAGGAAATGTCAAAATGAGTGAGAAACTGTCAAAATGTAGTGAGGAAAAAACTGTCAAGACTGTAGTAAGGAAAAACTGTCAAACTGTAGTGAGGAAAAACTGTCAAGACTGTAGTGAGGAAAAACTGTCAAAACTGTAGTGAGGAAAAACTGTCAAACTGTAGTGAGGAAAAACTGTCAAAACTGTAGTGAGGAAAAACTGTCAAAACTGTAGTGAGGAAAAACTGTCAAAACTGTAGTGAGGAAAAACTGTCAAAACTGTAGTGAGGAAAAACTGTCAAAACTGTAGTGAAGAAAAACTGTCAAAACTGTAGTGAGGAAAAACTGTCAAAACTGTACTGAGGAAAAACTGTCAAAACTGTAGTGAGGAAAAACTGTCAAATCTGTAGTGAGGAAAAGCTAACTGTCAAAAGTGTAGTGAGGAAAAACTGTCAAAACTGTAGTGAGGAAAATCTAACTGTCAAAAGTGTAGTGAGGAAAAACTGTCAAGACTGTAGTAAGGAAAAACTGTCAAAACTGTAGTGAGGAAAAACTGTCAAGACTGTAGTGAGGAAAAACTGTAAAAACTGTAGTGAGGAAAAACTGTCAAAACTGTAGTGAGGAAAAACTGTCAAAACTGTAGTGAGGAAAAACTGTCAAAACTGTAGTGAGGAAAAACTGTCAAAACTGTAGTGAGGAAAAACTGTCAAAACTGTAGTGAGGAAAAACTGTCAAAACTGTAGTGAGGAAAATCTAACTGTCAAAAGTGTAGTGAGGAAAAACTGTCAAGACTGTAGTAAGGAAAAACTGTCAAGACTGTAGTGAGGAAAAACTGTCAAGACTGTAGTGAGGAAAAACTGTCAAAACTGTAGTGAGGAAAAACTGTCAAAACTGTAGTGAGGAAAAACTGTCAAAACTGTAGTGAGGAAAAACTGTCAAATCTGTAGTGAGGAAAAGCTAACTGTCAAAAGTGTAGTGAGGAAAAACTGTCAAAACTGTAGTGAGGAAAATCTAACTGTCAAGAGTGTAGTGAGAAAAAACTATCAAAACTGTAGTGAGGAAAATCTGTCAAAAGTATAGTGGGGAAAAACTAACTGTCAAAACTGTAGTGAGGAAAAACTGTCAAAATTGTAGTGAGGAAAAACTATCAAAACTGTAGTGAGGAAAAGCTAACTGTCAAAAGTATAGTGAGGAAAAACTGTCAAAACTGTAGTGAGGAAAAGCTGTCAAAATTGTAGTGAGGAAAAACTAACAGTCAAAACTGTAGTGTGGATTGAACGTGCCAAATTTATTGGTTGAATTTGCAGCGAGTATTTTACCAGAGGCTATAGTTTGACACTTTCTCAGAAACGGTTCCTTTTCTTATGCATTTTGGTGGCTTATTTAACGACGCTGGAAGTATCTCAGACCATACAGTGCTGAACGGTAGGATGATTGGTGGAATGATGAGGGGGTAGGGGTTTGGAAGCAATCGGTCATGTTCAAATGGAGGCACTATCTCAGCACCATAATGGCCGGTATCTCAGGCGAGAACGGAAGTAGCAACTCCCGCATATATATTCGGAGCATTGCCGCTAATTTAACAGATTCGGCGGTAACTTAATCCCTCAATGGCGACCTCCGTGCACTGTACCGAGCTCCAATTCCCCACATACTGCCGGCCTCATCGCACCGTCAGTTCTTGAAGGCATTGAAGGGTCTTATATACGTAAATTAAAAACCATTCCGTCCTTGGCAATAGTTGGAACTTAAACCCCAGCGTCTTTTAAGGATACACGATAAATTTTTAACCGTCATATTCATTTTATTTCGTACTACAGAGCATGATGCAGTCAGAACGCTATTAACACGAGTCGTCCAATACAAGCAGGCATTATCGTAATAAAATTGCCAATATTTTTGGATACGACAGATGAAACTGTTTTGTAGGCAGTCCAGGTCGACGGTGTCGGTCTCTGGAGTAAGCTTCAAACGTCACTCGTAACAGAACAAAACACGATCTTTCCATTCATATGAACGACTGGCCATGTCAGGCTGTAAGTGCGTGAGTAAGTACACTATTTGTGGTCGAGGGGCCGATAAAATGTGTGTCCGTCTGGAGGGCCAAGATGCGACATGTAAGATGCCACACTGACGTCATGGAACTGGTTGGTACTTACGGCGTCTTCGAAACTAGCAAAGGTCATTAAGCGTCCAGAGGGTGCATATAGGATACAAAAACTGTATACTAAAGGACCTGACATTTCCAACACCAAAAATAAAAAAGCCCACTACTGGACATAATTATGAGCCAGTTTGATCCACATCCCATACTCATATCCTATGTCCCAAACATGCACTTAATGGTATCGTCCTGCCTTTTCATGACATCCAATTGGACATTTTTTAAGAGACTTCCGCATCAAAGTTTTGCATGTATTTGTCTTCTCCCACTGCCCGCAAGTTGCACGTAGCAGCTTCTTTCTCAAAAACTTTGTTTCTCACAATTGTGATGTCATAAAGCAATTCCATTACAGGCCTGGACAGGCCCTTAGGGTTCCAGGAGGTTGAGGCTTCCAGATTTCTAGACAATCGGCACATGAAGGTGGTAAGGTTATCAGCCCTACGCACCGGCCGCCTTTACCCCCCAGAAAATATTCCTGGTACTCATTTCTGTTAGAGGCTGAGTCGATCCCAGGGCCATAATGCGACCGAAAGGATTACACCAATGAAAAAAATTCCAATGACACCATCGGGAATCGAACCCGCGACCTTCCGGCTTGTAGCGCAGTGCCTCAACCAACTGCTCCACCGCGTGTGTGATGTCTTAAACTTATAAATTAAGAGTCCACGTTAAAGAGGAAAAGGTCTCAAAAGAGATCTGCTAAGGGGCCCAGCAAAGCGGCTCTACTGAGGGGCCCAACAGAAAATTTTTCTATAAATTCGGAAGACGTACAAAGCTCAAAATGACGTTCCTAACCAACGTTCTACACCATTAACAAATATTTGAAATACGTTTACGTAACAATGTTTGAGTGTTTGATGGCAGTAGGAGGTGTTGTCCCACTTGCCGCAGATACGACCGCAGGGAGGACGACAGAAACTAACAGCAATCAGCAATCAGCGATCAGCGTCCGAATTAACATACTGAATCCCACTTACGTAGTTCTGAGTGAGGCATATAAATTGGCTTGAGAGTGGGTGGAATCCATAACGAGAGGGTAGCCACTGCCACAGTGGTGTAAATGTATCCACAGTGTCACCGGCCGTTAAATGGCGTTATAATCCCACTGCACTGTAACAATTTAAATATCAAACAATGTCTAGTAAGACTAACCTCAAATTTAAGTCTCCTTAAACACAGCTGTATTACTTACTGCCAGTGCAAAGTCTAGATTCGGAAGATTGAATTGGAAACAAATTATTTTCACGCAAAATTTGAGGTTTCCATGGCAGTTTAATTATTTTTTTGGCAACACTTCATCTGAAGTTGTGTACCGATAGCTGTAAATATCAGAATCCAGCCCACAAACTCGCATTCTTTCTTTAATATTATCCTCCGTACTAAGCTAGGTAAAAATGTAAAGCAATACCAATACAGGCCGTTGACCGGCCCTTAGGGATCCAGGAGGGTGAGGCTCCCAGACTTCTAGACAATCGGCACATGAAGGTGGTAAGGTTGTCAGCCCTACGCACCGGCCGCCTTTACCCCCCAGGAAAGATTTCTGGTACTAATTTCTGTTAGAGGCTGAGTCGACCCCAGGGCCATAGTGCGCGCATAGTGGGGGGAATCGAATCCGCAACGTTCCGGTTTGAAGCGCAGTGCCTCAACCAACTGCGCCACCGCGTGTCTCCGTACTAGTAAACACGCGTAGTACGTGCAGTAAACACACCCGTCTCAGTTATAACAAACCATCAGTTAATGTTGTATAGTGAAATAATCGCTGTTTTCTGGATCCACACAAAACCATAAATACACGTGGGCAGAACAATTGTTGAAGTAACATGCAAAGTAACACTTAAAGGTTAATAACATTGTACAAAATACAGTCCTTACCGCGCAGTAAACACACTCCGTCTCAGTTATACAAACCAGTCAGTTAATGTTGTACAGTGAAATAATCGCTGTTTGTTCTGAGATCCACACAAAACACATAAATACAGTCCGTAGCGCAGAACGAAATTCCCTTCACGTGTATATAAACCAGTCTTATGGCTTTAAGTGAAAACGCTGTTTTTAATCCACATAACATAAATACAGTCCGTACCGCGCAGTAAACACACTCCGTCTCAGTTATACAAACCAGTCAGTTAATGCTGTACAGTGAAATAATCGCTGTTTGTTCTGAGATCCACACAAAACACATAAATACAGTCCGTACCGCGCAGTAAACACACTCCGTCTCAGTTATACAAACAGTCAGTTAATGTGTACAGTGAAATAATCGCTGTTTGTTCTGAGATCCACACAAAACACATAAATACAGTCCGTACCGCGCAGTAAACACACTTCGTCTCAGTTATACAAACCAGTCAGTTAATGTTGTACAGTGAAATAATCGCTGTTTGTTCTGAGATCCACACAAAACACATAAATACAGTCCGTACCGCGCAGTAAACACACTCCGTCTCAGTTATACAAACCAGTCAGTTAATGTTGTACAGTGAAATAATCGCTGTTTGTTCTGAGATCCACACAAAACACATAAATACAGTCCGTACCGCGCAGTAAACACACTCCGTCTCAGTTATACAAACCAGTCAGTTAATGCTGTACAGTGAAATAATCGCTGTTTGTTCTGAGATCCACACAAAACACATAAATACAGTCCGTACCGCGCAGTAAACACACTCCGTCTCAGTTATAAAACCAGTCAGTTAATGCTGTACAGTGAAATAATCACTGTTTGTTCTGATATCCACACAAAACACATAAATACACTCTTTCTTTCTTTACCGTGTCCGGAACATTAAGTTAAAGATTTTTTGCCCAATATTGGGCTACGTCAAATCCTTTTTCATTTGCAAGCCATAAATCCTCGAGGGTGCATTTCTGGGGCAGTCCGTGCATGATAGGAGATGTCCTCATCAGCAAAGCATCCTGCATGCGGAGATGTCCCTACTTACCTCTCCACAGCCACAAGCATCCTGATACAGAGAGTCCCTATCTGTACCTCTCCAGCCACAGGCAGTTTGTGTTTTGCCTCCATTTCACCATATTTGTTTTTACTGGTGCCACCCCTGTTCTAATGCGTTTAAGAGATTTCCAAGTAATAAAATCAAGGAGTGGTAGGCCACTGGGTAAGGGGGAAGTCTTCAGGTGGTTCAACTTGCACTGTTCCGAGGAAGCTATTCCGCGATTTTAATCTTCTCTATGGTGTTCTGGCTGCGTAGAGTGCGTGTCGCTCATCGACAGTTTGCTTGATCTTCTCTATGTGTTCCGCTGCCTTCCGACGAGATGTAGGAGCTGCGAAGCCTGCCGCTCTATAGAGGTTTGGCAATGACGTTGGTTTCATACATCCTGTCACTATCCTACATGTCTCGTTGAGCGCCGAGTCGACTTGATTGGTGTGGGCAGATCTATTCCACGCAGGACATGCGTATTCTGCAGTTGAAAAGCAAAGTGCTTGTGCAGTTAGTCGGAGAACGTTAGGGTTTGCTCCACATCTACTTCCCTTAAGCCTTCTAAGAAGATTGTTTCTCGTTGTTACCTTGTCTTGTTTTGATGCAGTGATGCTTGTAGGTTAAAGCCCAGTCCAGGGTAATTCCAAGATATTTAGGCTGGTCTATGTGCTCCAAGGTGCTTCCGTTCTATGAGACTTGTAGTTTTCGCCTAGCTTCTTTTGTACGGAGATGGAAAGCGCATACTTGTGTTTTGGAAGGGTTAGGTCTTAGGGAGTTCTCGTCATAGTAGGTAGACATAGCTTTTAGAGCGCTTTTAAGTTTTTGTTCTAGTTCGGGTAAGTGTTTTCCTTGGACGCATATGGCCAGATCGTCAGCGTATAGGAAGTTTCTGGAGTGAGCTGCAATGGGTTGGTCATTTGTTTATATATTAAAGAGCATCGGTGCCAGAACGCTTCCTTGTGGGAGGCCGTTCTTTTGGTTTCTCCACCTACTTCTTTTGCCCTCCAAGATAACGAAGAAACGTCTGTTTTGAAGTAACGAGTCCATGACTCTCACAAGTGATAGTCTTTAGGCGTTTTATATATATCTTGGAGAGTAGCGTTTTGTGCCTGACTGTATCATAATAAATACACTGTGTGGGCAGAACGTAGAATTTCTTAGTCTCAAACCTGGTGGCACATATTATAAGCACTGAGCCTTACAAGGTTAATATCAGCCATAAAATCACCAAATTCTTTGAGGCCAATTTTCATGCTTTAACCACAGACCCTTGACGACTCATGCACTATCATCACATGACAGTTCAATCATATTGGTGCGCAGTGTTTCGTTTTCTACCAGTGTGCTCAAATAAAGAGAGTATAAGATGGGCGAGGCATGTAACACGCAAGGACAAACTGTATGCACGGTTTAGGTGGGAATGACTGAGAAAACAAAGCGTGTAAAAGACCTGGGAAGAGGTGTGAGCATAATATTAAACAGTATCTTACAGAAATGGATAAAGACCGGATGAACAGGATTCATCTACCCACGGATAGGGAGTAGTAGTCGGCTACTGTGAAGATGGTAACAAGACTTCGCGTTCCATAGCGTGCATGGAACGTATTGCTTACATGAATAGTTATTACCTCCTTAAGCACAAATGTAGGCTCCGTGGAATTAACGATGGCTTTTAATCGTAAGCAGATCTTGCTCTTACTTAACCTGCATTATACACAGCTTTGTGTGGTGCTGAAACGTCGACACTTCGGAAAGTAGATCAGAAGTATCTGGAAAGTTTTGAAATGTGGTGCTGGAGAATAATGGAGAAGATCAGTTGGACAGATCGTGTGAGAAATGAAGAAGTATTACACAGAGTCAAGGAGGAGAGGAATATCGTACGTACAATAAAAAGAAGAAAGGCTAAATGGATTGGTCACATCTTGCGTAGAAACTGCTTTCTGAAACACGTGATTGAAGGAAAGTTAGAGGGTAGGATAGAAATGACGGGAAGATGAGGGAGAAGACGTAAGCAGCTGCTGGATGACCTTAAGTAAAAGGGAAGATACTGTAAATTGAAAGAGGAAGCACTAGATCGCACCCTGTGGAGAACTCGCTTTGGAAGAGGCTACGGACCTGTCGTAAGACAGACTGCAGAATGAATCAATGAATGGATACAACTGCTGCTATCATATATTAAATACTGTTTGTCAGGAAATTCCTTAACGCTATTGACTATGCCGAATGCCTTTGCCGAACTGGATTGTCCCGAAATAGAAACTCGGAGGAAGTCTTAAATATATCCGGATCCTTTAAAGTAACAAATGAAGTGCGCCATCTTGGAAAAATCATATTTGATGGTTGTTATCCGAGCCCCTGTTGCAATTTCAACGATAAGACGCCTCTTAATTTAAGGAGTCACGGATGTTTGTCGCACAATGTTCGCTTTGCATCGTGTTCTTGGAAATGTCACGGATATGACTATGACATCATCAGACGTACGAGACCCACCAGGTGGCCTTTCTGGTCACGCCAACAGACGTACGTGTTTCAAAGCCGCCGTCCTCAGAAATCATGCGAGTATGAACACATTCCTTTCCCTCGCCTCTAATATTCCTTTACAAAATCCGCCCTTTTGTGCTAGTGTGAAGGATAAATCCAGTAAAGTTTTATGAGTGATTTCAGGCTTCCGCTGCGGTGTAAATGAGATCTCCGCTCTTCTGGGATGTTACGTAAAGTATATTGGTATTTACTGACGTTTAGGAATAACCTATCGGTCCCATCTTCAAGGGTCAAGCATTCCAAGAAAAAACTTTGGTATAGAGCGACACATATAATTTTTCCGCGTTTTGCGCGAGGAAAAATGTAGAGAGAGGAGAATGGGCGGAGCGACGATGCTACTAGTGATCGTAAAAACATCTGATTGCCAATAACTCGAAGGAAATTACTACAAGAAACTAACATTGGGATAAACCTAGGCTAGTCACTCACCAATCAGTTGTAATGAGTAATGAGGGATGGACCATTACCTGCTTTTACTCGCTGTCCGATTGTAACCTGCCAATTCCAGAGATGTCCGAGTCAGTCTCCTGCCTTTCATCACTCCCCGATTCATCATCACCGCTACTAGAAATTTCCAGATTTATAAGAAACTGGCGATCTTCAAAATCATCCAGTCTTCCTTCATCATCCAAGTAACGATCTTCGAAACTTTTTGCATGGCGACATCTCGAAGCCCATTTGTCAGGTGTCACTGAATTGAATTTTTGTCTCAGTAAATCTACGCTGCGTAAAACCCCAAGAGAGTGGAGATCTCGGTAAAATTTTGCTTGTTTGAGCGGTTAAACATTTAGGGCACAGTGGTATCTATATACACCACCTGCTTTAACATTTTTTTGAATGATCCTTACAACAAAGAGCGATTATTCCAGTAAAAGCTTTAACAATCAGACCCAAATAATGTCGAATGTAAATTTTAACTGTAAGGTACGAAGTGAATTTTCACAAGTCACTTAGAACTCCAGGGTTGAACGGCTCAAACATTATCTATTACGTTTTCTGGTAAACCGTTGGTCGAAACAGCTAGATTGTTACAAGGGGTTCAACAAAGTTATTATAAGAGTTCTCCCTATAACAGGCCATGAAGGCCCAGAGGGGGAGAAGAGGTATAGCTCTACTCTTTCTTGAACCTCGGCGCTAGATGGGGGTGGGTGTTCAAAGCCACTTCCCGGCCGCTTTACCGCCGGGAATGACCCGGTACCCATTGTAGAGGAGGCTGGGTGAGCCCCAGGGCCGGTCTGGACAGGTGCTGAAAATCTCGCCCCCCACCGGGATTCGATCCCTGAACCATCCAGCCCGTAGCGAGTGGCTATACCGACTGAGCTATCGCGGCCCATACAAAGTTATTATATTGAACTTAAACTAGACAAATATATTTAATTAATTATTTATTCCAACAAATGCACTACAATATTTTAGTGTTTTCTTGTCCCTGCATATGTTTCGGCACTTATAGTGCCATCTTCAGGGGTGTCGTCGAGATTTTACAGTTTTCAAATGCATCCAATTCACTTTCACAATATAAATTCACTATCACTGATTATCACTTATCTTAACGACGACACCCCTGAAGATGGCACTAAAGGTGCCGAAACATATGTAGGGACAAGAAAATACTAAAACAGTGTGGTGCATTTGTTGGAATAAATAAATATATTAATTATTATAATGCACGGTGTATATAATATAAAGTTAGACAAACATATATTTGACGTGAAACTCTCACAGCACATCTGCTGATGCTGATCTGTCCCGCAGGTGCTGACACCGTGTGTAACTGGATTATAATGTCGACGTTTCGACGCCTAATATTTTTTCGTAATTTCTACGTTCCTCGTAACTCATCCAGTCAATTGGCGGATTTAAAAGTAAAATAGCAAGTTGAGTAGCCTATATCTTCGTAAGATAAGTGAACAGATCGGTTAGATCTTCGTAGAATAATAAGGCTACCGCTCATTTCAATGTTAAGTAAGCCGAAACATGTAGCAAGCGTTAAAACTGGTAAAAATTAATTTATGACAATCTGTGCTTCCTTTCTGCTGTAGGAATTCTGTGACGTAAAATAAGTTATTATGAAACTAAATAAACACAGAACGGGGGTGGGTGTAAAGTGGACTTATCTGGCTCAGTATGGAGATTCCCTGACTGGATCATTTGGCAGTGGTAACGAATGGTAACCGGAGCACGCGGTGGCGCAGTTGGTTGAGGCACTGCTCTACAAGCCGGAAGGTCGCGGGTTCGATTTCCGATGGTGTTATAATCCTTTCGGTCGCACTATGGCCCTGGGGTCGACTCAGAGTCTAACAGAAATGAGTACCAGGAGTATTTGCTTGGGGGGGGGGGGGGGGGGTAAAGGCGGCCGGTGCGTAAGGATGACAAACTTACCACCTTCATGTGCCGATTGTCTATAAATCTGGGAGCCTCAACCTCCTGGAACCCTAAGGGCCTGTCCAGGCCTGTATTGGGACTGCTTGACCTTTGCTTTAAGGAATGGTAACAAACCTTCTTAAAAGAACAAACAGTTTTTATCAACTAGGCGAACGCCAGTTTCTGAATAATGCATTAATTATAGAGAAGCTACGGACAGACGTCCGTTCGACAGACCCCTCACCCCTCCACATCCCCTCTACCTGTAGAACTCGACTCAAATATCTTTTCCGCGACGCAGAGACCAAAATCAGTCAGTCCCCACTACTCCCTTTCCGTCGCTTTAGCATCACCGTTGTTGCTACATCAGTCATTTTCCTTTCAGCCACCGTCCTGTGAAGGTTATTTAGTAGCGTATAGGAGTGGGAGGTATTTGTCTTTACGTTATAACAACGTGGCAGCGTTGCGTTGATTGCCCAGGTCTGGGTACAGTGCGCTATTGCCAAGTCGAAATAAACTGTTCCGAATATATGCTCCGTTAGTAATACGTTTAAACGATGTTACCTCTGTGAAAATTGAGAGAGAGTGACTATTTGGCAAACATGGTGCAAGGAGCCCTCTACCTTTGCACTTAGCTCCGCCCCTTCCTCTCTCTCTATATTTTTCCTCGAGCAGGACGCGGAAAAATTATGTGTCGCATTATAACACGGCCCCTTCCAGCACACTTCCCTATACTCCCCTCCTTTCATCTAGTCAATCTGTTTCCGGGAACATTGCTGTAATAACAGAGGCAGGGCACGGCCGGCTTGAAGTGGCTGACACAGGACATATGAATACAAAAGACACATAGAAGGAAGCTGCGGGCGCAGTTACCCCCATTATACATGCCACTTGTTTCGGAAGGTCTCAGTGTGACTGGCATACCGTAATCATGAAAATTACATGATTAATGAGTATTTTCATTGACAAAATGACTCAATAAACTTCATATAGTAAATACTGTCTTCTGAGATGTAAAGTCGCGTAATCTGGTAGAAATTCGCCGACGTTTCGGAAAATATCCGACTCCATATCTTGAAGGCATAAGCTGAAGGCTTTCACCAAAATGTCCATAACTTTCTGGCCACATTCCGCGGCCTGTGACACCGTCAGTTCTTACCAAGTCAACAGTGACTGAGGCGACAATTAGTGGTCCGAGGGTTCCTATCCTTTTCCCTTTACAATGCCACATAAATCACGAGAGGAGAAAGCGACTTTCCTAGTCTGTATTCTGTATTTGCACAGGATGTAGGCGAACAGAACATTATACCGCTATTTAACCAATTTTTTTTTATTTGTTCATATACGTTGAAAAGTGAAATTCAGACACGAGGGAACGGAGTGAGCTCGTTGCTCGGTCGATACAATCTCATTGTCCTCAAATCCGTTCTGCGGACAAAGCAGAAGCTCCTAAAGCCAGTGCTGCCTCCCACCGTGATTAATTGTACTTTGCACATCCCTTTGTTCTAACAACACGGCCTCGTCTATAATTCGAAACCTATACGATTTATACAAACAATTCAAATATAAAGGAATATACGGAATGCATCTGAGTACACACTAGAGTAAAAGAACTGTTGAAATTCAACAATAATTTTTTATATCTTTATTTTTTAGTAAATTTTTTTATCCCGTTCGTACCCTCATCTGCATTCCTCATTTTGGCATTAAAACACTGAAATAAATTACACTTTTATCCTACAGATGGCACAGTTTCGAAACATACCTGCCATCTGTGGACGTACTTGAAAACTACACGTCTACATGCACACGACATAAGACGTAACATACACATATAGCCATTTATAAGCTGTCTCCTGTTATTTCAATACACACGTGTACAATATAGACAGCAAATGAAGTCAATTCATCAAATAAAGTTCTCCCTATAACATGCCATTAAGGCACAGAGATGGAGTAGAAATATAGCTCTACTCTTTCTTTAACCTCGGCGCTAGATGTGTGGTGGTTGATCAACTTCACACCCCGGCCGCTTTACCCCCGGGTAATGACCCGGTATCCATTGTACAGGAGGCTGGGTGGGCCCCAGGGCCGGTCTGGACGGGTGCTGAAAATCTCGTCACCCCACCGGGATTCGATCCCCGGACCGTCCAGCCCGTAGCGAGTCGCTATACCGACTGAGCTATCGCGGCCCACAAATTCAGCAAGTACGCCAACGTAACAAAATCAAAACTAATGGCTACTATATTTGAGGGTTCGCTGTGGTAAATATTAAAATTACGGTCTTGTGGTTTGTGACGCCGTGTACTTTAGTAAATGGTTGGCAATTTATAAGTAACTTGCTACCTCTGTCTTCAGTGTACCTTGAAGATGGAGGCAGTAAAATCATCTACCTACCAGAACCAAGTCACTGCTCCATCCAAGGAGTCGTAACAAATGTCTAACACTATGTAGCACCTAACGTAACATACATTTATACTGAAAACGGAGGCAGTATTTTCACTCGAAACGTCGGTACCGTCCACCGCACTACACATCATAACGCAGAAGACTACAGTGTGATAAGCAAAAGTTTGCTCGGTCTGGCTTTATAATAGCTTCACGATTACGTACATAATTATGTTAATAAACTTATGTGCAGTATCAATAACGGCAAATGCACAATGATATTTTGAGGTAGTTTAATTATAAGGTATCCTCCAACATGTTTCGGCCACTTAATGTGGCCATCTTCAGGGGGTATAAACAAGAATACAATTAAATTAAGTTATAAACCAACCGATGCACACTAAAACCACTCTTTAAGTAGCTTTATTATAAAATTGTTAAAATTGTACCCCTACACGTGTTTCGATCCTAGATCATCGTCAGGGGGGTTTCTTGACTCCACCGTAGCACTCCTCACCGCACAACACGTAGTACACTCCGCTCCACGCAAAAACATTTCATATGCTTTTAATACCACACGCCAGCAGTTCCACAATCTACCATCTACAGTGCTTTTATAATTTTACAACTTTTAGCGAATCTGTTGACAAGATTTTAACTTATGTTTCAAAGTGCAGATAGAATATTTTAAATCATGTGTTGAAGTGACTGTAGCTTTTAGCAATAAACCCCCCTGACGATGATCCTAGGATCGAAACACGTGTAGGGGTACAATTTTAACAATTTTATAATAAAGCTACTTAAAAAGTGGTTTTAGTGTGCATCGGTTGGTCTATAACTTAATTTAATATGACGAAGATGCACGGTGGCAACAGTGTGAAATTTAGAAGAATATAATTACTATTACAAGAGTGCCAGAAACACTCCATCACGAATAATAATCATATAATCAGAGTATAAAATCACAGGCAAATTTTTAAATGATCCATAGCCTTGCATTAAACACTTAGATATGGTAACTAATACCAACAAAAGCACACAAGTTTACGCAAACATACTATAAACTAGTAATACCTCGGAGGTATTACTAGGTTTATAGTATGTTTGCAAAAGCGTGTGCATTTGTTGGTATTAGTTACCATATCTAAATGTTTAATGCAAGGTTATGGATCATTTAAAACTCCTTAATGCCCAAAAAGCAAAACGTACATACGAAGGAGAAATTACATAGAACTAAATTAAGTTATAAACCAACCGATGCACACTAAAACCACTCTTAAGTAGCTTATTATAAAATTGTTAAAATTGTACCCCTACACGTGTTTCGATCCTAGGGTCATCGTCAGGGGGTTTATTGCTAAAAGCTACAGTCACTTCAACACATGATTTAAAATATTCTATCTGCACTTTGAAACATAAGTTAAAATCTTGTTAAAAGATTCGCTAAAAGTTGTAAAATTAAAAAATCACTTTAGATGGTAGATTGTGGAACTGCTGGCGTGTGGTATTAAAGCATATGAAAATGTTTTTGCGTGGAGCGGAGTGTACTACGTGTCGTGCGGTGTGCTACGGTGGAGTGTTGAAGTGACTGTAGCTTTTAGCAAGAAACCCCCCTGACGATGATCCTAGGATCGAAACACGTGTAGGGTACAATTTTAACAATTTTATAATAAAGCTACTTAAAGAGTGGTTTAGTGTACATCGGTTGGTTTATAACTTAATTTAATACGACGAAGATGCACGGTGTCAACAGTGTGAAATTTAGAAGAATACAATTACTATTACAAGAGTGCCAGAAACACTCCATCACGAATAATAATCATATAATCAGAGTATAAAATCACAGGCAAATTTTTAAATGATCAATAGCCTAGCATTAAACACTTAGATATGGTAACTAACCAACAAAAGCGCACAGTTTACGCAACATACTATAAACATAGTAATACCTCGGAGGTATTATTACGTTTATAGTATGTTTGCAAAAGCGTGTGCATTTGTTGGTTTTAGTTACCATATCTAAAAGTTTAATGCAAGGTTATGGATCATTTAAAACTCCTTAATGCCCAAAAAGCAAAACGTACATACGAAGGAGAAATTACATAGAACTAAATTAAGTTATAAACCAACCGATGCACACTAAAACCACTCTTTAAGTAGCTTTATTATAAAATTGTTAAAATTGTACCCCTACACGTGTTTCGATCCTAGGATCATCGTCAGGGGGTTTATTGCTAAAAGCTACAGTCACTTCAACACATGATTTAAAATATTATATCTGCACTTTGAAACATAAGTTAAAATCTTGTTAAAAGATTCGCTAAAAGTTGTAAAATTATAAAAGTACTGTAGTTAGTAGAATTGTGGAACTGCTGGCGTGTGGTATTAAAAGCATATGAAATGTTTTTGCGTGGAGCGGAGTGTACTACGTGTCGTGCGGTGAGGAGTACTACGGTGGAGTGTTGAAGTGACTGTAGCTTTTAGCAAGAAACCCCCCTGACGATGATCCTAGGATCGAAACACGTGTAGGGGTACAATTTTAACAATTTTATAATAAAGCTACTTAAAAAGTGGTTTTAGTGTGCATCGGTTGGTTTATAACTTAATTTAATATGACGAAGATGCACGGTGTCAACAGTGTGAAATTTACATAGAACTAATGCCGCCATATGGGAGGTGTTATTAAGTTTATAATATATTTTCATAAACTTGCGTGCATTTGCTGATTTTAGTTACCATATCTCACAGTTAAAAGATAATTATAAGACTAAGTTTGACATACAGGGCATACACAAAATAATGGTACGGTTTTAATAGCGAACACTATTAAAACCGCACCATTCTTTTGTGTACGCCCTGTATATAGATAAAAAGGCATTTTGAAGTGTATCAGGGTATAAAGGGTACAATGGGTTACACGTCACGGCTTATTGTCTCTACATATTAAACTTATTTTTATAATTATCTTTTAAATGTGCTTTTATTCTCTGATTATATGATTATTTTCAATGGTGGGGTGGTTCTGACAATTTTATAATTTTATTCTTGTTTATACCCCCATGAAGATGGCCACATAACTGGCCGAAACGTGTTGCAGGATACCCTGTAATTAAACTACATCAAAATATTATTGTGCAGTTGTTGGTATAGATATTATGTTCTTTGATTGATGCAAAGAATACTGACCATGTAAAACTGATGTGCATTCAAATAAATAAATTACATATTATAGCTAATGACATATTTAAGGTACGACTTATCGAAATGTATATCGATCAGTAATCGATTGTTTGACGTACCTAAACCCGATGTGAAAATAGAACGTCGCCCAATTCTTGTGTTACGCCCACTCCTGTCGCTAATATCCCAGTCCCACTCTGCCCTCTGTATGTAAACTCTGCAATCTGCATTTACATGGCAGTACCATACGACAGAAGTGTTAACTAACGCGGATGTTCAGAAAATTCAATCAATTTCCGGCCTTGTTAGCCCGACAACTGGCACAAACAGGGCAGCCACAGTCCGAAATAAAATTCCCACCTGATTGTCTTGAAATACGTATATATATATATAACATTAAACTTGATAGGGTGAAAATACATTTATCTTCGCGAGGGTTAGGCTCAAAGACCTCCACCCCCGCGAAAAGCGAAAATCCGCGAATAATTCACCGCCCCCAAAAAGTATTATCGCCGATCCCAGTGGCCGTGCGGTCTAAGGCGTGGATCTGCGGCCGCTCACTTGCTGGGATTGTGGGTTTGAATCCCGCCTAGGGCATGGATGTCTGTCTGTTGTGAGTGTTGTGTGTTGTCAGATAGAGGTATCTGCGACGGGCTGATCACTCTTCCAGAGGAGTCCTACCGACTGTGGTGTGTCTGAGTGTGATCGTGAAGCCTGGATAATGAGGAGGCCTAGGCCCCCAAGGGGCTGTCGAGCAATTGGGAAGAAAAAGTATTATCATTTTTTAGTGTTTCTCTTTTGTTTGCAGACTGTTGATATAAGCTGCCTACTTTCTTTCCTTCAACTCCATGAATATCAGGCGGTAGGGCCTGAAGACCTACCTGCTGGAGTTGTAGCACAATTTTGATGCTCCTCTCCACTAAAGGGTCCGAGTGATGTATTTTTATTCTTGGGGCGACCCCGCGAATTTGCCAAACCGCGAAGTACTAACACCCGAAAAGCGCGGGATGAGTGTATGGCCTCACTGTTGCTACAATCTAGAGGCACGATATAAACTTTGAGTGGGGGAAAAATGCATACTACGGTACCTACTGAAGCATTTGTTGCTGTCATTTTCTTATCCTATTGGTAACTAACTGCTAATATGCATAAGTAAAGAACAGCGAGAGTTAACCTTCTGTACTCGTACAGGGCATACACAAAAGAATGGTGCGGTTTCAAAAGTGAATAAAAAATTTATGTCTCACATTACACGGGCACAAATTACACCGTCAGCGGCGGCAACTGTTCAAGTTTCTCATGCGCTACCAGCAGTTCGCTTCTCGTGCTTCTCATCCATGAAAGTCGTGACCGGATAACGCATGCACTGCAGGCCATTACAGCGGACATGCTACACCGGGTCTGGGATGAGTTTGATTACCGTGTGGATGTGTGTCGTGTGACCCAGAGTGCACACATTGAAGGACTGTAATTACCAAATGAGAAACTTGGACAGTTGCCGCCGCTGACGGTGTATGTTGTGCCGTGTAAGGTGAGAAATACATTTTTTATTCACTTTTGATACCGCACCATTCTTTTGTGTATGCCCTGTATATGTAACAAATCCAGTACAGAGACAGGCATATTATGCAAATGGCATATGGTTATAGGAGATCTGAAAATCAAATAGCTACGACTACACGCTGCTAGTAATTAAGTTTGTCAGTAGTTTGCAAAGTGTTGAGCAACGCTAGATAATGGAGCGCTGTGTACACAGTTTGATGACACTGCCTCTAATTACAGCAACTGTTGATGAATTTCAGATAGGCTCTTCACGCAGCAGCGGTGTTAACTGCAGACGTCGGTTGCAAGTCGCCACCAATCTACATGCCTTCGTGGGGCACGCCGGCGGTACCTTGCTGGCGTGGCCACACACACACACAAGGTGTTATTATGATGCTCTGTGTTGTGACACCCTGTAGTCTGATAAGCGGGTAAGGACATGCTTGAAAAATACATTGTTTCCATCTTCAGGATTCAAAATTGCATTCATCATGAAGATAATAGCAGATTTAATATAAATTGTTCGGTATATAATTAGGTACCATCCCGTCCCCTACCCAAAACCCGAAAGATTAAAGTACCCAAAATTGTAGTCTTACAGCATAGTCATCCTCAGGCCATTAAGTACGTAAAAACCAAAATTACAATTGCAACATCAGTATGGAAGTTCAGATTGAGATCTGAATATTTGCTGTTAAAGATGCATATCAGTAATTTAAATACATATACAGGGCATACACAAAAGAATGGTGCGGTTTCAATCGTATTCACTATTGAAACCGCACCATTCGTTTGTGTATACCCTGTATATATATATATATACAGGTATACATAAAGAATGGTGCGGTTTCAATAGACATTTCTATTGAAACCGCACCATTCTTTTGTGTATGCCCTGTATATATATATATATATATTATATATATATATATATATATATATATGGTATTTAGTAGTAAATATTGTCGTATAATTTGTTTTTTTAAATTATTGAAATGCGTTTGTAACATCAAATATTGATACCTCAATTTGACCTCCCATAACTGATGTTGAAATTGTGAGTGTGGTTTTTATGTATTTTAGTGCCCTGAGGATGACAACGTAGTCGTTGAAACATGCAGCCGAACATCTATATAATATAATAACAAAATTAGTTGTGTTTATGGTAATTAACAACTATTCTGTAACGTATGCAACACAAAAGGGGTGTCCAATTAAAAATTAAGACCTCTTTGTTCTGCTCACATTGGATACTGATGTTTACAGTGTGAGTCTGAATTAACATATTCCCCCACTAGAGCATTTACAATTTGGTCTTTCTAATGGGGAAGTAGAGTGTTTTCTGAGAGGCAATAATGATATCTGAAGTGTTACTTATACGGTTTTCATACTTCAAAGGGTAAAATTTCATGCCATGAAACCTGTTATAAATTTTAACCTTCAGAATAGATAAGTCAGAACGTCTAAGCATCGCGAAAGATTGTTCAAAGATAAAACCCAAGGATTGATGTGATGATTATTTTGTACATCCCTGGCTACTATCAACCATTTCGCGGTTTACAGCTTCATAAACTGAAGTCAACTCTTTTCACAGACAGGCCATAACATCTATGCTATTATTAAAAGCATTCATGTTGAAGAAACATCACGTTAGGCAACCCACTGGACTGTAAAGCAAGTTGGGTTGCCTTACTATCAGGTGCAGAGCAGTGGAACACAATTGACCGCGTGGCCACCGAAAGCAATGATTGGAAAACACGAGAGCTGTTTTCACAGGCGAATTTGCCTTTTGCTTCCTGACCGAAAATGAAATTCTACATAACACACTTCATCCTGGTAAAGTATCAGAAAGTCACTCTGCACTTAGGATGGGAAACTGACCATCTGTTTTTGGTATGAGATCGGCTTATATAAAAATAAATATTAGCTTATGCCAGTATGGTATTCTATACTAAGGTAACGGAAAGATGTCCCATTGCTCGCCCCATCCACATCTCTCTCGAGCTGTTATGCTTCTCCCTCTAGTCATCGAATTTTGACAGTGATAGCGACATGGTATTCTTCGATAGCGAAGAGCGCTTTAAGCCGGTTAAACATGCCACAGGGCGCTTGAGGGGAATATAACAGAGAGAGGGGGCATCCTCGAGCGCCTCATCCCCACCACCCACGGAAACTCTGTCCGTAGCCTCAGTATAGACATACAGCTTTATGTATGTCAGAAATAGTCTTCACTTAAACAAATTCACGTCATAAAATTACCGCCCCATTTTGCCCCACGGAAACGTCTATGGCATTGGACGGTGCAAAATAAAATACGCGACACGTTTCGACATTTCCAGCCCCATATCTTTGGAGACGTAATAGCTGCAATGGTGCCATAAAGTGTGACTTTCTAGACAGGTACTAACGTTTCTACGAAAAATATTACCTCCATCTTCGGGTGATATGTAGTCTCATAGGTAAAGGTAAAGGTAAAGCAATCCCATTACATGCCTGGACAGACCCTTAGGGTCCCAGGAGGGTGAGGCTCCCAGAATTTATAAGACAATCGGCACATGAAGGTGGTTAGGTTGTCAGCCCTACGCACCGGCCGCCTTTTACCCCCAAGAAATATTCCTGGTACTCATTTCTGTTAGAGGCTGAGTCGTCCCCAGGGCTAGAGTGCGGCCGAAAGGATTATATCAATGAAAAATTACAATGACACCATCGGGAATCGAAACCGCGACCTTCCGTCTTGTAGAGCAGTGCCTCAACAAACTGGAACCAGCATTTCGGATGGGCATATTGTCTCTTTCTGGATAGGAAGCATTAGGTCCGTCGAAACGTCGGGAACTACTTACAGGCCTACAGGTTTCATAACCCACATGAAGGGAATATAAATTTTCACCAGCCTAAAAACTTCAAAATTCACATTACTTTGAACAATACACTAAAGCACTGCGGTATCTATTTGTACCAGCTTTTCGTATCTTTGACACACTCTGTATTTTACGCACAGATTGTGTTTGTGTGTATCCGCACGATACGCTCAATAAACAAAGAATATATCCTTGGAACAGCATTAAATGGCTAGTCTTCGTAACGGAGAGCGGGAATGTTTACTGTGAGGTACGAACTTAAACCTTATATATTATTTAGAAGCCCATGCGGTTGGTTAATCGCCTACCTCTCACCGCGGAGGCCCGGGTTCGATCCCGCGCCATTCATGTGAGATTTGTGGTGAAAAGAACTGACACTGGCAGGTTTTTCTCCGAATAGTTCTGTTTTCCCTGTCAGTATTATTCCACCATTGCTCCATATTCGTCTTCATCTTAATACTACTCTTATCAGAAGGTAAGCAGGCGAAGACTGTAAATCTTCAAGAAAAGCATTTCTTTCTGGATATCGGGAACATTCGACAGAAGTCCTTTTGACATTAATGCGCTTCTAAGTGTTAAGGAAGCCTCATTATGCTTCTGACCTTCGATCCAATAAACCACATCAGTAATTAGACAACTCTCAATTTGCTGCCAGAAGTTTTAAACTCGATAGTATTAAACTAAGCCCCATCGTTCGCCGCACAGCCAACAGCTATCAGCTGTCAAGAACACTGCAGGTATGGCCGGGACGGGTACATAGCTTCTGACAGACACTATAAACAGATTCTGACCATTAACCTTCATAAGCAAGTACCAGCATTACAAAGTTTCTATTTAGTAACTACATACTGAAAAAACAAAAGTAAAATAATTAAAAACAAAGTCAACAAACAAACAGTCAACAAACAAACAGTCAACAAACAAACAGTCAACAAACAGTCAACAAATAGTCAACAAACAAACAGTCAACAAACAAAAGTCAACAAACGAACAGTCAACAAACAAACAGTCAACAAACAAACAGTCAACAAACAAACTCAAAAAATCAAACAACAGTCAACAAACAAACAGTCACAAACAAACAAACAAACAAGTCAACAAACAAACAGTCAACAAACAAACATCAACAAACAAACAGTCAACAAACAAACAAGTCAACAAACAAACAGTCAACAAACAAACTAACAAACAGTCAACAACAAACAGTCAACAAACAAACAGTCAACAAACAAACATCAACAAACAAACAGTCAACAAACAAACAAACGTCAACAAACAAACAGTCAACAAACAAACAGTCAACAAACAAACAGTCAACAAACAAACTCAACAAACAGTCAACAAACAAACAGTCAACAAACAAACAGTCAACAAACAAACAGTCAACAAACAAACTCAACAAACAGTCAACAAACAAACAGTCAACAAACAAACACATCTCACAGCGGCGTCTTGAGAAGTTATGGAGAAAACATAGCCACATATATACTAGAGCGGATTCTTTTTTGCTGACCTAACCTGATCAGTGATAAAAGAAACACTCTGTATAATACTAACGTTTGTAGAAAAGCAACATGCACTATGCGGTGCTGCTATCTACAGGAAGTTTTTTTTTTGGCAAAGATATAAACTCAAGAATAGCTGCCACTGCACCATCTTCTTCTTCTCTCATAACTACTCTCAACTCTGGCTGCTAAAATACCTTATGAGAGATCTGTATAAATATATATATAAACAAGAACACAGACACACGTACACACACAGTCGAACCCGGTTATAACGACTTCGGTTTATACGACATCTCGTTTATAGAGTCAGATATTCTGTGGTACCAATTAATTCGTCACTGTTAACCATAACATTACACTCCTCGGTTATAACGACACTCGTTTATAACGACATAAAATATGCAGTCCCTTTCATGATGTTATAACCGAGTTGGACTTTATATAATATATATATATATATATATATAAAAATGGGCATACACAAAAGAATGGTGCGGTTTTAATAGTGAACACTATTAAAACCGCACCATTCTTTTGTGTATGCCCTGTATATATACACAAACACGATGAGCACAAATCATCTTTACCATTACGGAAATTGATTGTGTAGCAATGAGCTAAGAGGGAACATCAGAACATTCAGATATTAACAGAGGGCTGTCAAGGATTAGAATAAATTTATTTTAATGACTGAATATTCGAATAATGTATTTCACGTTGTGTTCACCGTGCATCTTTACATTAATTTTCAGTTTTTTTTAACCAACTAATGAACATTCATTTTCATATTTCTGTTCAATTAACCATATATATCCTTGATTTCAGGCTTCCGCCGCGATGTTGATGTAATCTGTGGTCTTTTGGGTGATTACACGGCGTCGTGAGGTAATTATTTAGCGACGTTTCGGGACAACGTGTCGGTCCCATCTTCACGGGTCGAGATTCCACGAAAAAAAAAAAACTCGACCCGTGAAGATGGGACCGACACGTTGTCCCGAAACGTCGCTAAATAATTACCTCACGACGCCGTGTAATCACCCAAAAGACCACAGATTACAACCCTACATATGTTTCGGCCGCGACCCGGCCATCATCAGGGGTATTAATGTACCCCTGATGATGGCCGGGTCGCGGCCGAAACATGTGTAGGGTTAATCGAACAGAAATACGAAAATAAAAGTTCATTTGTTGGTTAAAAAACTGAAAAATTCGAATAATGTATTTTATGGCTGCTTCAAAATAAGTTCCCGGAATGGTCAACATCACACGTGGTCATCCTGAACGTGTATAAAAGGACAGAAATCTGACGAATAAGCGCTCTAAACAGGGACTGATGTTAGATGTGTGGGGTCTAACACATTACAAAGTGTATATATATATATATATATATATATATATATATATATATATGTAATACAGTGAAGATTAGTATAAGGGAAGCATACAGGGTGTTTGAGATCCCAGGCCACCGAAATAAGTATTTGAGACAACAAAATACATATTATGAACACCCTGTATAAGGATATTAACCACGATATCACCTCAGTCGGCGCGACTTTGCCCTGCTTGTCACGCAATTTTCCACATTATAAATTATTAATTACTTATTTATTTCAAAACACTAGACACATACATTACGAACCCGCGACGCTGAGTATCGAACTTGATCCCATTGATTATGTAATAAAGTAACACAAACGCAACTATACGCCGTCAAGGCTGTTGCTAGGCACCGCGCAAGGCGCTACCTTGTTCTTACGACAAAACATTACCTGATATTTACATCGACTCGTCAGCAGCAGCGCTCGAAATTACAGTTAGCTCTACCGTCAGAAGAAAAACAGTGTTTATTTGAACATTACAGCAGACAGAAAACTGTACGTAACACCTGCTTTAAAATCCAGAAACTCTGCATTACGCTGACCCAGTGTATGTGTGTCTGTGGCATGACTGTCACAATACACAGCAGTCATTTGACGCCCGGTGCTGTGATTGTCAGCAAGCACTAACAAGGTCTTCGGAAGACACAGCTTACCTAGCTGTCCGCTGCCTTGAAGCAAATGCAGAAACTGTATATTTGTATTATTCATATCGTGCACCGTCATACAGTTATTACATTAACCAATTCATGCATTGAGTACACACAATCGTAATAATAATAATAATAATAATAATAATAACCGTGGCTCGACAGCCCTATATGGGCTTGGGCCTCCTCTTTCCGAGGATACGAGGTCTTTGTGCATTTGCGGCAGTGAGGGACCGGCTGACTGGCCGCGCTTTTCAACTCGATCCTGACTGACTGCCAGAGCCATCTGGCAGGCAGTCAGGAGACTTGGGTGAGAAATGGCCGCTTGAATTTAGCTTACGGACACCACTTCATGCCCGAAGGTTCTTTTACATGCCGCAAATCTACGACATGGGACAGACGGCTTTACTTCCCTTCCGAAGGAAGTGGTGCTACGGATTTTTATCACCCTTAAAAATCCATCGACCTCGGTCGGGATCGAACCCGCGAACCTTGGGTCCAGTGGCGAGCACGCTAACCACTAGTCCACCGAGGTCGACAAACACACTCGTAAGCTATTATAAAAAAAACCCTACATGTTTCGGCACCGAGGTGCCATCATCAGGGTGCCGTTCTTTACAAAGGAAGGTAGATCCAACACACCAATCTAGTTATTATGTCGTCTTTACAGAACTGATTAAAATATTAAAAATTTAAATATTAGATACATAAAATTAATAACCATAAGTCCACAGTGTTTAATATTAATAATATTAATTAATTTCAACACTTTTCATACAGTAGAAACTCGGTTATCCGAACTTCGCTTAACCGAAACTGGCCGACGTCTTATTGATGAAGCGGTGGAGGGACATTGCAGCTAAAAACGTTGTGAAAAAAAAATTCAAACTGAAATATAAGATTTTTTTCCGTAGACATTTTAGTGTTGTATTGTATCTGTAAATATCGTACACTTTGTAGTGTTGTATTGTATCTGTAAATATCGTACACTTTGTAGTGTTGTATTGTATCTGTAAATATCGTACACTTTGTTGTGTTGTATTGTATCTGTAAATATCGTGCAATTTGTAGTGTTGTATTTTATCTGTAAATATCGTACACTTTGTTGTGTTGTATTGTATCTGTAAATATCGTACAATTTGTAGTGTTGTATTTTATCTGTAAATATCGTACACTTTGTAGTGTTGTATTGTATCTGTAAATATCGTACACTTTGTAGTGTTGTATTGTATCTGTAAATATCGTACACTTTGTTGTGTTGTATTGTATCTGTAAATATCGTACACTTTGTAGTGTTGTATTGTATCTGTAAATATCGTACACTTTGTTGTGTTGTATTGTATCTGTAAATATCGTACACTTTGTAGTGTTGTATTGTATCTGTAAATATCGTACAATTTGTAGTGTTGTATTGTATCTGTAAATATCGTACACTTTGTAGTGTTGTATTGTATCTGTAAATATCGTACACTTTGTAGTTGTATTGTATCTGTAAATATCGTACACTTTGTAGTGTTGTATTGTATCTGTAAATATCGTACACTTTGTAGTGTTGTATTGTATCTGTAAATATCGTACACTTTGTTGTGTTGCATTGTATCTGTAAATATCGTACACTTTGTTGTGTTGTATTGTATCTGTAAATATCGTACAATTTGTAGTGTTGTATTGTATCTGTAAATATCGTACACTTTGTAGTGTTGTATTGTATCTGTAAATATCGTACACTTTGTAGTGTTGTATTGTATCTGTAAATATCGTACACTTTGTTGTGTTGTATTGTATCTGTAAATATCGTACAATTTGTAGTGTTGTATTTTATCTGTAAATATCGTACACTTTGTAGTGTTGTATTGTATCTGTAAATATCGTACACTTTGTAGTGTTGTATTGTATCTGTAAATATCGTACACTTTGTTGTGTTGTATTGTATCTGTAAATATCGTACACTTGTAGTGTTGTATTGATCTGTAAATATCGTACACTTTGTAGTGTTGTATTGTATCTGTAAATATCGTACACTTTGTAGTGTTGCATTGTATCTGTAAATATCGTACACTTTGTAGTGTTGTATTGTATCTGTAAATATCGTACACTTTGTAGTGTTGTATTGTATCTGTAAATATCGTACACTTTGTAGTGTTGTATTGTATCTGTAAATATCGTACACTTTGTAGTGTTGTATTGTATCTGTAAATATCGTACAATTTGTAGTGTTGCATTGTATCTGTAAATATCGTACACTTTGTAGTGTTGCATTGTATCTGTAAATATCGTACACTTTGTAGTGTTGCATTGTATCTGTAAATATCGTACACTTTGTTGTGTTGTATTGTATCTGTAAATATCGTACAATTTGTAGTGTTGCATTGTATCTGTAAATATCGTACACTTTGTAGTGTTGCATTGTATCTGTAAATATCGTACAATTTGTAGTGTTGCATTGTATCTGTAAATATCGTACACTTTGTAGTGTTGCATTGTATCTGTAAATATCGTACACTTTGTAGTGTTGTATTGTATCTGTAAATATCGTACACTTTGTAGTGTTGTATTGTATCTGTAAATATCGTACACCTTATTGTGCCATAAACTGTGTTAACATAAGACGTGTTTCTGAATAAATGTTAATTTTTATTGCACCTTATCACGTCAAGCCGAATTTTCGAATTATCCGAAATATTGCTTATCCGAAATCGGGTCCGCCCCCTTTATTTCGGATAATCGAGGTTCTACTGTACTATTAATATTACACATTTTGATCTATGGGTATTAATTTTATGTATTTTAATTTTTAATATTTAATATTTTAATCAGTTCTGTAAAGGCGACATAATAACTAGATTGGTGTGTTGCATCTACATTTCTTTTTATTGAACGGCCCCCTGATGATGGCACCTCTGTGCCGAAACATGTAGGGCCTTTTTTATAATAGCTTACGAGTGTATTGTATTCAGCACATGATTTGGTTAATGTAATAACTACAGAAATTTCATGTTTATTACGCAACACCCCCCCCCTCAACAGATTTAAATTCCCCAAAATCAAACCCCTACCTACGGATATCAACAAATAATACAACGCACCGCTAAATCAAAATTCCGCGTCCCGTATCTCGAGGCAGTGCTGCTATTAACGCGGCTTCCTTCTCTCGTACAAAAATCCATTTCACTGAACACCCTGTATAATGAGCATTGCTCAAGCCCTGTACAACAATGCACAGAATTAATGTATCAAACCGTCGGCGTGTATGCACCGCCGGTACCCCCCCCCCTCTCTCTCTCTCTCTCTCTCTCTCTCACTGCTTCGTGCTTTAACGGATTAAGCACATTTCCCAAAGCAAACGATCTTACGGCGCCAAAAATGATCCATGTTTTTGTTGAACCAGAAGGTTCATTATCATGTTCCCAGGAGCGCATCGCAGATCCCTACACTGTGCCACATGAAGCAAGTCCGTACCCTCATATCATGCTACTTTAACATGTTCAAATTAATATTACCCTCCCAAATACAGCTAAATTTCCCAAGTGGATTCCCTCCGTCACGTGCATTACATGTCTCCACCCTGAACTCCTGGATTTTATCATCCTAATAGTGTTTAACGCCGATCCCAGTGGCCGCGCGGTCTAAGGCCCGGTGCACACATCCGTTTTTCTAACATGCGGTGACGCTGCGTTGCCGCTGCGGGGCCGTAGCAACTGAATGCACACGTCCGTGAAATGACGCCAGTTCGCATTCAGCCGCCAATGATGGATGTCTACCAAAAATCACTCGACAAACACTAATCCACGCTCCTCTTTTCTTTAGACGGTCGTGGTAGTTCTCAGAAGCGACAGTCCGTATTTCAGAGAAATTTTTTATTTCCCCAATAAACAATTCAATGTCTAAATCTTCGAAATTTCCCGCCATTGTAGTTAACGCATTTACGTTAAAAAAACGTATGTGTGCACCGAATCATAAACAACAAGGTACTGAGAGAACGGATGTGCGTCTGCGGTGCGGTTACGTCGTGGTGGGGGACGCAGTGTTCAAACCAACGCAAGATGGACGTACGGTGACACAACGTCGACGGAGGTATGTGTGCACTACCCAACTGACTTCAGTGTATCCCACACCGTAATTACGGCAACGCAGCGTCACCGCACGTTAGAAGAACGGATGTGTGCACCGGTACTAAGACGTGGGTCTTCGGCCGCTCGCTTACTGGGATTGTGGGTTCGAATTCCACCGGTGGCATGGATGTCTGTCTGTTGTTAGTGTTGTGTATTGTCAGGTAGAGGTCTCTGCGACGGGCTGATCACTCGTCCAGAGGAGTCCTACCGAGTGTGGTGTGTCTGAGTGTGATCGTGAAGCGTCGAACATAAGGAGACCTAGGCCCCCAAGGGGCTGTCGAGCCATTGGGGAAAAAAAAAAGTGTTTATAAAGGCTAGAAGTCATGAAGCCCCTCGCTACACAGTTTCGTCCCACTCAGGTCCAAACGTCCCCCCCAAACATGCTCTTGAAACATAGCTTTAGGTTACAAAGTTTTGGATTTAATAGATCAGACAGAAAACGAAAATCAGTAATGTTTGGCAGCCAGCATTTCGAAAATTACTGACCTTTTAACATCCCAGTAAATGTAATTCTGATTTTTCACTGGAGTTTCGAACTCCTTTTCAACTTTTGTCACACAATCCAAAGACATACACACAGTCAACTTAGCCGGACAAGCCCCCCTGTTCCACCAAATTTGAAAGAAAGAAAGAAAGAAAGAAAGAAAGAAAGAAAGAAAGAAAGAAAAAAAAAAGAATAATAATTTTTCTACGCCACGTCGTGCCGTCTTGTCAGCATTAAACCAAAGCAGTTGGTGAAACGTTACAAATTCATTATTATTCAAGAACACAATTGCTACGTGTTTCGAATTTAGAATATGTTCAGGAACTTGCTTGTACACAAAACTGGTCAAACTACAGCGGCAATAAACTCATAAAAACAGTGATCCTCCCCAGGCATAACGAACCGCCATTAAACACGAACATGTGCATTATGACCTCAGAAGTAATGAAACCCGCCAACCAGCAGGTCGCGACCTTGTACGTGTCGATAACAACACCAGCCTGCAGTTATCTGCCTGCGCTATGTGTCACAAACTGGCACAAGTAGGCAATAGTTCAGGTATGCCCCCCCCCCCCCCCCCCCCCCCCCCCCCGCTGTCATTTTCCTCCACCCGCAAAGTGCATATGTAATGAACCGGTCGGACTCTCCAGGTCAATAGAAGGAAGTTTCGATTTTTCGCCGGCGGCCTTGATACTGCAGACAATATAAGAGCGGTTAGTGAAGCCACGGACCTTGTCGAACGGTCACTAAGCAGCATCTCAAGTTTTGTTTGTTTCTCTACCGAAATTGTCCCTTCGTGTTTATTTGATGATGCTGTCAGTGTAGCGCAGGTTACACAGTGTCGAGAATCAGGATAATGAGTAAATAATGAACTAAAAATTGTGTAGACAGAGGCGGCAGTGCCCTGAGTTGACGAAGTGAGAAAATAAGGAAAGCTCTTGGTGAGAACAGTCCGTGTTCTGGGCAAGATTCGAAACGGACACCTCCCGATTACAAGTCAGAAGTGTCACCGACTGAGCCAAATTCCTCAGTTCGCACATGTTAAAGATGCTTTGAGAAAATGTAATAATTAAATTCACGAAGTAATTAAGAGGAGATAAAATTCGGGGAATGTTTGGAGCACTTCAGTGCAATGTTTTGAGAAATTCAATGGAATGTTTGGAGCACATCAGTGGAATGTTTTGAGCACTTCAATGGAATGTTTGGAGCACTTCAATGCAATGTTTCGAGCATTTCAATGGAATGTTTGGATCACTTCAATGCAATGTTTCGAGCACTTCAATGGAATGTTTGGAGCACTTCAATGCAATGTTTCGAGCATTTCAATGGAATGTTTGGATCACTTCAATGCAATGTTTTGAGCACTTCAATGCTATGTTTTGAGCACTTCAATGCAATGTTTGGAGCAATTCAATGCAATATTTGGAGCAATTCAATGCAATGTTTGGAGCATTTCAGTGCAATGTTTTGAGCACTTCAATGTAATGTTTGGAGCACTTCAATGCAAGGTTTTGAGCACTTCAATGGAATGTTTTGAGCACTTCAATGGAATGTTTGGAGCACTTCAATGCAAGGTTTTGAGCACTTCAATGGAATGTTTTGAGCACTTCAATGGAATGTTTGGATCACTTCAATGCAATGTTTTGAGCACTTCAATGCTATGTTTTGAGCACTTCAATGCAATGTTTGGAGCAATTCAATGCAATATTTGGAGCAATTCAATGCAATGTTTGGAGCATTTCAGTGCAATGTTTTGAGCACTTCAATGTAATGTTTGGAGCACTTCAATGCAAGGTTTTGAGCACTTCAATGGAATGTTTTGAGCACTTCAATGGAATGTTTGGAGCACTTCAATGCAAGGTTTTGAGCACTTCAATGGAATGTTTTGAGCACTTCAATGGAATGTTTGGAGCACTTCAATGCAAGGTTTTGAGCACTTCAATGGAATGTTTGGATCACTTCAATACAAGGTTTTGAGCACTTCAATGGAATGTTTTGAGCACTTCAATGGAATGTTTGGTGTACATCAATAAAATACTTGGACTTAAGTGGAATCATTTGTTTTCGCATCACTCATTTACAATAATAAAATCAAAATATGCAAAAGTACGAATAATTCGGCCCGTTGTGCTGCTTAGATGTGACAATAGGTCTATCAAACTAAGGGAGGAACACAGATGGTGTTGCAGACAGGGGATGTAGATGGGAATAGTTGGACATAAGAGGCAGGTAGTTGAGCAAAATCGCATTAACAAGAAACTTTATAATTTGTAGTCTTCATCAACAAACTGATAAAAACCAAAGAGGATAAGATTGGCGAAGTATATAGCATGCAATTGACAGATGAAATATGCAACAACTCTTCGCTGTATAAACCCGAAGGTAAGAGACCGACGAGTGTGGGGAATGGATTCATCTGTATCAATACGGACCACAAAAATAAATTTACTATATTCTACAAGAAACGGGAGACACATTAATGAGCGAAGCGAATTCCGGAATCTGAAGTAGAACATCGCTAAATACAGTTATATAATTTGTTTATTAGAAAATATAATGATATCAAATAGTAATCTTGGTTCAAACAATCAACTAGTTGCTGGTCGTGGTACTGTTCGAAACAGAGAGCTAGACGGCGAGGCGTTTATTAATCTGTCGGAGCTTGCAACCTAAATTCCGAGAAGTTCGAAATAATGAAATTTGCGTTCTATTACGGGCGAGGTAACAAGATTACTGCTGAAGGAATTAACTGATTTGCTTGAACTGATTGCGGTGTACAAACTTCAGAACGTGCAGCACGCAGAACACAGGAATATGGGAAGAGATTAACACGCAGGAACGCAACGTCAGCACCGCTTTGTGCAGGAAAATTTGAAGTGGCTGACACATTGAACAAAGTTACGATAACCGTAAGTAACCGAACAACTGCGTATTGAGTTTGTACTATGAAGCTACATCTTCATCCTTAAAAGACCAAGTATGGCGAAATTAGTAGATGTAATATACATACAAAGTCGCCCTCGGTGGACTAGTGGTTAGCGTGCTCGCCACTGGACCCAAGGTTCACGGGTTCGATCCCGACCGAGGTCGATGGATTTTTAAGGGTGATAAAAATCCGGAGCACCACTTCCTTCGGAGGGGAAGTAAAGCCTTCGGTCCCATGTCGTAGATTTACGGCATGTAAAAGAACCTTACGGGCACGAATAGTAATGCTCGTAAGCAAAATTCAGCGGCCATTTCAGATGGCTCTGGCAGTCACATCAGGATTGAGTCGAACAGTGCGGCCAGTGGGCTGGTCACTTACTGCCACAAATGCACAAGACCAAGTAACCTCGGAAAGAGGAGGCCCAAGCCCATATAGGGCTGTCGAGCCATGGTTATTATTATTATTATTATAATAACATACAATGCCGATCCCAGTGGCCGCGCGGTCTAAGGCGTGGTTCTACGGCCGCTTGCTTTCTGGGATTGTGGGTTCGAATCCCACCGGGGACATAGATGTCTGTGTCTTGTGAGTGTTGTGTGTTGTCAGGTATAGGTCTCTGCGACGGGCTGATCACTCGTCTAGAGGAGTCCTACCGAGTGTGGTGTGTCTAAAGTGTGTGATCGCGAAACCTCGAACAATGAGGAGGCCGAGGCCCCCTAGGGGCTGTCGAGCCATAGAAAATCAAGTACCACATTCGCCCCTAAACCAAGTACCACAGTCGCCCCTAAATCAAGTACCACAGTCGCCCCTAAATCAAGTACCACAGTCGCCCCTAAATCAAGTACCACAGTCGCTCCTAAATCAAGTACCACTGTCGCCCCTAAATCAAGTACCACAGTCGCTCCTAAATCAAGTACCACTGTCGCCCCTAAATCAAGTACCACAGTCGCCCCTAAATCAAGTACCACTGTCGCCCCTAAATCAAGTACCACTGTCGTCCCTACATAAAGTACCAATGTCGCCCCTAAATCAAGTACCACTGTCGTCCCTACATAAAGTACCAATGTCGCTCCTAAATCAAGTACCACTGTCGCCCCTAAATCAAGTACCACAGTCGCTCCTAAATCAAGTACCACTGTCGCCCCTAAATCAAGTACCACTGTCGCCCCTAAATCAAGTACCACTGTCGCCCCTAAATCAAGTACCACAGTCGCCCCTAAATCAAGTACCACAGTCGCCCCTAAATCAAGTACCACTGTCGTCCCTACATAAAGTACCAATGTCGCCCCTCATTAAAGCATAACTTTTAATGCGCCGAGTTTCAGGAAACACAATCACTCAATAAAGTTTTATGGACATATTTCCACTACCGAATTTTATCCACATCGGGCTAACAGTGTATAAAACACGTTAGTTCAACGGTACGTCCGATCACTGAAAGGTCCTGATAGCAGAGGGGGTTGGGAGAGACAACACAATGACATTTAGCTGGTCCTTAATATCGATTTGACAGGACAAGGGAATCAGAATGTTGCTGAGAGTCTCAAGAAAGTTCAGCGAACAGCCAGCGTGTCCCCTGCCTGTGTTACACGTGTCCTAGCTACCACGTGCAATTACACCAAATGTTTTGCTATGTTACGCACAATATTGAGCGTAGCCTCCTGCACTTACTGACACGCAGCACACATCGTAACGATATCGCTTATAGGGAAATTAGAATAAACAACACGCACGCGCACACACACACCCATTTCTATATATCTATCCATAATTCTATCTATTCTATCTATCTATCAGTCTAGCCATAAATCTATCTATCTATCCATCTACCCATCTATCGATCTATTCATTTATCTATATATCTATCTATCTTCTATCTATCTATCTATGAATACAGCCATAAATATATACATCTATCCCTCTACCCATCTATCGATCTATTCATATAACTATATATCTATCTCTAAATCTATCTAACTATCAATATAGCCATAAATATATCTCTCTATCCATCTATCGATCTATTCATCTATCTATCTATATAGCTATCTATAAATCTATCTATATTCTATCTGTCTATCTATCTATATATCTTCTATGTATCTTATATATATATATCTTCTATCTTATATACAAATCTCTCTATCTATCTAACTCTCTATCTACCTATCTAACTCTCTATGTATTTATCTACATTCTATCTATCATCTACCTATCTATCTTATATCTATCTAACTCTCTATCTACATATCTATCTATCTATCTGTCTATCTATCTAGCCACCCATCCATCCAATTAGTCATCTATATATACAATAGAATACGGTTATGACTCTGTGTGCTGTTCAACAGAACTATAAGATGGCAGCAACAGACGGTAGTGAGAAGTGCCTATGTTTCAGTCGGTATTGCAGTATCGACCTCTGTAATAAAAATGTTGCATAGATACATATCCAGTGAAACAGCTCCCAAAGTGTCCGTCAATTGCTACTGTACATAACACTGGATCAACAGAAGTTACAAGGAATAACGGGTCTGTGAGGTACATAAGCTGTCTGTGAGCTACATAAGCTGTCTGTGAGCTACATAATCTGTCTGTGAGCTACATAAGCTGTCTGTGAGCTACATAAGCTGTCTGTGAGGTACATAAGCTGTCTGTGAGGTACATAAGCTGTCTGTGAGGTACATAAGCTGTCTGTGAGCTACATAAGCTGTCTGTGAGGTACATAAGCTGTCTGTGAGCTACATAATCTGTCTGTGAGCTACATAAGCTGTCTGTGAGCTACATAAGCTGTCTGTGAGGTACATAAGCTGTCTGTGAGCTACATAAGCTGTCTGTGAGGTACATAAGCTGTCTGTGAGGTACATAAGCTGTCTGTGAGGTACATAAGCTGTCTGTGAGCTACATAAGCTGTCTGTGAGCTACATAAGCTGTCTGTGAGCTACATAAGCTGTCTGTGAGGTACATAAGCTGTCTGTGAGGTACATAAGCTGTGTGTGAGGTACATAAGCTGTCTGTGAGGTACATAAGCTGTCTGTGAGCTACATAAGCTGTCTGTGAGGTACATAAGCTGTCTGTGAGCTACATAATCTGTCTGTGAGCTACATAAGCTGTCTGTGAGCTACATAAGCTGTCTGTGAGGTACATAAGCTGTCTGTGAGCTACATAATCTGTCTGTGAGCTACATAAGCTGTCTGTGAGCTACATAAGCTGTCTGTGAGGTACATAAGCTGTCTGTGAGGTACATAATCTGTCTGTGAGCTACATAAGCTGTCTGTGAGCTACATAAGCTGTCTGTGAGCTACATAAGCTGTCTGTGAGGTACATAAGCTGTCTGTGAGCTACATAATCTGTCTGTGAGCTACATAAGCTGTCTGTGAGCTACATAAGCTGTCTGTGAGGTACATAAGCTGTCTGTGAGCTACATAAGCTGTCTGTGAGGTACATAAGCTGTCTGTGAGGTACATAAGCTGTCTGTGAGGTACATAAGCTGTCTGTGAGGTACATAAGCTGTCTGTGAGGTACATAAGCTGTCTGTGAGGTACATAAGCTGTCTGTGAGGTACATAATCTGTCTGTGAGCTACATAAGCTGTCTGTGAGCTATATAAGCTGTCTGTGAGCTACATAAGCTGTCTGTGAGCTAAATAAGCTATCTGTGAGGTACATAAGCTGTCTGTGAGCTACATAAGCTGTCTGTGAGCTAAATAAGCTATCTGTGAGCTACATAAGCTGTCTATGAGCTACATAAGCTAGCCAAAGGCAAGTGACAGAAGAAATAAGAATTGCTACAGTAAGATCCGAACTGAGGGCAGCCCGTCACTGGGACGAGATTTAAACACGTGACCTAACGAGTGTTAACCACTACATAAGGTCGTTCGGTTCACCGGTGTTTAATCTGCTGAGTCAAACACGCGGCAGCCGATGTGTGAGTAAGCAGACAGACAGACAGAACGAAGATGTGCATGTGCATACGCCTTACATGTTTATCAAACAAAGTGTGTGTACAAGTGGTTGCCAGACATAGGCAGGACGTACACTTTACGACGACTGCGAGGCCTTTCACACTATCAGTTACGAAGCAAACAGCGTCACTGCACGACGATGACGCAGAGAAATAAAAAACCCAAGTCAGTCTGTGAAGTCAACACGAAACTTTTGCAATAAACCGCATCGCATTGTCTCGTGCCTTAATTCAGCAACACTTCTTTTTTGTGTATATGAGGGCGTACTCAAAAGTTCCCGGACTGAGTCTATAACGAAATATACTCTTAACTTTGTTACCTGCTGTTTTTATCCTCTTTAAAGCAGCCCGTTCCGAGTTCATGCAAACGAGTCCAGCCTTCCTGCTAGTGCTGGAAGCAAGGCTGGAACTAACATTTTGGAATCGCGTGTAACACGCTCAGTGGTTGTTCGTAAATTTCCGAGACACCCTGGAAACGACGCTCGCGTAGTTGTGATTTCTTTCTTGGAAACAATAAGAAATAACAAGGGGCGAAATCGGGCGAGCAATCAGGGTGGGGGGGGGCGGGAAATCTTGCAGCACTGACATCACATCAGTGTGTGCTAGTGCATTGTTGGTGCACCAAGCAGTCCTGGTTCCGCCACCGTGACAGACGTCTCCGTCGCACTTGATGTTTCAGACGTGCAAAACCTCGCGGTCATAACGACGGCTAACCACTGGCCTGGAGGAACACATTCCTGATGTACAATGCCCTCACATTCACAAGTGACCACAAGAAGCTCTTGGGTTTGAGCCTGAATTTCTTCATTTTCTTCGAACGACCACAGGATGGGCTTTTAAACTGAGAGGCCCGCTGTTTTGTTTCTGGGTCATAACCCACGTCTCGGCTTCTGTATTTCCGAAGCAGGTTTCCCGAGTTTGAAGCAAAAATTAACGCAAATACGACGCTGCTTCAAATTATAAAAACGCGGACGGCACTTAACACGCCCAACAATAAACACTTGTTGAGACGCAACATAGGGTTCATGGCTGCACAACTGACTAGACTGACGCAGAAAATAACGATACTGAGACACCTGGTGCAGAAAGTTGCACAGCTACCGTTCTCGGTCTTAGCGGCGAGTTCGGGAAAGTTTGTATATGAAAGGTAAAGGTCTCTAGAATCTCTAGAACAGGCCCTGAAGGCCCAGAGGGGGAGTAGAGGTATAGCTCTACTCCTTCTTTAACCTCGGGCTAGATGGGGGTGGGTGGTCAACGCCACGCCCCTGCGCTTTTACCCCCGGGAATAACCGGTGCCCATTGTAAACGGAGGCTGGTGGGCCCCAGGGCCGGTCTGGACGGCTGCGGAAAACCTCGCCCTCGCTTTTCCGGGAAATAATCGCTGTTTGTTCTGAGATCCAACAAAACACATAACTACATTGTGTGGGCAGAAAGTAGAATTTGTGATGTTAAACGTGGTGGTACATATAGTAACCACTGGGCTTTAAAGTGTTAATATAAGCATCCATTACCATCATACAATTACACATTCCTTTATTGGATTCCATACTACATCACTATCACCAGACATAGGAAGAAGTCAGCAAGACTGGCAGGATATACTGTCCCGCCCTGACGATGCCCTTTATACCCACACACGAACTCATCAAATCCGCGACCACACTAACATTTTACGACTAAAGCCGTAAACGGTCCACGCCTCTTCACCCAGATTACTAAACCTGCACTGCGTTTGACATTCTCCCGTGTTACATGTCTTGAAGACACAATGGCGGTGACCAAGCTGGCTGCTGTTACAGTAACACTCAGAAACTTATTCGCGAGGTGCCAGATTCGAATCTTGACTGGGGGGGCAGGCTATCTTTACTTACGTTTTCTCTATTCTCCTCAGTCCCTCTAGTGAAAGGGGGCACGCGGTGGCGCAGTTGGTTGAGGCACTGCACTACAAGATGGAAGGTCGCGGGTTCGATTCTTGGAATTTTTCATTGACATAATCCTTTCGGTCGCACTATGGCCCTGGGGTCGACTCAGCCTCTAACAGAAATGAGTACCAGGAATATTTCCTGGGGGGTACAGGCGGGCGGTGCGTAAGACTGACAACCTTACCACCTTCATGTGCCGACTGTCAAGAAATCTGGGAACCTCAATCTCATGGAACCCTAAGGGACTGTCCAGGCCTGTAATGGGATTGCTTTACCCTCTAGTCAAATGCTGGCGACGTACGTCGATTATTCCAGAGCAGTGTCCTTCCAAATCCTTTCAAATAATCATTCATCAATCTTCTAATCACAGACGCTATACAGACTGAGACACTGACAACGTCGTATTAAAACTACAAAAAATAGCAACAATAACTTCAACCCTGATGATGGGGGCAGCACTTTACATCGAAACATCAATAAATTTGTTCAGGCCATACGGAAAAGATACGGTCCCGACAGCGTAGTCGGTATAGCGACTCGCTACGGGCTGGAAAGTCCAGGGATTGAATCCCGGTGGGGGCGAGATTTTCAGCACCTGTCCAGACCGGCCCTGGAGTCCACCCAGCCTCCTGTAAAATGGGTACCGGGTCATTCCTTGGGGTAAAGCGGCCGGGGCGTGGCGTTGACCACCCACACCCATCTAGCGCCGAGATTAAAGAAAGAGTACAGCTATACCTCTATGCATCCTCTGGGCCTTTATGGCATTGGGTGAACTTGAACATTCACTTGTACTCTTATACAAAAGAGAGAGTAAGAAACAGGACACCGGAGAAACCTGAATAGAGCGACCTCATATATTTACTATTTAGTAAATATTATTAGGGACAGTGAGGATAAGGCGGACATGATAAGTATGACGCATGAGACAGACGAGACATGCATACAGTACAAAACTCGGAAATCTCAAAGGAAGAGTCCACTTGGAAGACGTAGACATAGATGTTACGAAATTTGACACAGGGTTCCGGACTAGGACGGGTTCGTGGCCACAGCCACATGTAATTAGGGTGGTCAAATAAAAGAGAGTCACGAGGAGGGGGAAAATGTGGTCGAAACACTACAAGGTGATCGCTTTGAAAACTTCGGCTATAAAGCGGGATAATATTAAAACGGATCTTAAAAGGAACATGATTAAGGGTGTGGACTGCGTTCATTTCAATCACGTGAACAGGGGCAATAAGTAGGTTTTTGTGAGTACGGTAATGAACTTTCATATTACATAAAAAGACGGGAAATTGCTGACTGGCTAGAGAAGGACTTTGTTTTAAAAGTAATTTAATTAGACGAAGGTGGGGTGGAAATAAAATTTTTCTTAAAACAAACGGTGCTTGGAAGATTTGACTATCAAATCGTGATAGGGTTCAATCTCAGGCTTTTGTGAAAGCGGTAACGAACCGTCCAGACACACAAGACATGGGAAGTTCTTTGTTCATGTTTTTTGTATGTGAGCAGGTACACTTGATGCACAGCGTTGTGCGCTGCATTTCGAAGGCAGCTCCACTGTTTGGCATTGATACAGTGTCGAATTGAGAGGCGGCTAAATATTTACACACGTGTGTAAGGGAGAGTCTCCTGTCTTGCAATGAGATTAAGTATAGCGGTCTGGGACGTAGCAACACGTGAGAAACACAGAGAAATATTAAATCAGCCAACGATATCTGCGAAATAGACATAAAACTAGACGATAAGAAAAGTCAGCGTCTCTTAAGTTATGCCGTCTTAATTGATACATGCATAAATTTAAAACCCCAGTTCATCCTTCACACATCCTACATTATGTCCACATTACAAAGGACAATAAATTAACACTCAAAGACTGAGAGGACAGAGAGAGAAAATGGGGGTTGTGATACAGTAAGGGGCACTAAATTTATTATTATTATTATTATTATTATTACGGGAAAATCAGAAAAGTTGAATGCTATGAAGGTTCCAAGGCCTTGCCCGCTCGTCCTTCTGGTAAAGGTAAATTGGAAATATAAAGACTAAGATTAACCTGAATTACGTGTAAAGATACAGTCCGTACCGCGCAGTAAACACACTCCGTCTCAGTTATACAAACCAGTCAGTTAATGTTGTACAGTGAAATAATCGCTGTTTGTTCTGAGATCCACACAAAACACATAAATACAGTCCGTACCGCGCAGTAAACACACTCCGTCTCAGTTATACAAACCAGTCAGTTAATGCTGTACAGTGAAATAAGCGCTGTTTGTTCTGAGATCTACACAAAACACATAAATACAGTCCGTACCGCGCAGTAAACACACTCCGTCTCAGTTATACAAACCAGTCAGTTAATGTTGTACAGTGAAATAATCGCTGTTTGTTCTGAGATCTACACAAAACACATAAATACAGTCCGTACCGCGCAGTAAACACACTCCGTCTCAGTTATACAAACCAGTCAGTTAATGTTGTACAGTGAAATAATCGCTGTTTGTTCTGAGATCCACACAAAACACATAAATACAGTCCGTACCGCGCAGTAAACACACTCAGTCTCAGTTATACAAACCAGTCAGTTAATGTTGTACAGTGAAATAATCGCTGTTTGTTCTGAGATCTACACAAAACACATAAATACAGTCCGTACCGCGCAGTAAACACACTCCGTCTCAGTTATACAAACCAGTCAGTTAATGTTGTACAGTGAAATAATCGCTGTTTGTTCTGAGATCCACACAAAACACATAAATACAGTCCGTACCGCGCAGTAAACACACTCCGTCTCAGTTATACAAACCAGTCAGTTAATGTTGTACAGTGAAATAATCGCTGTTTGTTCTGAGATCCACACAAAACACATAAATACAGTCCGTACCGCGCAGTAAACACACTCCGTCTCAGTTATACAAACCAGTCAGTTAATGTTGTACAGTGAAATAATCGCTGTTTGTTCTGAGATCTACACAAAACACATAAATACAGTTCGTACCGCGCAGTAAACACACTCCGTCTCAGTTATACAAACCAGTCAGTTAATGTTGTACAGTGAAATAATCGCTGTTTGTTCTGAGATCCACACAAAACACATAAATACAGTACGTACCGCGCAGTAAAACACACTCCGTCTCAGTTATACAAACCAGTCAGTTAATGTTGTACAGTGAAATAATCGCTGTTTGTTCTGAGATCCACACAAAACACATAAATACAGTCCGTACCGCGCAGTGAACACACCTCCGTCTCAGTTATACAAACCAGTCAGTTAATGTTGTACAGTGAAATAATCGCTGTTTGTTCTGAGATCCACACAAAACACATAAATACAGAAGGTACCGCGCAGTAAACACACTCCGTCTCAGTTATACAAACCAGTCAATGTTGTACAGTGAAATAATCGCTGTTTGTTCTGAGATCCACATAAAACACATAAATACACTGTGTGGGCAGAACGTAGAATTATTGAATGTTAAACATGGTGGTACATATAGTAACCACAGGGCTGTAAAGTGTTAATATATATTGTACATAAATACAGTCCCTACCGCGCAGTAAACACACTCCGTCTCAGTTATACAAACCAGTCAGTTAATGCTGTACAGTGAAATTATCGCTGTTTGTTCTGAGATCCACACAAAACACATAAATACACTGTGTGGGCAGAACGTAGAATTGTTGAATGTTAAACATGGTGGTACATATAGTAACCACTGGGCTTTAAAGTGTTAATATACATTGTACATAAATACAGTTCGTACCGCGCAGTAAACACACTCCGTCTCAGTTATACAAACCAGTCAGTTAATGTTGTACAGTGAAATAATCGCTGTTTGTTCTGAGATCCACACAAAACACATAAATACAGTCCGTACCGCGCAGTAAACACACTCCGTCTCAGTTATACAAACCAGTCAGTTAATGTTGTACAGTGAAATAATCGCTGTTTGTTCTGAGATCTACACAAAACACATAAATACAGTTCGTACCGCGCAGTAAACACACTCCGTCTCAGTTATACAAACCAGTCAGTTAATGTTGTACAGTGAAATAATCGCTGTTTGTTCTGAGATCCACACAAAACACATAAATACAGTACGTACCGCGCAGTAAACACACCTCCGTCTCAGTTATACAAACCAGTCAGTTAATGTTGTACAGTGAAATAATCGCTGTTTGTTCTGAGATCCACACAAAACACATAAATACAGTCCGTACCGCGCAGTGAACACACTCCGTCTCAGTTATACAAACCAGTCAGTTAATGTTGTACAGTGAAATAATCGCTGTTTGTTCTGAGATCCACACAAAACACATAAATACAGTAGGTACCGCGCAGTAAACACACTCCGTCTCAGTTATACAAACCAGTCAATGTTGTACAGTGAAATAATCGCTGTTTGTTCTGAGATCCACATAAAACACATAAATACACTGTGTGGGCAGAACGTAGAATTATTGAATGTTAAACATGGTGGTACATATAGTAACCACAGGGCTGTAAAGTGTTAATATATATTGTACATAAATACAGTCCCTACCGCGCAGTAAACACACTCCGTCTCAGTTATACAAACCAGTCAGTTAATGCTGTACAGTGAAATAATCGCTGTTTGTTCTGAGATCCACACAAAACACATAAATACACTGTGTGGGCAGAACGTAGAATTGTTGAATGTTAAACATGGTGGTACATATAGTAACCACTGGGCTTTAAAGTGTTAATATACATTGTACATAAATACAGTTCGTACCGCGCAGTAAACACACTCCGTCTCAGTTATACAAACCAGTCAGTTAATGTTGTACAGTGAAATAATCGCTGTTTGTTCTGAGATCCACACAAAACACATAAATACAGTCCGTACCGCGCAGTAAACACACTCCGTCTCAGTTATACAAACCAGTCAGTTAATGTTGTACAGTGAAATAATCGCTGTTTGTTCTGAGATCCACACAAAACACATAAATACAGTCCGTACCGCGCAGTAAACACACTCCGTCTCAGTTATACAAACCAGTCAGTTAATGTTGTACAGTGAAATAATCGCTGTTTGTTCTGAGATCCACACAAAACACATAAACACAGTCCGTACCGCGCAGTAAACACACTCCGTCTCAGTTATACAAACCAGTCAGTTAATGTTGTACAGTGAAATAATCGCTGTTTGTTCTGATATCCACACAAAACACATAAATACAGTCCGTACCGCGCAGTAAACACTCCGTCTCAGTTATACAAACCAGTCAGTTAATGTTGTACAGTGAAATAATCGCTGTTTGTTCTGAGATCCACACAAAACACATAAACACAGTCCGTACCGCGCAGTAAACACTCCGTCTCAGTTATACAAACCAGTCAGTTAATGTTGTACAGTGAAATAATGGCTGTTTGTTCTGAGATCCACACAAAACACATAAATACAGTCCGTACCGCGCAGTAAACACACTCCGTCTCAGTTATACAAACCAGTCAATGTTGTACAGTGAAATAATCGCTGTTTGTTCTGAGATCCACATAAAACACATAAATACACTGTGTGGGCAGAACGTAGAATTATTGAATGTTAAACATGGTGGTACATATAGTAACCACAGGGCTGTAAAGTGTTAATATATATTGTACATAAATACAGTCCCTACCGCGCAGTAAACACACTCCGTCTCAGTTACACAAACCAGTCAGTTAATGCTGTACAGTGAAATAATCGCTGTTTGTTCTGAGATCCACACAAAACACATAAATACACTGTGTGGGCAGAACGTAGAATTGTTGAATGTTAAACATGGTGGTACATATAGTAACCACTGGGCTTTAAAGTGTTAATATACATTGTACATAAATACAGTTCGTACCGCGCAGTAAACACACTCCGTCTCAGTTATACAAACCAGTCAGTTAATGTTGTACAGTGAAATAATCGCTGTTTGTTCTGAGATCCACACAAAACACATAAATACAGTCCGTACCGCGCAGTAAACACACTCCGTCTCAGTTATACAAACCAGTCAGTTAATGTTGTACAGTGAAATAATCGCTGTTTGTTCTGAGATCCACACAAAACACATAAATACAGTCCGTACCGCGCAGTAAACACACTCCGTCTCAGTTATACAAACCAGTCAGTTAATGTTGTACAGTGAAATAATCGCTGTTTGTTCTGAGATCCACACAAAACACATAAATACAGTCCGTACCGCGCAGTAAACACACTCCGTCTCAGTTATACAAACCAGTCAGTTAATGTTGTACAGTGAAATAATCGCTGTTTGTTCTGAGATCCACACAAAACACATAAATACAGACCGTACCGCGCAGTAAAACACTCTCCGTCTCAGTTATACAAACCAGTCAGTTAATGCTGTACAGTGAAATAATCGCTGTTTGTTCTGAGATCCACACAAAACACATAAATACAGTCCGTACCGCGCAGTAAACACACTCCGTCTCAGTTATACAAACCAGTCAGTTAATGTTGTACAGTGAAATAATCGCTGTTTGTTCTGAGATCCACACAAAACACATAAATACAGACCGTACCGCGCAGTAAACACTCTCCGTCTCAGTTATACAAACCAGTCAGTTAATGCTGTACAGTGAAATAATCGCTGTTTGTTCTGAGATCCACACAAAACACATAAATACAGTCCGTACCGCGCAGTAAACACACTCCGTCTCAGTTATACAAACCAGTCAGTTAATGCTGTACAGTGAAATAAGCGCTGTTTGTTCTGAGATCCACACAAAACACATAAATACACTGTGTGGGCAGAACGTAGAATTGCTGAATGTTAAACCTGGTGGTACATATAGTAACCACTGAATTTTAAAGGGTTAACACTGCGTAGGAAAATTATCATTAAAAAAGTACAGTCTTTTGCCATGTCACGCCGTGTAATTTTGTAAACTTTAACGTTTCGGAGAAGCTGAATTCCTCCTTCTTCAGGGTGGAACAGTAATGGAAGGAGCCGATTTTTCATAAGGTTTGTTGGCCCTACTTGTTTAAGAAAGTAGAGGGCAACGCTTGGAAATGTTCACTGGTGTGAAAACGTCTATTATTATACGCCAAATTAGTCTATCTGAAAATGTTACTGTTTGGAAGAGCAAAACATGGATGGGATAATAATATTAAAACGAATCTTAAAGAAATAGCTTAAGAGGATTTGGGCTGTGAGAGCGTTAATGAATACTGCAGTTTCATTGTGTGAAGGGAATTTACCGAATAGGTGAGAAAGTACCGACATCTCAAAAAGTACTTTACTCCATGGAGTCTTTCAGACTTTGCAGCTCACAAATTGGGCAGACACCCTGTAGCCATGCAGTGCCGCACTTCTTCTGAATCTGTAGTGACCTTGACCCAACACACAGCCCACCCAATTTTATCGCGCAGTCATATCGCGATATTTATCTTGTGCAAGCAGAACTGCCTTAGTTCCGTGACTCAGTTCCTTTATAGTTCCCAAACGGCATGATCTGCGTGCTTCACTTCCCTGCAAGGATATTCGTGTTCATGCAACCCGCTTTGCGATACTGTTCTGTGTGTTGCCCACCAGTACGGCGCAATTCACTCTGCATTAACACAAACTCGGAAGGTTTAGCCCGGACCCCAAATCACGAATTCAAACACGACATGACCAACGTATCCATGGCGATGTGTCATATGTTAGGGTCTGACTGTATTAACTATGAAAAATACTGCCTTCTGGGGTCTGATATACCATGAAGATATGGGCAGTAGGATTCCCCGAAACGTCGGGAAATTTTTATAACACTACAAGGCCTCACATTGCAAAGACTGGTCTTCGTAAAAAGCCGCGTTGATCCCTCCAAGTATGATCCTCACCAACACACCAACATAACTGACTGACTATAGGTCATTTGGTAGTTTCTGGTAGGAGAAGAAGTTGGCGCAGCTGACGGCCGAGTCTCGTCTCTACGTTAAGTGGCAAGGGACAGACATTTTTCGAGGTACAAGTTTTTACAACGCTTTAGCTGAGGGTTTCTTATTTGTGGAATTTATTTTGTTTCGTCCACAAATCCGCTACTCCAGTCGCTGTATTAGTGACTCGCTCCTAACCTCTCGCTTGGAACATCCCACCGGCCAAGAACTAACAAATGAACTATAACGTAACTAAATCCATGCAGTAAAATCTTCCTTGTGAAGCTTAGAGTTGGTCAGATAGTCAAGAAATTCCCCTAACTAACTAACTCCATGGAGCACAGTCCTTCTTGAGAAGCTAACAGTTCCTCAGCTAGTCAAGAAATTCCCCGCGTCTTATGGAACCCGAAGGTTCATTACCGCACTCACAACAGCCCGCCACCTATCCCTATCCTGAGCCATATCAATCCAGTCCATGCCCCCCTCCATCCCACTTCTTGAAGATGCATTTTAATATTATCCTCCCATCTACGCCTGGGTCTTCCAAGTGGTCTCCTTCCCTCAGGTCTCCCCACCAAAATCCTGTATGCACCTCTCCCCTCATCCATACATGCTACATGCCCCGCCCACCTCATTCTTCTCGATTTGATCACCCGAATAATATTTGGTGATGAGTACAGATCATTAAGTTCCTCGTTATGTAGTCTTCTCCACTCCCCTGTTACCTCGTCCCTCTTAGGCCCAAATATCCTCCTCAGCACCCTATTCTAGAACACCCTCAGCCTATGTTCCTCCCTCAGTGTGAGAGACCAAGTTTCACACCCATACAAAACAACAGGCACAATTATAGTTCTGTATACAAGAAATTCCCCTAGTTTATGGAAACTGAAGACTCATGATCTTATTTACACGTCAGCGACCGGTCGCTATCGGAAGCTAAATGCGGCCAGTGCACGTTCTCATCGTTATTTATATAAAATCCATCTTAATATTATCTTAAATTCCCCCCCCCCCTTTTTCAACAGTTCTGAAACACAAAAATTTGCTTGTGTGAGCGGTAAACTAGAGAGCTCAATAATTACAATGACTACTCTACGGTCAGCGCATTCAAGGCGTCTTGGTTCGATCCCAATCAGGGCCAGAGACTTTTCTCCACAGTGCCCATGACGGTTATGGGGCCCATACAGCCTCCTATAAAATGGACACCTGGGTACCTTCCACGAGGGTGAGGAGGCCGGAGTGTGAAACTGACCACCTCCATCTAGTGTCTCGGTCGAAGAACGCGTCAAGTGATACAGCCACCTTATGACATGGCCCTTCACTTTATTATGAGTCGCGTTATAAGCTACGTGTCACGACGGACGCACTGACATTCCTCACGCACGTATCACAATACCTCACGCACCAGCGTAACGACTTCACGATCTATTTACATTGCATTCACTGCCAGTCGTATCACCTGTCCAAGTTTATACATCAACCCCTGCTGTGCGACAGTGTATACCCTGAAGGGGACGTCTGGATCGAATTATTGTACAGTCGAACTCGGTTATAGCGTCATGAAAGGGACTGAATATATTGCATCGTTATAAACGAGTGTTGTTATAACCGAGCAGTATAATGTTATGGTTAACAGTGAGGAGTTAATTGGTACCACAGAATGTCTGACGTTATAGAAAAGGTGTCGTATAAACCGATGTCGTTATAAGCGGGTTTGACTGTACTTGGGTTGATGGGAAGTAAAAAAAAAACGATTTTTTTTAGTCTTAAATTCGCGCAAAATAAATTAAAAATTAAATTCATACGCCACAAGAAATACGCTGCATCTCCATTACAAAGGCCGACAAGTTAAAGCCATTAAGGCAGACAATCGCTGAGTAGGGGTGACCAAAGTTTCGGTCCAGCGCTTAGCAAATTGGGAGGTCCCAGTTTCACAGCGCGACATTAAACTGAGTGTCTGTTGTGGTTTCATCTGAGACCTTCAGAAAATATCGAGATTTTATTTCCAATCAGGCCACGACCACTCATTCCACTATCATCCCAATTAAATGTTCACTGACCATCCAAACCTTCATCAGTATATAACCTGAAGCACTGACAGCTCCGTTACAATCACTAAGTCACGTAGCTAGCAGGAACAAAAAACATGAAGAAGGTCACGAGAAAAACTTCATAAAGTTTCAAGTCTTCTTTAATGTCACGCCGTGCTAACTGGTGGTCACCGACGTTTCGGAGGGGAGTATTACCTCCGCAGTGTCCCGCAATCTGCTCAGACTGCTTGACCCTGAGTACAGAGGCGTGGTGCCCCTCCGAAACGTCGGAAACCATCTTCATCAGTATGGGGGGTGAGAGAGATTATTAGTTCCTACTAAACGCCAAACATTTAAACTCACATCAAGAATGAGATAGGCGGGGTCTGTAGCATGCAAGGGGTAGATGGACGACCCTGTCAGAGACTCGTTGAATCGTTGGCAAAATTTGACATAACACTCGGTCATTTTCCTGGAGTGACAGAGAAAAGCCACGACAAAGTAGTTTGGACAGCGTGTCTCTGGCCGATATTTGAACCCGGGACCTTTGGAATCCGGAGCAGTGTGCTGTCAACTCGACCGAATGGTAATCTGCATGACCAGCTGAGAAAAATCAGCTTGCAAAATTTGAGGTCCCCACAGCAGTGTTGTTGAGGATCCAGACGTGCGAATCTCTGTCGCTAGATTAGTGTTTCCGGACGTTTCGAAAGAAAGTAGTGCCACTTAAACTTCGGCAAACACTAACCGAACGACACGTCATCACATCGCTGAAGACCCGAGTCCTTAAATATCAGCTTCACAAAAAAGAAATCCCCCCCCAAAAAACTACTTATGATGACGTCTGCTATTACTACCCATGGAGACCAGAAATGGCAAATAAAAAACGGGACACTTCACTATGACGGTTACTCATAAAAATGAGGGGGTACGCGGTGGCGCAGTTGGTCGAGGCCGGAAGGTCGCGGGTTCGATTCCCGATGGTGTCATTGAAATTTTTCATTGACATAATCCTTCCGGCCGCACTATATCCCTGGGGTCGACTCAGCCTCTAACAGAAATTAATACCAGGTGTATCTACTGGGGGGGTAAAGGCGGCCAGTGCGTAGGGCTGACAACCTTACCACCTTCATGTGCCGATTATCATGAAATCTGGGAGCCTCAACCTCCTGGAACCCTAAGGGTTTGTCCAGGTCTGTAATGGGATTGCTTTACTTTTGCTTACGTATAGAAATATATTCGGGGGCACGCGGTGGCGCAGTTGGTTGAGGGCACTGCGCTACAAACCGGAAGGTCGCGGGTTCGATTCCCTATGGTGTCATTGGAATTTCTCACTGACATAATTGTTTCGGTCGCACTATGGCCCTGGGGTCGACTCAGCCTCTAACAGAAATGAGTACCAGGAATCTTTCCTGGGGGGTAAAGGCGGCCGGTGCTTAAGGCTGACAATCTTACCACCTTCATGTGCCGATTGTCTAAAAACCTGGAAGCCTCAACCTCCTGGAACCCTAAGGGTCTTCCTAGGCCTGTAATGGGACTGCTTTTTTAGAAATATTTTCTTGTGAGTGTTGTGTGTTGTCAGGTAGAGGTCTCTGCGACGGGCTGATCACTCGTCCAGAGGAGTCCTACTGAGTATGGTGTGTCTGAGTGTGATCGTGAAGCCTCGAAAAATGAGGCGGCCTAGGCCCCCAAGGGGCTGTCGAGCCATTGAAAAAAAAATATTTTAATCGGACAAAACATCACAATGAAACAGGAATAGCCTAATTGTTCTAAACTTCAAAATTAGTAATTAAATTAAATAATGATAAGAACAGAGCTATAGATGTCCCGCCTATATTCTTCCGGGACAGCGGGACGCGATAGTGAAAAATGGGATGATCCCTTTAAAAGCTGGATGTCTGCTGACTCTATCCTATTGTACTGTTCACCCTTGGTATTACGAGCGGTGACTTTCCATGGAAACTGCCAACTTCTGATGTGCTGATGAGTACCTGTGTTTATATGTCAATATTATCGATTCGTGTCTCAGCAGATTAAAGCGCAAAGCTATTCGTTGCTATCCGCTTGGAGTCTGCAGACAATCCGGGTTTGTTTGCTCTCACGTAAGTGTAAACACTGCAACCGGTAACGGAAATGACACAATGGTCCTGAAACCTGCGCAGTGTTAGCTATCATTCGGTGAGTCTTCACATTCCTGACGTCATAAGATCCTAAAAAAGAGCAGCAGATGTGACGTCACGCCATAAAGTCAAAACTGGAAAATGGAGGTAGAGCTCCACGTATTCTTAACCTCTTACATTAAACGCGGCTGAGTTTACTGGCGAGTTTACCGCCGGAGAGAACCTCGGTGTGTGTAGGATAGGAGGCTAGATGGTCCCAGTACGCTTGTTCCTGCAGGAAATCGATCTCCGATCCCTCGGTCGTCAATCCCATAGCCTAGCCTGTAACCTACTGACATTACTGAAACCAAAAAGGTAAAGATCTCCCTAGAACATGCCATGAAGGCCCAGAGGGGGAGTAGAGGTATGGCTCTACTCTTTCTTTAACTCTGGCATTAGATGAGGATGGGTGGTCAACTCCACGCCCCGGCCGCTTTACCCCCGGGAAAGAGACCCGGTACCCATTGTACAGGAGGCTGGGTAGGCCCCAGGGTCGGTCTGGACGGGTGCTGAAAATATCGCCCCCACGGGGATTCGATCCCCGGACCGTCCAGCCCGCAGCCAGTCGCCATACCGACTGAGCTATCGCGGCCCCACCAACTTTACTGAAACTAGCAAGAAAAACGGTTATGACCTAAGTGTAGAATTTTTCTTGATAAACTGTCAGTCCCTCAGAGAGCCAAAATATTTCCCAGCTTTTAAAGAAACCGAATGTTCATTACAGTCTTCATAAAAGCCTACTACTGGAACCTATGAGCCAGTTGCATCCAGTCCACTGCTTCGTCCCACGTTTCTTGTAGTTTCATTCAATCGCTATTCAAGTTGCTTTCAGATGTACGTGACATTCCTTTCGTCCGAGTTTTCTGTACATTGTTCATACCATCGCCAACATCATAATATTCACTAAACAAACAAACTTTACACTGTAAATAAAATCCTAACACATAACTTTTCAGATTTTCACGGTGGTTGCTGCTCCGATGATGGTCACGTTTTGGGTTTTACACAAAACAAAGTACTGTTTGTTCCAACTTTAAAAAAAAAAAAGTTACTACTTCCATCTTCATGGTTAGTCCAAAACGTCGAAACAAATACACTACACGGTATAAAAACCCCAAAAGACAAAATTTGAAAATTATATAAATTAAAATCCTATCTTTCAGTTATATTCACCGTGCATCATGTTATCAATCAAAGACTTTATTTTTGTATTGATGTATAGTCTATGGTAAAGTCTTTGACCCCCTAAGGATGGCCGGTAACCGGCTGAAACATATGTAGGGGTGTACGATGTTATTATAAGAATATAGTGCATGTGTTGGTAAAGTGAAGTATTTCATTAAAATTCTATCATTATTTCGTCCCCTTCAGTAATTGTTACGGTTAGCGTCACGTATACACCAGAAGCAGTAGAGAGATACCAACATTTCGGCAGGTATTGCAGCATAATCTTTGCCGGCATAGTGTTAAATCTACGCGGTAATGCTCAGTATTCTATCTACCTACATATTCACTTACGTTTGTTGCTCCTCAGTAACTTAAAGACTGTAAAAGCGATATTCGTAAAACCCGGTATAAAGGTAATGCTGTATCAATACTTAATGCATGGGAGATTATTTTATCAGCTGTCACAATCATGTGAAATATCTTAATTTCGGAAATTCGTAAAGCGTAATTAATAAATATATCAATGGAAATTTGAGACCCAAAATGTATTCAAAAAGACAGCACGCCTATTTCTTTCATAACTATAAAGCCCTTCGTAGAAGAGTGACATAAGTAGCCATACTTCAAAGAGAAATGGGAACATCCACTTCAACTGCAGCCACTGTCTCCAGTTAAAAATAGCAGAAGCCTCCGGACGTTTCATCAATATTCTAGAGACACGAAATGCCGTGCTTTCTGCAACTACGGCTCTAGTAGTTTGGCCTCGTTTTTTTTTTTTTTCTAAATTTGCCACAAACGTTTCGGCATACACCGCAGTTGCTGTTTTAATATTTCAAACCACTGTGTTTACTACACGTACCTCCTCATCTTGCTCGCACAGTGCTTTTATGCGTTCCTGTAATTCACAGACTAATCTGTAATTATGACTCTAAAAATATTAAGCATAGTATTTGTAATCTGAAAACGGTGTTTTCATTGAAGTATCAACTGAATTTGTAAATATCTTTTGGAGAAAATTCAGGATTCAATACAAGGTTAGTGTATTTGAAGTCAGTACGCATCCGGAAGTTTCTGCCATCGGCCAAATCGATCAAGGTTTCCCGACGTATTCGTCAGTCACAGAGCAAACACACGATATCCAAATTCCACGTCGCACTACACATTTTTTTCACGCAGGCCTCCCACAATTCCGCGCCAATACAGTAAAGACATCGCTCAAATTCCGTCATCCGCTTCATAATCACAGAAACAGTCAAATTTCCGTGACTTTGCCTTCTCCGTTTCGCAACGTTTTACCTTCTGTCTAACCTACATTTACGAAAAGGACGAGCGGGCTCCGCAGGGACACAACCAGAAAGCTCCCTTCGCTAAACCATAACACACGCGCTCGGGCAACTGATGCTCGCAGTAAATGGTGTTTGCTGTGTACAGGCTGGTCGCTCAGTGCCTGAAACACCCGAACTTCAGTACACCTTGGAGTGGCTCCTTTTAATTCATTCATTCTGCAGTCTGCCTTACGACAGGCCCGTAGCCTCTTCCAAAGCGAGTTCTCCAGAGTCTGTTGGCGTGACCAGAAAGGCCACCTGGTGGGTCCGTACGTCTGATGATGTCATAGTCATATCTGTGACATTTCCAAGAACACGATGCAAAGCGAACATTGTGCGACAAACATCCGTGACTCCTTAAATTAAGAGGCGTCTTATCGTTGAAATTGCAACAGGGGCTCGGATAACAACCATCAAATATGATTTTTCCAAGATGGCGCACTTCATTTGTTACTTTAAAGGATCCGGATATATTTAAGACTTCCTCCGAGTTTCTATTTCGGGACAATCCAGTTCGGCAAAGGCATTCGGCATAGTCAATCGCGTTAAGGAATTTCCTGACAAACAGTATTTAATATATGATAGCAGCAGTTGTATCCATTCATTCATTCTATTCTCTGCAGTCTGTCTTACGACAGGTCCGTAGCCTCTTCCAAAGCGAGTTCTCCACAGGGTGCGATCTAGTGCTTCCTCTTTCAATTTCCAGTATCTTTCTTTCCTTAAGGTCATCCAGTAGCTGCTTACGCCTTCTTCCCTCGTCTTCCCGTCATTTCTATCCTTCCCTGTAACTTTCCTTCAATCACCTGTTTCAGAAGGCAGTTTCTACGCAAGATGTGACCAATCCAGTTAGCCTTTCTTCTTTTTATTGTATGTACGACATTCCTCTCCTCCTTTAAATACCTCAAAATTACCTCCTTCTTCCCCGAGCCCAGGAAACAGATTAATCGTCTGATTCGGCTCGGGCTCGTGAAACCGTCCACACTTACACAAGAGCACACGAGCAGTCTGGCAGCTACTCAGTGCTCCCTACACTTCCAGTGTCGTCACTTGTGTATCATTCTTTCAAGTTTCAAACGATTAAACACGGACAGATTGGCTGTCAGTCAAATCAAGACATCGCAAGACAAGAATACGTTAGTTTGTTTCTCCGGCTGTAACTTTTCACAGTGCATCCCGTCTGTCCGTTCAGTGTGTTTAATGGTATCTGCCCTGTCACGTAGGCAAATCCTTCCCTTTAAATCAGCCTTGTCAATGAGCATATTTGTGTAAAAAAAAATAACCAGCGTGTTTTATAAACCATCTGCTTTACTTTAAACAGCCACCCTGCATGTCTTCAGTTGGCATTTAACAGACTCTTGTTAGACCACGTTTAGATGGCAGCACAGAAATGATACAGAGACAGATGAAATTTTAAAGACAGTGATATTACTGATTAACGAGCGGTGGCACGAACACACTGTCACAAGTCACAGAATCTCCGCCCGCAATAGTAACTTTTAAGATAACTAGATGAGATATCGTGGGCCGGGATAGCTCAGTCGGTATAGCGACTCGCTACGGGCTGGACGGTTAGGGGATCGAATCCCGGTGGGGGCGAGATTTTCCGCACCCGTCCAGACCGGCCCTGGGCCCCACCCAGCCTCCTATACAATGGTTACCGGGCTCTATCCCGGGGGTAAAACGGCCGGGGCGTGGAGTTGACCACCCACCCTCATCTAGTACCAGGGTTAAAGAAAGAGTACAGCTATACCTCTACTCCCCCTCTGGGACTTTATGGCCCGTTCTAGGGAGAATTTTACCTTTTAGATGAGATATCACGCCTTTACAGAGAGGCTATCTAGAAACTGATGGGCCCCAGGGTGAGGGCAAAGTCTGGGGCTCCCATAACCCACATATTTGTGACTCACTGAGCAGACGGAACGGTAATTTGTACACGTCAGTGGTCAAAAGACGGACTACTATCCTGACTAGGACAGCAGACAGGTATTAATGAGCTGTCGGCGATTTGAGTCATCAAATCGCCGACAGCTGGACCGATATGAATCCCAGTTTAAGTTCTGAAATTCTCGTTTCATAAACCGCACAACACGTTAACTGTAACTCACAAATTACACACCAACAAAATGCACTATATTTTCACTTTTTATTCTTTAAAGTATAAAAAGTTAAAACAGTGCATTTTGTTGGTGTGTAATTTGTGATTTGTTAAAAAAAATTGCACGGTGAAGATAATATCAAACGTTAAATGTAATTTGCAATAAACTGTTATAGTGCACACAGCAAAAAATCAGTTATTTGACATTATAACTTCTGCAGTTCGATCATCATGGAAACAAATTATATACATATATAACACGAGGAAAGCATTACTGGTTATAACAATTTTTACTACAAATTACACAGTCTTCATGCCGAAACATGTAGTACCATAACGTTCCTTTTGTGCCTTATACAGTTTATCAGAACGAACATAAACAGACAGAACCAACAGAAACCGGCGTCTTAAATTTACCAACAAATTGGATAAACAACGAAATTCATACGACTGATATCCAGATCCGTGTAATCTTATCCCTCTAAAGCCCAGTGGTAGTTTACATTCAACAATTCTACGTTCTGCCCACACAGTGTATTTATGTGTTTTGTGTGGATCTCAGAACAAACAGCGATTATTTCACTGTACAGCATTAACTGACTGGTTTGTATAATTGAGACGGAGTGTGTTTACTGCGCGGTACGGACTGTATTTATGTGTTTTGTGTGGATCTCAGAACAAACAGCGATTATTTCACTGTACAACATTAACTGACTGGTTTGTATAACTGAGACGGAGTGTGTTTACTGCGCGGTACGAACTGTATTTATGTGTTTTGTGTGGATCTCAGAACAAACAGCGATTATTTCACTGTACAGCATTAACTGACTGGTTTGTATAACTGAGACGGAGTGTGTTTACTGCGCGGTACGGACTGTATTTATGTGTTTTGTGTGGATCTCAGAACAAACAGCGATTATTTCACTGTACAGCATTAACTGACTGGTTTGTATAACTGAGACGGAGTGTGTTTACTGCGCGGTACGGACTGTATTTATGTGTTTTGTGTGGATCTCAGAACAAACAGCGATTATTTCACTGTACAGCATTAACTGACTGGTTTGTATAACTGAGACGGAGTGTGTTTACTGCGCGGTACGGACTGTATTTATGTGTTTTGTGTGGATCTCAGAACAAACAGCGATTATTTCACTGTACAGCATTAACTGACTGGTTTGTATAATTGAGACGGAGTGTGTTTACTGCGCGGTACGGACTGTATTTATGTGTTTTGTGTGGATCTCAGAACAAACAGCGATTATTTCACTGTACAGCATTAACTGACTGGTTTGTATAACTGAGACGGAGTGTGTTTACTGCGCGGTACGGACTGTATTTATGTGTTTTGTGTGGATCTCAGAACAAACAGCGATTATTTCACTGTACAACATTAACTGACTGGTTTGTATAACTGAGACGGAGTGTGTTTACTGCGCGGTACGGACTGTATTTATGTGTTTTGTGTGGATCTCAGAACAAACAGCGATTATTTCACTGTACAACATTAACTGACTGGTTTGCATAACTGAGACGGAGTGTGTTTACTGCGCGGTACGGACTGTATTTATGTGTTTTGTGTGGATCTCAGAACAAACAGCGATTATTTCACTGTACAACATTAACTGACTGGTTTGTATAACTGAGACGGAGTGTGTTTACTGCGCGGTACGGACTGTATTTATGTACAATGTATATTAACACTTTAAAGCCCAGTGGTTACTATATGCACCACCAGGTTTAACATTCAACAATTCTACGTTCTGCCCACACAGTGTATTTATGTGTTTTGTGTGGATCTGAGAACAAACAGCGATTATTTCACTGTACAGCATTAACCGACTGGTTTTTATAACCGAGACGGAGTGTTTTTACCGATCGGTTATCCCGAAACTTCGGTACAGAATTACCATTCAACATTGTGTAATATCCCATAAGAGCGCAGATCTCATTTACATCGCGGCGGAAGCCTGAAATCACGCAGGCTTCAGGCTGCTTTGTTCCGTAAGTTACGTGTGTCGCATGCAGTTCCACGAAGGCACTTCAATATAACAAATCTTCGTTTCAATTACTGTCAACATTAATTGTACTGAAAACAATTTATGTTATAAAGCAAAAGTCCAACGCTTAGTGACGACAAAAATAAACGTGCCCGTATTGTACTCAGGCTCTCTTTCAAAGCGTCACGGATCAAGGTAGCTTTATCGCATAGAAAGCCTGCATCTGCCGGGACATCCCATGACAGCTGCGGTGCACACAACAATGAAAAGAAAACACCCTGTACCACAGTGCAAATATAAATTTCTGTTGTAGTGCATAAAATAAAGCAATTAAAAATAAAGATAAATACAAATAAAATTAATTTTACGTGGTTTCTATGTTGCGACTGTGTTGATAAAAAGCACGTGTTCCATGACAGGTGGAAGACTACTTGACTACCTGAGCAACGGTTAGCTTGTAATAAGAAATGCGCTGCAAGTAGTTAAGACTCACATACAACCTGATCTTTCAACCTACACGTAGTCACACAACTACTGATACACAGGTATGTACAGTGTTGCCACTTCAACCTTCCAAGTTTTTTTAATATTTATATAAATAAAAAAATTTTATATATACATATTTATCTATATTTAATTTAATTTTTAATACTAATTTTCAGTAGACCCAGAAAACTTTTAAAATGTACCACAATTGTTGATTTGTAATTTGTGTAATTCACAATCCAAGTCCATGAAGATGATCCCAAAACAGGGATTCGAAACATATCGGACTAGTGTTACTGTAAATTGTATTGTATAATAAAGAACAATAGATGAGCACTGGTTGGTTAAAGAGACGTGTGATTGTTGTACATGGGTGTTATAGTTGGCCGCATAGGCAACCGATCCTCACAATGGCGGTCGCTAAAATGAAGGCCGATCAACACAAAGGCCAGTGCGTCATTCTGTGTGCTGAGTTCATGTCCGTTGTAACTAAAGCACTATCCAATGTACATACGGTCCGTTGTAACTAAAGCACTATCCAATGTACATACGATACAGAACCCCAAGTTCACGTCCGTTGTAACTAAAGCCACTATCCAATGTACATACGGTCCGTTGTAACTAAAGCACTATCCAATGTACATACGGAATACAGAACCCCAAGTTCACGTCCGTTGTAACTAAAGCACTATCCAATGTACATACGGTCCGTTGTAACTAAAGCACTATCCAATGTACATACGGTCCGTTGTAACTAAAGCACTATCCAATGTACATACGATTACAGAACCCCAAGTTCACGTCCGTTGTAACTAAAGCACTATCCAATGTACATACGAAGACCCAGTCACGTCGTTGTAACTAAAGCACTATCCAATGTACTACGATTCAGAACCCCAAGTTCACGTCCGTTGTAACTAAAGCACTATCCAATGTAATACGATTCAGAACCCAGTTCACGTCCTGTAACTAAAGCACTATCCAATGTACTACGTTAAACCCAATTCACGGTCCGTTGTAACTAAAGCACTATCCAATGTACATACGATACAGAACCCCAAGTTCACGTCCGTTGTAACTAAAGCACTATCCAATGTACATACGATACAGAACCCCAAGTTCATGTCCGTTGTAACTAAAGCACTATCCAATGTACATACGATACAGAACCCCAAGTTCACGTCCGTTGTAACTAAAGCACTATCCAATGTACATACGATACAGAACCCCAAGTTCACGTCCGTTGTAACTAAAGCACTATCCAATGTACATACGATACAGAACCCCAAGTTCATGTCCGTTGTAACTAAAGCACTATCCAATGTACATACGATACAGAACCCCAAGTTCACGTCCGTTGTAACTAAAGCACTATCCAATGTACTACGATTCAGAACCCCAAGTTCACGTCCGTTGTAACTAAAGCACTATCCAATGTACATACGGTCCGTTTGTAACTAAAGCACTATCCAATGTACTACGATTCAGAACCCCAAGTGGCACATCAATCACTACTTGCTTCACTGAATTTAAGGAAATAGAAACACCTTAAAGCAAACATCACTAAGAAGGCGGCGACATTCAGAATTCAGTTCACGCATTACGAGTTACAAGTGTGTGACAGTAGGTTACAACGTTTACAAAATTCATCCTAGTGTTTAATTAATTATTCATTCCAACAAATCCACTACAATATTTTCAGTGTCTTCTTGTCCCTACATATGTTTCGGCACTTACAGTGCCATCTTCAGGGGTGTCGTCCAGAATTCATAATCTTCAATGCATCTAATTCACTTTCACAACATATAATTTTTGTAAGTCACTATCACTCAGTATCACTTATACTTACTGTAAGTCACTATCACTCAGTATCACTTATACTTACTGTAAGTCACCATCACTCAGTATCACTTATACTTACTGTAAGTCACTATCACTCAGTATCACTTATACTTACTGTAAGTCACTATCACTCAGTATCACTTATCTTGCTGTTCGTAGTGATTAGCTTATCTTGTTTGTTGTTTTATTAAAATGAATAATTAAAACTTTTGAATTGAAATATAATAATAATAATAATAATAATAATAATAATAATAACCGTGGCTCGACAGCCCTATATGGGCTTGGGCCTCCTCTTTCCGAGGTTACGAGGTCTTTGTGCATTTGCGGCAGTGAGGGACCGGCTGACTGGCCGCGCTTTTCAACTCGATCCTGATGTGACTGCCAGAGCCATCTGGCAGTCACATCAGGAGACTTGGGTGAGAAATGGCCGCTTGAATTTAGCTTACGGACACCACTGGTTCTTCTTCATGCCCGAAGGTTCTTTTACATGCCGTAAATTTACGACATGGGACCGACGGCTTTACTTCCCCTCCGAAGGAAGTGGTGCTCCGGATTTTTATCACCCTTATCACCTCGGTCGGGATCGAACCCGCGAACCTTGGGTCCAGTGGCGAGCACGCTAACCACTAGTCCACCGAGGTCTTTGAATTGAAGATAGTCGTAATATGAAATATTATAAGTTATTAAGAATTGTCCGACAGTTGGCTATGTATATTAGTTGTGTGATCGTATTTGATCTTGTCATGTAACATATGTAGGGGCAAGATAACACTAAAATATTGTAGTGCATTTGTTGGGATAAATAATTAATTACTAAACTGCAAGGTACAGATAATATAAAGTTAATCCTAGTGTGTTTTTTTTTAACGACGCTGTCATTTGCTAAGATTATATTCCGTCGATGGCAGATGAATAAATGAGAATGGAGCATTAGAGAAATCATACTGACAGATGAAACGCCCAAGCACTGGGAGAGAAACCTGTCCCAGTGCCACTTTGTTCACCATAAACCCCATATCCATTGGCCGGGGACTGAACCCGGGTCTGACATGATGGTGACTCAGGGCCCGAGTCATGTCAGGCGCCAAATTTAACTAAGGTGTTAAATTATAAGTCCTTTTGTACGCATGCCAAACATGGAGGTATTACACAAACAAATGCAGACAGATTACAGTTTTTATTAACCGTTGCCTGCGACGTATCCTTAATATAAGATGGCCGGAAGTTATTTCAAATGAGGATTTGTGGAAAGAAACAAACCAGCAATCAATTATAACACAGATAGAAAAGTAGGAAATGGGGATGGATTGGGCACACGCTAAGGAAACCGATTGGAGCAATTGAGAAGGATGCACTGGATTGGAATCCACAAGGAGTTCGGAGAAGAGGAAGACCGAAGAAGACATGGAAGAGAACGATTGAGGAGAAAGCTGCTGAAAGGGGAAAGACATGGAAGGAAATCAAGGCGATGTCAGCACACAGGACCAAATGGAGAAGTTTCACGGAAGCCCTATGCTCCGCAAGGAGCGAAAGGAATTGATTGATTGATTGTTAAATTATAAACACTGATTATCTGAAGAAAGTCGCTTTATGCAAATTTCATGTCAAATGAAGTATTTGATGAAGTTAGGATTTTTATATGACCGAGCACTTTCCATATATCACTCTTGCACTCCGTATCTGTAATACGATTTAAGTTATGAGAAAAGATCCAAGTCGCGGTGTTCACTTATTCGGCCTTTATCCTTGTAAAAACCTGAGCTATTCGCCTGGCATGCGGAAAACCTCGCGATTCTTTCATAAGCCCTGGCAAATACAATGTTTATGTCCACATCTGACATCTGACACACTGTACTGACGTACCGGCAAGCAATACAAACTTATATTGCTGTTTTTATAACGCTTCCCCCCACATTCATAGAATAAAAATTTAGTTTTATATGTATGCGGAAAACAAATTCTACCTTAATCTATACCCAATAAAAACATTACCTTACCTGGAGACAATACAAATTTTTGAACAGTACTCTCAAATAATCAACATAATTGCAAAATGCTCTATTGCAAACTTGTTTTGCACGTCGCAAAACAAATTGCAAATTTTGCATTCTTGTGCAAATCCTGTATGTTTTCACGTTGCAAAAACATAATTGAATGCCTTCAATTTTGACTCGCAAAAAAAATGCAATCCTTTGCAATTATGTTTTTGCACGTTCGCAAAAACATAATTGCAAAATCCTCTTTGCAATTATGTTTTTGCACGTTAGCAAAAACATAATTGCAAAATGCTCTTTGCAATTATGTTTTTGCACGTTCGCAAAAACATAATTGCAAAATCCTTTTGCAATTATGTTTTTGCACGTTAGCAAAAACATAATTGCAAAATGCTCTTTGCAATTATGTTTTTGCACGTTCGCAAAAACATAATTGCAAAATGCTCTTTGCAATTATGTTTTTGCACGTTCGCAAAAACATAATTGCTAAAATCCTCTTTGCAATTATGTTTTTGCACGTTCGCAAAAACATAATTGCAAAATCCTCTTTGCAATTATGTTTTTGCACGTTAGCAAAAACATAATTGCAAACAATAGTTTCACTGCAACATTTGCAAATCTTGATCATTCGCAAAAACAAGCAAAGTCTTTGATTCTTGCCCGCCCCTGTAGAACCTACAGACGGAATTTCATTTAACTTGGAACCGGCAGCTCTGTATAAACATTTATTGGCAGCAGTTATATCTTGTTCAACTCAAGACAACACCACAAACACTTCGCACACACACTGACACGCTTTGCGAGTGCAATTCGCTGTATATTTATCGGAACGAAAAACATGTCTTTCTTCTTTAATTCTTGCGTATTTCGAGATAAGTAAACACAAGGAAGCCTCAACTTGTGTCATCTTGTAGCTGAACAGTTGCAGTTGTTTAACGATGGCTCGTCCAGCCCGCATATTGCACGGCATAACCAGCTAGCAAGCATGAACAGGGGATCATAAGACGATAACACAGCGAACTATCAGAACTGTTACTCTATGCATATACTTCCTTACTTATTTACTTCTAATGTCGAGGTTAAAACGTGAGGAGGGTGTTCGTTATGCCTACATCCACGCCCCAATACGCCTACATTATGTGATAAAGGTAAAGTTTACCCTAGTACAGGCCATGAAGGCCCAGAGGGGGAGTAGAGGTATAGCTCTACTCTTTCTTTAACCCTGGCACTAGATGAGGATGGGTGGTCAACTCCACGCCCCGGCCGCTTTACCCCCGGAAAAGAGACCCGGTACCCATTGTAAAGGAGGCTGGGTGGGCCCCAGGGCCGGTCTGGACGGGTGCGAAAATCTCGCCACCACCGGGATTCGATCCCCGGACCGTCCAGCCCGTAGCGAGTCGCTATACCGGCTGAGCTATACCGGCCCACATGAGATGATGCTTTCACATTTTTGGATGTATTAGCAAAACAATTACGAAAAGTTTCAATTAGCGTCATCATGTCTGTCTGTCCGTCCGCATTAAAGAAAGTGACTCCCGGCAGACGTATTTTCGTGAAATTTCATATTTGGAATTTTGCTGAAATTCGTCTACATAATAACGGTGTTGGTGAAAATTGACGGACACTTTACATGACTATATACCTGCGTTATAATAATATATCGCTGTTATATGTCTCTGTAATTCTGGAAGACGGGGTTTTCTGTGAGGTACGCGCAGGGGGACGAAGAAACAGTTTTTATAACGCAGACTTCTTCAGGTACGAACTGAGACTGAAGAAACAGTTGAGCATCGAGCATTATCGATTGTAAACATTGCGTATCGACGTGAAGGGGCGTACAGATTGTAAATAGCTCCCAGCTTACGATACCTCGATGACGATCGATTGTAAATATTTCCCTAACAATATAGACGAAAATCTTACAGAGTGTTTGTTAAAACAATACTTTTCTGGAAAGTGGCGACGAATTCGACATCTAGGAACAATAACAGAGCGAACGCACCAAAAGTGTTATGCGCTGCGGATATTTCCTAACTTGTTATATTTACAGGCACTGTAGTGACAACGTTTACCTGTACCTCTTGAGTTAACGTTTAAAGCTTGTGTCGGTTTCGTGTATAAAGTTGTCCTAAAAACACATACAACCAGACCTAAGTAGTTGTAAGTGATTCAGTCATCAGCATTGCCAACTTAACAACTTATAAACACGCATAACATCAGTTACCTTTTACACAGCCGGTCCTGTGACCTACTAGCTACCTCATGGACCTGTCTGGCTGCTAGTTCCCACCTCACAAAAAATACAATGCACCTTTATTACAAAGATCAAACAGATACCGCTCTTAAGCAAAAAATAAACCTCTGTTTGTCGTGAGAATAACAGGGAACCCATTAATACATGTTACAGGGGACGGTGCATATAGATACCACTGAGCTTTAAAGGGTTAATGTACAAATAACGAACAAAAATACCAGAAACCCGAAACGTTAAGGATACGGGTGTTTACATAAGGAGAACTTAGATAGCCTATCTTAAGTACCACTTGGTATGAACAGGTCTTTTAAGCATCTCTAAATATTCAGCCACTTTCTTTTATCACCCTTAAGTGCCAGCCTTCGTCAGACCACTTCACATCATTCACTACAGTTCCTATGTTTACCGTACAGTCCATTTAACATTGCAATGGGCAGCATATCACAGTTACGGCGTCACTAAAGGCGCCATTTACACGAAACTTCAAAGTGTTCCCAGAAGGAAAGCGGAGTAAATATGCAAGCTCTTGTACTTCAGTCTGGTTCATTTAAATGTCTCCACGGAAATAGCTTCTTCTTAACAAATGACAGTCATCCAGCTAGCGAGTAATTACCTCGAATGTTACGGAACTCGAAAGTTCGTTGCCGTGTCCACAAAATCACGTTATCAGTCCTTACTCTAAGGAAAACAAATCCAGTCCACAGCCTCCAAATATATTTCCTTAAAACCCATTTTAATATCATTCTTCCATCTATAATTAGGTCTTTTAAGTGGTATTTTCTCTCAGGTTTTGCTATCAATTACATGTACTTCTCAACATGCATGCTACATTCCGCGCCCATAAGCCACTCTCATTTGATCATTGCAATACTATCTGGTGATCTGAACCCTGCATTTGCAGAATACCATAGAGAAGTGTTGAACTGTGACCTTGACAAGAGATATTTCCCTTCTCCACAAGGTCCAGACTGACCCTGAGCCCCACCCAGCCTCATATTCAACGAGTACCATGGGTTCTTTCCCAGAGGTAAAGCGGCCGGGGCGTAATTTTGACCAATCACCTCCATCTGGCGCCGAGGTTAAGAATGAGTGAAGCTATACATCTCTTACCCTATACTGCAACATGGCGTGGAGAGAAACTATTCGCCTTTTCTTTATTGCACTTAAAAATTACAATAATAATGTAACTTAAGTTACGATATCCACTGCTGAATTCACTTCCGCCTATTTTGTTTTTTAAATCGAAGCAATTAATCTGTGTAGATCAACGTGCCGCTGCTTATAGCACTGCAATTTGTTTGTTATCATTAAACAGGGACTTTACGGGCATACTTATGTCGCAATAAGACCAAAATTGTTACAAGATCCATATACACTAACAATTTTCAAGGAGACAGAACATCCTGTATAACTTATACAGCTGTTCACTGAAAAAAGCATAACTGCAGGTTGGCCGTGCTATGGCTCAGGCGGTTAGTCGCCGACCTCCTACCGCGGAAGCCCGGGTTCGATCCCGGGTCAGTCCATGTGGGATTTTTGGTGGATAAAGTGGCACTGGGACAGGTTTTTCCCCGAGTACTTCGGTTTTCCCCTGTCAATTTCATTTCACCGGTGCTACATTACTTGGGAGAACAAAAAAAAACTAATCATCTTTCTGTTCATCTTCATCACAGGGTTGTACAATAAGCCTTAAGGCTGCGGTGCGTCCGTAGCTTCTGCTGCGGGGCCCTTCTCCACACAAAAAAATTAAAATAACTGCATCTTCCTCAATGTAGGTCATCACTGAAGGTGCGTAATAAACTGTATCAAAGGACCAGCCAGTACAATAAACTGTACCAAAGGACCAGTCAGTACAATAAACTGTACCAAAGGACCAGCCAGTACAATAAACTGTACCAAAGGACCAGTCAGTACAATAAACTGTACCAAAGGACCAGCCAGTACAATAAACTGTACCAAAGGACCAGCCAGTACAATAAACTGTACCAAAGGACCAGCCAGTACAATAAACTGCACCAAAGGACCAGCCAGTACAATAAACTGTACCAAAGGACCAGCCAGTACAATAAACTGTACCAAAGGACCAGCCAGTACAATAAACTGTACCAAAGGACCAGCCAGTACAATAAACTGTACCAAAGGACCAGCCAGTATAATAAACTGTACCAAAGGACCAGCCAATACAATAAACTGTACCAAAGGACCAGCCAGTACAATAAACTGTACCAAAGGACCAGCCAGTACAATAAACTGTACCAAAGGACCAGCCAGTAAAATAAACTGTACCAAAGGACCAGCCAGTACAATAAACTGTACCAAAGGACCAGCCAGTACAATAAAGTGTACCAAAGGACCAGCCAGTACAATAAACTGTACCAAAGGACCAGCCACTACAATAAACTGTACCAAAGGACCAGCCAGTATAATAAACTGTACCAAAGGACCAGCCAGTACAATAAACTGTACCAAAGGACCAGCCAGTACAATAAAGTGTACCAAAGGACCAGCCAATACAATAAACTGTACCAAAGGACCAGCCAGTACAATAAACTGTACCAAAGGACCAGCCAGTACAATAAACTGTACCAAAGGACCAGCCAGTAAAATAAACTGTACCAAAGGACCAGCCAGTACAATAAACTGTACCAAAGGACCAGCCAGTACAATAAACTGTACCAAAGGACCAGCCACTACAATAAACTGTACCAAAGGACCAGCCAGTATAATAAACTGTACCAAAGGACCAGCCAGTACAATAAACTGTACCAAAGGACCAGCCAGTACAATAAAGTGTACCAAAGGACCAGCCAATACAATAAACTGTACCAAAGGACCAGCCAGTACAATAAACTGTACCAAAGGACCAGCCAGTACAATAAACTGTACCAAAGGACCAGCCAGTAAAATAAACTGTACCAAAGGACCAGCCAGTACAATAAACTGTACCAAAGGACCAGCTAGTACAATAAAGTGTACCAAAGGACCAGCCAGTACAATAAACTGTACCAAAGGACCAGCCAATACAATAAACTGTACCAAAGGACCAGCCAGTACAATAAACTGTACCAAAGGACCAGCCAGTACAATAAACTGTACCAAAGGACCAGCCAGTAAAATAAACTGTACCAAAGGACCAGCCAGTACAATAAAGTGTACCAAAGGACCAGCCAGTACAATAAACTGTACCAAAGGACCAGCCACTACAATAAACTGTACCAAAGGACCAGCCAGTATAATAAACTGTACCAAAGGACCAGCCAGTACAATAAAGTGTACCAAAGGACCAGCCAATACAATAAACTGTACCAAAGGACCAGCCAGTATAATAAACTATACCAAAGGACCAGCCAGTACAATAAACTGTACCAAAGGACCAGCCAGTACAATAAACTGTACCAAAGGACCAGCCAGTACAATAAACTGTACCAAAGGATCAGCCAGTACAATAAACTGTACCAAAGGACCAGCCAGTACAATAAACTGTACCAAAGGACCAGCCAGTACAATAAACTGTACCAAAGGATCAGCCAGTACAATAAACTGTACCAAAGGACCAGCCAGTACAATAAACTGTACCAAAGGGCCAGCCAGTACAATAATTAGGCGACATGGAAGCTGGTTTAATTCTGAAGCAGTCAACTTATATAAAAGACTCGTATTTGTTCAACTGTACTGCCGTCTCGTAACTAGAAATTGTTTAACTTATAACAAAAGAGAACTGTTCTATCAGGCTTCTGGCTGCCGACAGAGCCAGCTATCACAGCTGTCACGTGTCTCGGAATCGATGTTAATTGCCGTGTAAAGCTGCCAACGATTCTTGTGCCATTTTCGCGAAACTATCTGGGTCATTCCGTCAGAGATTGATTTTGTTACATCAGACACCAGTTCAAGGACAAGAGCAGTGTAAGAGGACCGGCTCTGTATCGGCCGACCGGTGGCACTTACTTTGGTTGTTAATATGGCAACAACCGTGTAAGTTACAGCTGTAAATTTATAGAATGAATAACTCGCAATTATAAAAGTCAGGAACGAGAATTCGAGATACATCCGCAATACCTGCTAACTAACTAACTAACTAACTAACTCCATGCAGCACAGTCCTTCTTGAGAAGCTAACAGGTCGTCAGCTAGTCAAGAAATTCCCCGAGTTTTATGGAACCCGAAGGTTCATTACCGCACTCACAACAGCCCGCCACTTATCCCTATCCTGAGCCATATCAATCCAGTCCATGCCCCCCATCCCACCTCTTGAAGATCCATTTTAATATTATCCTCCCATCTACGCCTGGGTCTTCCAAGTGGTCTCCTTCCCTCAGGTCTCCCCACCAAAATCCTGTATGCACGTCTCCTCTCACCCATACGTGCTACATGCCCCGCCCACCTCATTCTTCTTGGTTTTATCACCTGAATAAAATTTGGTGATGAGTACAGATCATTAAGTTCCTCGTTATGTAGTCTTCTCCACTCAACTGTTACCCCCGTCCCTCTTAGACCCAAATATCCTCCTCAGCATCCTATTCTCTAACACCCTCAGCCTATGTTCCTCCTTCAACGTGAGAGACCAAGTTTCACACCCATACAAAACAACAGGCAAAATTATAGTTCTGTATATCTTAGTCTTTGTATTTTTGGATAGCAAACTGTAAGACAGAAGATCCCGCAATACCCGCACCTTGCCTTAATATATCCGTGACTACCGCACATACTGTGGCAAGAGCACAGAGTAGCGAATTTCACAGTTTCGGGTGTTCCGCGTTAGCAGTCCGCGGTACGAAACAGAACCATTGTTAAGACACATTCTGAGCGTTCCACAAATGCTCCGTCTTGATCTTAATACTACTCTTATCAGAAGAACAAGTAGAGCGAAGCCTGCGAAACTCCAAACAAAGCAATACTCTTTCGGATATCGGAGAGCATTACACAGAAAAGTAATTTCAAAAGACACTTCAGCCTCAATATTCATCCAGGAATATGGTCCGAATAATTTCCGGACACTCTGTATAATATGGTCCGAAGAATTTCCGGGCATCCTGTATACCCAAAGCTCATACGTAAACTTGTCATTCGTACATGGTTACAGTCATACACGTAAATACAGGGTATACACAAAAGAATGGTACGGTTTCAATAGTGAAAACCATTGAAACCGCACCATTCTTTTGTGTATACCCTGTATGTCCGCATCTACATACACTTGCATACATACGCTCACAGTTTCCAAACATGTTAATAAATACATTATTTGCAAATAATACTCGTATGTAGTGACAAAGCCTTACAAACAAAACGGTGTCATAATACAGCAACAGATTATGTAATGACTTAGTGTGACAATGTAAGTCCCTTCATTTACGATCCACCAAACACATCTGCTTAGCGACACTAAGCGTGTCAGTCAATTTGATGTATATATATATATATACAGTTCTGTGTACATAACGACCTCTCCAAAATACATCAGTCCACACGCTGTACACAGCAGGCCTATACTTCGGTGACTTATTCATTAGATGGAACTGACAGTGGCTTAGAACAGAAATGTTAGGAGCAAACAGGAAGGAAGCGAGAGGAGAACGGAGAAAATTGAATAATAAAGGCCTTTATTATTTGCGCCCTTTACTAGTATTAGGATTATAAATTCCACTATAAAAAAGGAAGTGGAAATGGCTGTTCGTGGACGGTTGCGAATGCAAGACCCCGATTAACACCGCGACAGAAATTTTAAAACTCGTGCAAAGATGGGACAAAAGCATTAATCGGGAATTGTGTTGACGAAAGAAGATACTGCAGTGAGATAAACGTAATGTATGTGACGTCATAATGACATTTAATTTTGGTAGTCTATGGAATACTGCTTGTAAAGCAATCCCATTACAAGCCTGGACAGGCCTTTAGGGATCCAGGAGGTTGAGGCTCCCAGAATTTGTAGATAATAGGCACATAAAGGTGGTAAGGTTGTCAGCCCTACGAACCGGCCGCCTTTACCCCCCAGGAAATATTCCTGGTACTCATTTATGTTAGAGGCTGAGTCGACCTCAGGGCCATAGTGCGGCCGGAAGGATTATGTCAATGAAAAATTCCAATGACACCATCGGGAATCGAACCCGCGACCTTCCGGCTTGTAGAGCAGTGCCTCAACCAACTGCGCCACCGCGACTGAGATCTCAGTTCTTCAGTGGATACATTAATTTTAAATATAAAACTTTTTATGTCTTCGTTCTTCTGAATTTTTACGCAGTGTTGGTGTTTATCGACGTTTCGGGACAGCCTACCGATCCAATTGTCAAGGGTCAAGCAGTCCAAGAAGAATGTATTCCTCTTGGACTACTCGATCCATGAAGATGGTATCGGTAGGCTGTCCCCGAAACGTCGGTAAACACCAACAAACGCTGCGTAAAAACCCAGAATGGCGAAGACCTGAAACACACCGCGGCGGAACACTGAAATCTTGCGTTATTTGTGCAAGTACAGGGAATACACAAAAGAATGGTGCGGTATTAATAGTGTTCACTATTAAAACCGCACCATTCTTTTGTGTATACCCTGTATATACATTGTAAATGCAATTCCTTTACGTCTTTTTGTTTATAAATGACCTGAAGATGACCAGAGCAAAGGCCGAAACATGTTGTCATATTCTGTGTAGGATATGCAGCAGCCAAGTTATGTTAACGGCGATAGAATTTATGTAGGTAGAAGTGCCGTACTAGGGACGGCCGTCTTTTGCAGATATAACCGATATAGCGACTCGCTACGGGCTGGACGGTCCGGGGATCGAATCCCGGTGGGGACGAGATTTTCCGCACCAGTCCAGACCGGCCCTGGGGACCACCCAGCCTCCTGTACAATGGGTACCGGGTCTCTTTCCTGGGGGTAAAGCGGCCGGGGCGTGGAGTTGACCATTCACCCTCATCTAGTAAAGGTAAAGTTCTCCCTATAACAGGCCATGAAGGCCCAGACGGGGAGTAGAGATATAGCTCTACTCTTTCTTTAACCTCGGCGCTAGATGGGGATGGGTGGTCAACTCCACGCCCCGGCCGCTTTACCCCCGGGAATGACCGGGTACCCATTATACAGGAGGCTGGGTACGCCGCAGGGCCGGCCTGGACTGGTGCTGAAAATCTCGCCCCCCACCGGGATTCGATCCCCGGACCGTCCAGCTCGTAGCGAGTCGCTATACCGACTACGCTACCTCGGCCCATACCCTCATCTAGCGCCGAGGTTAAAGAAAGAGTAGAACTATACCTCTACTCCCCCTCTGGGTCTTCGTGGCCTGTTCTAGGGAGAACTGTACAGGGAATACACAAAAGAATGGTGCGGTTTTAATAGTGAACACTATTAAAACCGCACCATTCTTTTGTGTATACCCTGTACTTTACTTTACATTACACGGCGATTTGTAAAGTAGACAGACGCTATGACGTAGGAGCATAATAAATGTGTGTAGCTTATGTTGGATGTCTCTTTGTTCTCTACATGAGCTACCCAAGCAGCTGGCTTACCCGTCTCTCTGCCCCAAACATGCTGCGCTGCAGTATATTAATGTACCCTACTTCCGGCATCCAAGGCAGCAAGCAAATTTCACTGCAGCTGAAACTAAGAACCTTGCAACCTGACGTGCGGCTTGAGGAAACACAATCATTACATTACAAGGCTCGCTGAATTACAAATAGGTTTTTGTATCCACTCAGTCATTTTTCTTTAGTTTATGAAATTTAAATTTTGGAATCTGTATTAAATACCTTCCACTATTCTTGTCAAGAGCAAAAAAATGCTGATCGCGTATTGCAACATGCGTCACGTCTTGTCCATCCACATAGCCCACAAAAGTAGAGCGGCATGAATTATTCTGACTTCATTTCACGGATTTTAATATACAGACTTATCAGCTTTAGTAATGTATTCTATACGACTGAAATTCTACCCTTGTTCCATATTCATCTGCAGCCCCCCCCCCCCCCGCCCCCAGCGCATTATCGCATATACAGCGTTTGATCCGAAGGCTTCATCTGTGTCCAGCATTTGGCTTCTTGTAACAGTCTGTTTTATTCTTCCTGAAGTCTGAGCTTCTAACAGCACTGAATACAAATATTTCTGTCTTGTCAGATAGGATACTGTGTAGTCTCATACAAACGTAACGACGTTTCAGAAAAACCTCCTGCCTCCATCATCAATGAAATTAAATCCTTTGTTTACCTACGATGATTAATCAGGCAGCAGGTTCCTCCGAAACGCCGGATTACTTCTACAAGGGTCACATATCAAAATGCAGAAATGTATATGCTTCATTTATTTAAATAAACACCAACAAAATGCACAACTTTCAGGGCGCAAACAGCTCCCTATATCATGTTACTATCCAACGCGTTTCGGCTCTTTGCGAGCCATCATCGGGGATCCTTTACTAATATAAAAGTGCTTCACAAATGCAGCATCTGTTTGATGATTGTAAAATATGCACTATCTGGAGCTTGAGTTAAAAAACACATACGTCATAAACAAGGTTAAAAATGATTTGTTAAAATAACTTATTAAAACACTGTTCACTATGTTTATTGTGTAAAGGATGTTCGCGCTTTCTCGGGGTTTTTCATAAGATTGTGCACTACACTGTACTGTTTGCGATGTATGCTTCGTTTTGAAATAAAGTAGGTTCATTATTTGTGCAGACGAGCCAGTGTAGTTTTAGTCAGTAGCACGCCGGGATCCTGTTCATATCGTCAAGACAAAAGCTCAAGTGGTCCGTGAGATAAGGCACGAAATAAGTGGCCGACGTTAAAAACAAATGGAATGGAAAGTTTTTATTGTAAGGAAACTGAAGAAAAATAGAAATATGACTCATAAACGTAAAACTTTGGCACGCTTTTACCCTGAAGATGGAAGCAGTATATTCCTCCGAAATCATGGTATCCACTTTAAAGACTACACAGTGTCACAATGCAGATAATAATACGAATGTATTTATGAACATTCCGTGAAGGCGCATATTTTGTTTAACGACGCTGGTAGTACCTCAGACTACACCGCGTCGAATGGTGGGGTCGTTAGTGGAAAACGAATTCCAAAGAAACGCTTGTGGCCCAGTTCGAGGCGACATTTGCACGAAGTGGCAAACCCCCACAAAATCCTTCAGTCAGAATAGCTGGGCGTGTCTAACATAAAGTAATGTCGGTACGAATGCGTATAGGGGTCGTGAAGTATGACTCCACTTATCCTTCAATATTTAACGACCAACTAAATGCACTTTTTTTTATTCAAAACTATTTTATAGTTTTATGAATTTATCTAAGAGCCCCTACATATCTTTATCCTTATAACTCGCCAATAAATACGGGAATGGTTAGCTTTACCTTCCAGCTGGCTCCACGTTTCGAAAAATTACATATATATGTATATCTGAGCGAGCTACAACGTGTTTCTGAAGCACTCGTACAGTCTCTGCCGTAAAAATTCGACTGTCCCGGTCGGAAATGAGGCATTGATTCTTCAGCCTTCATGTCATTGTCTGAATGAACAATCGTTTCTTTCAAATATTGACTAATTCATTTTTGTTTCTAATGGCTCGACAGCCCCTTGGGGGCCTAGACCGCCTCATTTTTCGAGGCTTCACGATCACACTCAGACACACCACACTCGGTAGGACTCCTCTAGACGAGTGATCAGCCCGTCGCAGAGACCTCTACCTGACAACATACAACACTCACAAGAGACAGACATCCATGCCCTCGGTGGCATTCGAACCCGCAATCCCAGCAAGCGAGCGGCCGCAGACCCACGCCTTAGACCGCACGGCCACTGCGATCGGCCAATTACTTCATTATCTACAGTAATAAGCCGTTGTCTGTAACTCACGTTAAGTTGAATTGCATGAGTTGAGATCTCTGTGTAACAGACTTCAAGACAAACCTCATGAGTGTAAGGCTGGAGGCGCGACACTCTGAAAAATGCCTTAACATGAGGCGAGACATGACAAGACAGACGAGATGAGCAACAAGCAGCAGGAAGGAGAGGGGATTTAAAGCTGAGGAGTTAGGATGGATGAAGGATAGACAGATAAAAGAGGGCGGTAGGGAAAATAACAAGGAAAGCATAAAGCAAGGGAATAGATAAATAGTAAATAGTAAAAATCACGATTCAATTCTCGGCAAAAGCAACCAATTTTTTTTTCTTCTCCAGTCCTAACAGTATTTGGTGAGGCATATAAATTATGAAGTCCATCATATATTTTCTCTAGCAACCTGTTTCTTTCTGTTTCTAATGTCCAGAGTCACCCATCAGCACCCTGCTCTCAAACACCGTTAGTTTATGATATCTGCGGTCTTCTGGGGTATTATGTGACGTCGTGTGGCAATTGTTTACCGACGTTTCGGGACAACGTATCGGTAAAGAATCCGAGTAGAACTACTCGGACTCTTGACCCGTGAAGACGGGACCGATACGTTGTCCCGAAACGTCGGTAAACAATTACCACACGACGCCGTGTAATACCCCAGAAGAGCGCAAATTTCATCAACATCGCAGCAGAAGCCTGAAATCAACCCTTAGTTTAGAAGTTTTTCTCAATGCACAAGACAAAAATTCATACCCATACAAAACAAAGGGCAAAATTGTACTCTTATAAGTTTAATCTTCACTTTTGGAGACAGATGGGAGGCTGGTAAATAGCAAGTTTTGGCTAACAGAAACAAAAGTAATTGTGGAGGACGTTATTAAAGAAAAGATAAAACGAAGGATAGAAGTGACGGAAAGACGAGGAAGAAGACGTAAGCAGCTACTGGATGACCTTAAGGAAACGAGAGTATACTGGAAGTTGAAAGAGGAAGCACTATATCGCACGCTGTGGAGAACTCGCTTTGGAAGAGGCTACGGACCTCTCGTAAGACAGACTACAGAAAGAATGAATGAATAAATGAATGAATGAATGAGCTGTGGAGCAAAGAGGGCTATCGAGACAAGCGCCGCAAGAAAAGTCACTAAATCTCTTAACAAAAAAGAAGATGGAGGCGCGATTTACGCATAAACGTCGGTAGACTTCTACTAGACTACACGGCGTCACATGACAGAGGACAGTAATGTGTTGCAACTTCCTGGACAGAACTCTCGCAGTCCAGTGTGTTGCATGACACACTGTGTTAGTTCCAGGACAGCCACGTGTTTAAAGTCAGCACGAACTGAATCTGAAAGCACGAGACGCACTGTACAAGTCTAATAGAGGTAATTACAAGCTTTTAACTGGATGATATTCAGTGCCTGTGGGAGCCTCATGAAATCAGACAAGTTGGATAACGTGCGTACAGCAGAACGAAATGCAGTGCGTTGGCTTGCTGAAGTTGAATTATGTGAAAGTACAACACAACTAATGGAAAAAAAAAACTGTATTCGACGTAAAATTTGTGTTCCCTTTCTCCCTACATCACTCTCAGCTCCGGTAAATACTTGGCCAGTTACGCTCGGAATGCGAGGGCTATTTGTGGCCGGCTTTAACCAAAATTGGGATCTATGGACAAACCTCGGTTAATCTTCTCTGTATCAATATCAGTTAATCTTCTCTGTATCAATATCAGTTAATATTCTCTGTATCAATATCAGTTAATCTTCTCTGTATCAATATCAGTTAATCTTCTCTGTATCAATATCAGTTAATCTTCTCTGTATCAATATCAGTTAACCTTCTCTATATCAATATCAGTTAATCTTCTCTATATCAATATCAGTTAATATTCTCTGTATCAATATCAGTTAATCTTCTCTGTATCAATATCAGTTAACCTTCTCTATATCAATATCAGTTAATCTTCTCTATATCAATATCAGTTAATCTTCTCTGTATCAATATCAGTTAATCTTCTCTGTATCAATATCAGTTAATCTTCTCTGTATCAATATCAGTTAATCTTCTCTGTATCAATATCAGTTAACCTTCAATATCAGTTAATCTTCTCTATATCAATATCAGTTAATCTTCTCTGTATCAATATCAGTTAATCTTATCTGTATCAATATCAGTTAATCTTCTCTATATCAATATCAGTTAATCTTCTCTATATCAATATCAGTTAATCTTCTCTGTATCAATATCAGTTAATCTTCTCTGTATCAATATCAGTTAATCTTCTCTGTATCAATATCAGTTAATCTTCTCTGTATCAATATCAGTTAACCTTCAATATCAGTTAATCTTCTCTATATCAATATCAGTTAATCTTCTCTGTATCAATATCAGTTAATCTTATCTGTATCATATCAGTTAATCTTCTCTGTATCAATATCAGTTAATCTTCTCTATCAATATCAGTTAATTTTTTCTGTATCAATATCAGTTAATCTTCTCTGTATCAATATCAGTTAATCTTCTCTGTATCAATATCAGTTAATCTTCTCTATATCAATATCACTTAATCTTCTCTATATCAATATCAGTTAATCTTCTCTATATCAATATCAGTTAATTTTCTCTGTATCAATATCAGTTCATCTTATCTGTATCAATATCAGTTAATCTTCTCTATATCAATATCAGTTAATTTTCTCTGTATCAATATCAGTTAATTTTCTCTGTATCAATATCAGTTCATCTTATCTGTATCAATATCAGTTAATCTTCTCTATATCAATATCAGTTAATTTTCTCTGTATCAATATCAGTTAATCTTATCTGTATCAATATCAGTTAATCTTCTCTATATCAATATCAGTTAATCTTATCTGTATCAATATCAGTTAATCTTCTCTATATCAATATCAGTTAATTTTCTCTGTATCAATATCAGTTAATCTTCTCTATATCAATATCAGTTAATTTTCTCTGTATCAATATCAGTTAATCTTCTCTATATCAATATCACGTAAACTTCTCTGTATCAATATCAGTTTCTGGAGTCCTTACTTGAAGTCACAAGGACGGACAGACAGACAGACCGATAAGATGGATCAATTCTAAAGTGTTGTGAAGATGGTACAATACATTTGGCAACGGGGCCGGCGTGACGCGTGTTCAACGCGTGAGTCAGAACCCGGCCCCGCACCGCTATTGGCGAGGCTGTGACTGAGACACTAGTGGCTCGTCCACACAGTGGCGCGTGCGTAAGCAGCCTAAATGCGTGAGAGCAATAAAACTGGAAGCGACACACAAGAGATATTTAATACCGCTGTTCAGGCCTTGCAGTACTGCAGCGCCAAAGGGACGCTGACATCCACAACAGAACAAACGTGCACAGTGTATTAGAATAAGTATAAGACAGCCAATGTAAGTATAAACGTAATATTGAGGCTCGTTCGCGTAACTATTTTTGCCGTGCAAAAGCAAGAAGTATTACATATTCTGAGTGGTGTTTTTAGCCTTAGTTATACAGCATGCAGAGTGGCCTGTCAGGCTCTACCATATTTTTCCACATTATCTCATAAACGGTACGACTTTCGGAAAAAAGTTATTGAACATAAAATGTGTGTTTTGATTTTCTCTACAACTTTTGTCTGAAACATTTCTCATTCTAAGAGGAATTGGGCGACATACTATCATAAATGTACATAGGTCTTCTTGTACCAAGTACCCGTTATTCTTGTCAGATTTTAAATGAAACTTGAATTTTCTCGACAGATTTTCGAAAAATACTCAAATATCAAATTTGATGAAAATCCGTCCAGAGCGAGCCGAGTCGTTCCACGCGGAAAGCTGGAAGGACAGACGGACGGACAGACAGACAGACATGACGAAGCTAATAGTCGCATTTCGCAATTTCGCGAAGCCGCCTAAAAATGGTATCACAGCAAGGGGCGCGATAGCCTGAAACGAACGGACAGAATGCGCCTGCAGAAGGCAGCACATTCAATACGAAGATTAGGAACAGCGGAAAATGGGACGACCTAAACAGAGAGGGAAAGACCACCACCCGGAGCTTCAAGTGAACAGCTCTGAAGACATTAACCTTGATTATCTTCAGAATTATGAAGATGTCTACTGTCTCTTGTTTTGAAGATATGTCGTGACTGTAACTAAACTGAGAACATTCACCCCCGTGGGCCGCGATAGCTCAGTCGGCATAGCGACTAGCTACGAGCTGGACGGTCCGGGGATCGAATCCCGGCGGAGGCGAGATTTTCAGCACCCGTCCAGACCGGCCCTGGGGCCTTACCCAGCCTCTTGTACAATGGGTACCGGGTCATTCCCGGGGTAAAGCAGCCGGGGCGTGGAGTTGACCACCCACCCCCATCTAGCGCCGAGGTTAAAGAAAGAGTATAGCTATACCTCTACTCCCACTCTGGGCTTTCATGGCCTGTTCTAGGGAGGACTTTTTTACATACACCGCCACCTTACACTTTGAGGAAGGAAGCAGATTCAGATTTTGAAACGTGTTGTTCTTTCTTTTTTTTGTAATAACAAGCCACGAAGTCCAATAACGGAGTAATTGTAAAACAGGATGACATTAATGTGTATATTTTTGCAAAATGTCGTCACGAAAGGATCAGAAACACGCAATGTACTGCACTGAATGTGTTGCATGTACACAGTGTAATTGCAGGCTTTTAAATGGACAACACAAACTGACACAGGTTTAGCACACAGTAATGGACACAGCGACAAGCAGGCTGTATAGACACCAGACACTAGACACTGCCGCGCTTTTCCTCGATTATTCAAGCGAAAGACGAGAATGTCACGTTAAAATCGGCAGAGACTACTTCCCATATCCGTACAGATACATGCATAATCAGTCGACGTTTCCTAATATACCACCTGATATATGATAATAAAATAAGCAAAAAATAAATTCCGAATTAGGCCGCAGAAATAACGTCACAGAGTGAAGTCAGTCATGATAATCTGATGGTTGCTCACATGATCAAAAACCGAGACTTTTATGCAAATCCACGTTGATAATTGAATTTTAAACACGGCTGTCTCTGTTCTTATTTCGAACCAGTTTAAGCAAGAAATACAAATAATAATAATAATAATAATAATAATAATAATAATATAATAGGGGTTAAAACTCGCTCGCTCAGTCGCCTGAGATAAACAGGCTTCAGAATTTGGAGAGTAGAAATTCACAGTAGTTGGCATTTCAGTCAATTTGCCTTCTGTTGCCGAACATCCTCGTGAAATTTCGTGTTCTGTCTCTGGCATTAACCCGATAAAGCCTAGCGGTCAGTAACGACTTGTATAGCCAGGTTCAGCATTCATATCTCAGCATTTTGTCCACACAGTGCCTTAATGTGTTCCGTATGATTCCCGCAATAAACAGCCATTCTTTCCCTATACAGCATTCACAGACTGGTTTTATAATGGAAGCAAACTGTGCTCTCTGTGAGGTACGAACTAAATCTCTATGCATCATGTGGTTGGAAAAAACCAATTTTCAGAAATATGTGTTTACGCAGGATGTTTTGTGCAGTGTTACTGACAGCATTGTGTAATTAGTGTTGCTTTTGTGGTCCTGACAAAGGCTCTTTTTTACACTTTTGCTTACGTTATATATATATATAAATGGGAGGTCCGGGGATCGAATCCCGGTGGGAACGAGATTTTCCGCACCCGTCCAGACCGGCCCTGGGGCCTACCCAGCCTCCTATACAATGGGTACCGGGTCTCTTTCCCGGGGGTAAAGCGGCCGGGGTGTGGAGTTGACCACCCACCCTCATCTAGTGCCAGGGTTAAAGAAAGAGTACAGCTATACCTATACTCCCCCTGTGGGCCTTCATGGCCTGTTCTAGGGTGAACTTCACTTTTATATATATATATTATATGTATCATAAAACGTTATATACATATACATATACAAACGTATGTACGTATATGCACCGCAGCAACCACTGTGTTCATGGTCTGGCAACGGGCCCGCAGTAATCCTTACCACAAACTTAACATGCTACACTTTAACATGTAACAGAAGAAAAACCTAATCAAGTCACAAACAGAGGGAGACAGAATCTAGTCGTAGTCGGGTTCTTTCACGTGCAAGGGAATTTGTCACAGGGGTTGATTTCGAAATAACGGAAACTACACTGATACGTGCAAGAGTGAACTAACAAATGCCACTTGTTGCTCGTTTCAGGAGAGAGATGAAGTGAGAGAATGTTGGCGAAATAATAAATGCATGGTATGAGGGCAGTCTACAGTGTGCAGGATCCATAGCGGTGTTCAGACGCACAATTACGGTGTTTAAGACGCCCATCGCAGTACCTAGAGGCGCCTGCAGTGTGTACAGGCCCCACCACAGTGTATACAAACTTAAGCCTGCATATTTAAAGTGCTTGTTACTCTAACCCAAATGGAGACTGCGTGTTCGAAATATCTGACTGCTAAGAACACAAATTGATCGCTTTTTTTACGCATGTAAATGCACCCATAGCGCAATAATTGTAGCGCGGCCACATTTTCAAACCGTAAATATTGATTTTCGATAATCCTTACAAAGACCGTAAAGATAGGTGGGCAAAAAAGGACACCAAATATTAAAATTTATCAAAGTCATAAAGTTGTTAAACAGCATAAATATGCTTTTCGTTGGCGAGGTCTTTGAGGTTATCAATGCAGTGGCATGAATACCATGCCGAAGTGTAGTAAGTGAAGTAAAAATTTACCGACGTTTCGGAAGAACAAACTGTTTCCATCTTCAGGGCCAAAGCGTCAAATTCCACCTTCAGGGCAAAAGACGTGTCATATCCCACAATACTGTATTCTTCAGTCTTCTTTTAATTAGCTCCAACACATTACGGCTTAAAATACAAAATTGGATCGAAATATATTGTGTGCCTTATTCACTAGCTACGACATTTGAAACATTTCTCACTCCGACAAATACGTAACGAATTACACTCGAGATGCAAGCAAATTACGCCCGTAAGTCTTTGTGTAAAGTGTCTGTTATTGCTGCCTGATTTGAACTACAATTTCAATGTGCAGACGTACCAAATTTCATGAAAATACGTCCAGCGATTCTCGAAAGTTACATGCGGCGATATGGACGGAGACATGACAAAGCTGAAAGGCACATTTTGAGCGCTTTTTCCACCACCGGCAATTGATTTAATTTAATAAAACTCGGACGATGACCGAGTTTTGCGGTGAGGTTGAGTAATTAGTAACAACCCGATATAACCACACAGTAAAATTATTCTTTAAATACGCTACAAATCTTATTATAATTGTGGTACTCACTTCAAATTCCCAGTTCTGACGCACAGAAGTTCCCCCCCCCCCCAATGGCTCGACACCCCCTTGGGGGCCTATCCGCCTCATGTTCGAGCCTTCACGATCACACACTTTAGACACACCACACTCGGTAGGACTCCTCTGGACGAGTGATCAGCCCGTCGCAGAGACCTCTACCTGACAACACACAACACTCACAACAGACAGACATCCATGCCCTAGGCGGGATTCGAACCCACAATCCCAGTAAGCGAGCGGCCTAGACCGACGTCTTAAGACCGCGCGGCTACTGGGATCGGCGCAAACTATACTGAGGCAAAAGAAAGAAGTCCCATGGGTCGACCCCCAACACATCTCCTCCCTTAAATCTTTAACTCTTCCCTCTCAAGCAGCCTAATCGTTCTGTTCACACCAATATTGGGACCGGTACGTTGTCCCGAAACGTCGGTAAAAAATTACCACAGACATCGCGTAATATTCCAGAAGAACGTAGATCTCATTTGGTATAGTTATTCCTCGCTAGGGACACGCATTTTGGGCTGGTTGACATAGGCCAGATGTGGCTGTAGGACAGGCATAAATGGGGAAACATCCAGCATCCAAATCGCCAGTATTCATGGGACGTATTTGTGACCTCAGTATCATTTGTACAATTACGCAGTTTATTGTTATAGGTAATGACATTAGCTCTACTATGGGCTTCTGTGAATTACTAATCTGTCGTGCAGATGGCTCTGCATCTCTCGCTTTTGCTTTGCCACACCTGTGGTGTAGCAAGTGTCACAGAGGCGTGCACTGCAGACACGATTACACGCCCACATGCACGAGCGCAGTCCTGGTGTTCGGCGTCACCACACAATCACATCTAGCAACACGGCGTCAGGTGAAGTCCGTAATTACCCGGCCTGCACGACACTAATACAACCCTCTGAATAAATCAGGTATAAGTGGCTCTTACTGGTACTAAAAGGATTAGGTGGAGTCCACGAAACACTTGAAGAAGGAAACTATAAATGCACATAAAGCTTTGACTATAAAACTTTATGACGGGAACTTGACAAGTTAAAAGATGGGTAAAAGGTATAGTTGTCCCGCTGCTGAACTAAGCACAACGCCATCCAGTCAATCGGCTCTGCATACAGGTGAACAACTTCACGCCGTTTCGGATGACTTTAACGCCTCCATCTTCAGGGTATAACACTGGAGGCAGTACGTGCCTGCAAAACGTTGGTAAAGTTCTACCAGACCGCAAGGCGTCACGTCTCAACACAGTGTTCTTCACAGACAGTGCCGTGAGAATTTAAATATAAATTTTCAATTTTGTTTACACTGACGACCAAAATTTCTGGGACATGACGTCGTGTATGTTGGTTTGTAGCTGCCGGTGTTTCGGAGTAGCTTGCTGTCTCCATCTACAGGGATGAAGCAGTCCAAAGAAAGAGTTTAGTTTGCCTCACGCAAGTTCGCTCCATTCCTGTGTAAGGTTTTTAGAGGATGAGGTTCCAGCCGTAGCCTCCAGATCATTTAACCGGCCATCTGCCTGCAGTCGTTCAGTGATTTATTCTTAGAAAGCCTTCGTAGAGTTTCCGTTTTTGTTCCATTGTGCAAGCCATCTGTTCGTCTTTCCTTTTCATACCTTGAGATCAAACTGGGGTGAAGACACTGTACACATTAAATATGGACAAGCAAACCTGAAACCAGCAGCTGCCTGAGTACACTAAATTCAGAGCTTAATATCTCAGGCGCGGTGACAGGTTATTTTGAAAACACAGGACACTCAAAGGAATAGAAACATTTATCAAAACAAATGTGGGCGACTCGCTACGGGCTGGACGGTCCGGGGATCGAAACCCGGTGGGGGCGAGATTTTCAGCATCCGTCCAGATCGGCCCTGGGGCCCAACCAACCTCCTATACAATGGGTACCGGGTCTCTTTCCTGGGAGTAAAGCGGTCGGGGCGTGAAGTTGACCACCCACCCCATCTACCATCGAGGTTAAAGAAACAGTAGAGCATACCTCTACTCCCCCTCTGGGCCTTCATGGCCTGTTCTAGGGAGAACTTAACCTTTATCAAAACAAATACATAACAGAAATGAGTACCAGGAAATATTCCTGGGGGGGGGGGGGGGTAAAGGCGGCCGGTGCGTAGGGCTGACAACCTTACCACCTTCATGTGCCGATTGTCTAGAAATCTGGGAGCCTCAACCTGCTGGAGTCCTAAGGGCCTGTCCAGGCCTGTAATGGGTTAGCTTTACCTTTGCCTTACAGCACTGAGGGCTGTTCACACAAATCGCTCTGCACTGAACGAAACGGAAGCCTGAGACAGCATGTTGGCGTCAGAGCCATGAAGACAATGGCGTCATTGACAGATGATGTGATAAAGGAAGTCAGAATTATTAAGGGAGACAGAAAGGGATTGCTCTGGTTTCTGTTTTGAATTTGATTTACACGCCGAAATGTCACGCTCTTTTGTTCCGTAGTCAGAGCAGACAGTGACGGATTGTCAGATCTTCGCAGTAAGCTGTACATGAAATTGTACTGAGGCAGTTACAGCAGTTCTGTATTTAGCCACTTATTTACCAGTCACGTGCCCGGTCTTCGCCTGGGCCGGCATCGAATCGCTTCGCGCACAACTACGTGTGCCAAATGTACAGCTATTTAAAAAGTAGAATCCCGTCGATTATTATCGCCACGCGCTACTCCACGGCCTATTCATTACTATCGATACTTATCGATTGTTATCAGTTAATATCAATTACAGACATTATTATCTCCACGAGCTACTACACGGCCTATTTATTACTGTCGATCCTTCTCGATTATTATCAGTGACAATTACAGACGATTATTATCGCCACGCGCTACTTCACGCCTATTTATTACTATCGACCCATTATCGATTATTATCAGTTAATATCAATTACAGCCCATTATTATCTCCACGAGCTACTACACGGCCTATTTATTACTGTCGATCCTTCTCGATTATTATCAGTGACAATTACAGACGATTATTATCGCCACGCGCTACTTCCACGGCCTATTTCTTACTATCGATCCTTATCGATTATTATCAGTTAATATCAATTACAGACGATTATTATCGCCACGAGCTACTCCACAGGCCTATTTATTACTATCGATCCTTATCGATTATTATCAGTTAATATCAATTACAGACCATTATTTCGCCACGCGCTACTCCACGGCCTATTTATTACTATCGATCCTTACCGATTATTACCAGTTGATGTCAGTTACAGTCGATTACTATCATCACGCCATAGCCTCTTTTTCCCCTGTCTATTATTTACGCTTGGAGCAAACAAAGCACTAACGCCGTCTGGTGGTGCTGTTTCTGGTACAACTCGGTAAGCATGGCACTTAGAGTAGGGATCCGCACGTTTTCTAAAAATGTAAGGGCCACCTTCACATTTTAGGGCCAGGAGGGTGACATGAAGCAACTTCCGTACTGAGGACCCAAAATTCTGGAGTGTTCCATGAATGTCACTGTTAACTGTCGCTTTCTGAATGTGAATTGGGACAGAGTTTTGTATGTAATAAAATAGTGCAATAATTATGCTAAAACATTAGGCTACACCTTACAAAGTTTAGTCGCCCAGGCTACTAGGCGTCCCCGATTTGTGCACACCTGCCTTGTGATATTATATATATTATATACAGGGACATGACTCGTTCCCACAAATTTTGATTATAGTCGCGCTTGACACGGTATGCCTCGCATCTTCCTACAAACTACTGCCAAATTTTCGAACTCCTATCTGTATTTCCCGATGACATATGTCAGCCATAGTCAGACCGACATATACACACCACCTATTATATACATTTACATAAACATTATTTCACTGCGTTCTGTAATATCCATGTGACAAGCGACCATGGATATTACTGTCTCTGGGATATCAGGTTGTCTAGCAGAAATGTACCGACGTTTCAGAATACCCTAATGATGGAGGCATCAAGATTATCAAAAACCTCCGTACATTTCGACCCACCTACAGGTCATCGCATCAGCGAACACAGTAATCAAATATTTACGTATTTTATAATTTATTTATTTACAATTTTACGACGGTTTCAACAGCTCATTTTATATAGCGTGGGCCGCGATAGCTCAGTCGGTATAGCGACTACGCTACTGGCTGGACGTTTCGGGGATCGAATCCCGGTGCGGGCGAGATTTTCTGCACCCGTCCAGACCGACCCTGGGGCGTACCCAGCCTCCTGTAGAATGGGTACCGGGTCATTCCCGGGGGTAAAGCGGCCGGGGCGTGGTGTTGAACCACCCACTTTCATCTAGTACCAGGGTTAAAGAAAGAGTAGAGCTATACCTCTACTCCCCCTCTGGGCCTTCATGGCCTGTTCTAGGGAGAAATTTACCTTTCTTACCATATTATACAGCGCCGGATGGTAGGATTATTAACGAGTAATGAATTGAATCCTAATGGCAGTGTGTGTGGTGTAACTGGAGGCAGCATCCCGGTATTCACGATCCGCCCCTCTCCATCCAATCATTTTTCTTTTAGCTTTCCCTTCCGCCGTGTTCCCTCTTGTTCCCGTTTTACGATTCCCAGTAGCAATCTATCTCCTGGCATTCTCTTCACGTGTCTAAACTATCTAACAGTTTTTCTTCAATTACTCAGAACATCCATAGTTGCTCTAATGTTGTCATTTCAAAACTTCTACTGCTCTTATTTCCTTGTGGGTCTTCTCCAAAATCTCATTTGCATAGTAGTTTATAAACCTGTTGTGTATTTAGTCGGGCTGTTGTGAGTGCGGTAATGAACCTCCGGGTTCCAAAAACGTGGGGAATTTCTTGACTAGCTGACGAAACTGTTAGCTTCTCAAGAAGGACTCTGCTATGGAGTTAGTTAGTTTTGTATTTAGAGTCCATAAAAAGAGTATTTTAAACATTATGGATGGCAGTTGATTAATCGAAAATCGAAAAGATATATCAGTGGAAAAAATTTCGATATCTTAGGCCTGTCAAGTAATCCTTTTGTAAGAAGTTTAATACTGAAGTACACGGTGTAAGGATGATGCCGTACCTATGGGTAATGAGACTTTCGGAAAATTTGTGCCTCCATCTTCAGCGTTGTGCAAGAATAATAATTTGCATTATGAAGTGAATGACAGTATAGTCTTCTCCAACAACACTGTCAAAAGGTCCTAACACGCATAAAATTTCACGCACTCAGACGACGGCAGTCTGTGCACTGTAATTTGTAAAACAGCTGTCATTTGACAGTATCACGCAGTGCAATAATTTACAAAATATAATGCTCAATAAAATGAGCAGCGTTTTAGTACATATCTTGTACATTTGAAACATTCTATCTCCGACATGCTTCGATCCATTATGGATCATCTTCAGGGAGAAACACATCCAAGTAATATGAATAAAACATGAAATAAGATTATGATTATAATTAAAATTTTAATCTCATCTCATGTTTCATACATATCACTTGATGTGATTATCCTTGAAGATGATCCATACTGGATCGAAGCATGTGTAGATACAATGTTCCAATTGTAAAACCTACGTACTAAAACACTACTCAATTTGTTCGATATTATTATACATTGTAATTTGGTTACTGTAAAGTGACGTTAAAACGACGTATCTATATACATACGCATACATATATACACATACATATATTATATATGAGTAATATAATGATAATAACCATGGCTCAACAGCCCTATATGGGCTCGGGCTTCCTCTTGCCGAGGTTACTAAGTCGTGTGCATTCGTGGCAGTTGGTGACTGGTCAACTGGCCGCGCTACTATTCTATCGATCCTGATGTGACAGCCAGAGCCATCTGGCAGGCAGTCAGGAGACTTGGGTGAGAAATGGAGGCTTTGAATTTAGCTTACGTAACATTTTTATTCATGCCCGTAAGGTTCTTTTACATGCCGTAAATCTACGACATGGGACCGACGGCTTTACGAAGGAAGTGGTGCTCCGGATATTTATCACCCTTAAAAATCCATCGAACCCGCGAACCTTGGGTCCAGTGGCGAGCACGCTAACCACTAGTCCACGGAGGTCGACATATATATATATATATATATGAGTGACCGCAATAAATGTGTAATGCAAATAAAGAGAACATAAGACAAATTCAAAACACTCAACCAAAAGATGCACAATGTTCTTCCTTAGATGTTTATATTATAATATCACACTGAATATTGCTACGTGTTTCGACCCACAAGGTATCATCATCAGGGAACCAAACTACAGCAATACTGCATAAAACCAAATTAGCCACTTTTATACACAGTTGACATGGTGTGAAAGAGTCAGATAGTTAAAATGTGGACAGTTGTTTGTAGCATAGTTGTATAAGTGTACTGGCGTATTGATATACAGTATGTCGGAGGCAGCCTACGTACTTAACGAAAGTTAAACCTGTAGGACTACTCAATGTGATATTATAACAAAATATCTAATTTTCAGTATTTTAACAAACGAATGTACTTTTTATTTTCGTATTTTGTTCAATTCACCCTACACATGTTTCGGCGGTGACTCGGCCATCATCAGGGGTACATTGATAAGTTCACTTCACTGTTCACTGGTCCGTTTGGTATTATCAGTGAAGTGAACTTATCAATGTACCCCTGATGATGGCCGGGTCACGGCCGAAACATAAAGGTAAAGCAATCCCATTACAGGCCTAGACAGACCCTTAGGGTTCCAGGAGGTTGAGGCTCCCAGATTTCTAGACAATCGGCACATGAAGGTGGTAAGGTTGTCAGCCCTAAGCACCGGCCGCCTTTACCACCCAGGAAATATTCCTGGTACTCATTTCTGTTAGAGGCTGAGTCGACCCCAGGGCCATAGTGCGATCGAAAGGATTATGACAATGAAATATCCAATGACACCATCGGGAATCCAACCTGCGACCTTCCGGTTTGTAGCGCAGTGCCTCAACAACTGCGCCACTGCGTGCCCCCGGCCGAAACATGTGTAGGGTGAATTGAACAAAATACGAAAATAAAAAGTGTATTCGTTGGTTAAAAAACTCAAAATTAATGTCAAGATGCACGGTGAACACAACGTGACATGTCAAGATGCACGGTGAACACAACGTGACATGTTAAGATGCACGGTGAACACAACGTGACATGTCAAGATGCACGGTGAACACAACGTGACATGTCAAGATGCACGGCGAACACAACGTGACATGTCAAGATGCACGGTGAACACAACGTGACATGTCAAGATGTACGGTGAACACAACGTGACAAGTCAAGATGCACGGTGAACACAACGTGACATGTCAAGATGCACGGTGAACACAACGTGACATGTCAAGATGCACGGCGAACAACGTGACATGTCAAGATGCACGGTGAACACAACGTGACATGCCAAGATGCACGGTGAACACAACGTGACATGTCAAGATGCACGGTGAACACAACGTGACATGTCAAGATGCACGGTGAACACAACGTGACATGTCAAGATGCTCGGTGAACACAACGTGACATGTCAAGATGCAGGTGAACACAACGTGACATGTCAAGATGCACGGTGAACACAACGTGACATGTCAAGATGCACGGTGAACACAACGTAACATGTCAAGATGCACGGTGAACACAACGTGACATGTCAAGATGCACGGTGAACACAACGTGACATGTCAAGATGCAGGGTGAACACAACGTGACATGTCAAGATGCACGGTGAACACAACGTGACATGTCAAGATGCACGGCGAACACAACGTGAAATAAATATGTAAGAAAAAATATTGGGCATGTATTTGGTCTGAGTGTTGTGAGTTGTTTATCGATAGTGTACGGAATTATCGATATAAAGGAACATAATACTGCAACGTTTCGGCCCGAAATACATTATTTAAACTTTCACTGCCGGCCTCGGTGCACTGTACCGTCGTAAATGCATTTAGGGTATTAAAGATTTACAACACCTCCGTCCTGAGCAGACGCTGAAATTTAAACCCCGGCGTCATACGAGGGTCAAATTATTTTACTGTTTTAATTAAACGTAAAAACTTTACAATTACAATTTACATACTCAGTACTTACAATTGTTATACAAATAAACGCAATATATTATGTTTAAGAGTGAATATAATTCGTAGGTCTACTAAAGACATCACAGCTAGTGATATCGGACCTTTTCAAAACAGCATGTCAAAACTCACAACGGAGAATTTTCGGCAAACGCGAAAAGAATGCTGATTTGTTACTCATATTCATACGCAAAGTAACACTTCGTTAGTAGTAGTTAACAAAACGCAGGTCGCAAGTGGGAAAATAATATTAAAATGGATCTTTTTTTCCAATGACTCGACAGCCCCTTGGGGGGCCTAGGCCTCCTCATTATCGAAGCTTCACGATCACACACTCAGACACACCACAGCCGGTAGGACTCCTCTGGACGAGTGATCAGCCCGTCGCAGAGACCTCTACCTGACAACACACAACACTCAAAACAGACAGACATCCATGCCCCCGGTGGGATTCGAACCCACAATCCCAGCAAGCGAGCTGCCGTAGACTCACGTCTTAGACCGCGCGGCCACTGGGATCGGCAAAATGTATCTTAATTGAATATAATACGGACTAAGTCCAACTGACTCAAGACAGAATATCCTGAAGTCAAGAACTTGGATCCATGGAGCAAGTTTGTGCTACAAGCCTGTACCATCTAATATCATATTCCCTAAATAATAAACAATTTGCAAGTAATGACTAATACAGACGCACGGATGAGGGAAAATGAACGAACTCAAATGACATAAAGTTACAGTAACGTGCTGATAAACCCTGGTAATTCTACGTACCACCTGCTGCAACATTAAGAAACTGCATTTTGCCCACAACCTGTATTTGTGTCTCTTACGATTCCCACAACAAACCACCCTGTATTTATGCGTCTCTTACGATTCCCACAAAAACCACCTTGTATTTATGCGTCTCATACGATTCCCACAACTAACCACTCTGTATTTATGTGTCTCTTACGATTCCCACAAAAAAACCACCCTGTATTTATGTATCTCTTACGATTCCCACAACAAACCAACCTGTATTTGTGTCTCTTACGATTCCCACAACAAACCACCCTGTATTTATGTGTCTCTTACGACTCCCACAACAAACCACCCTGTATTTATGTGTCTCTTACGATTCCCACAACAAACCACATGTATTTATGTGTTTCTTACGATTCCAACAACAAACCACCCTGTATTTATGTGAATCTTACAATTCCCGCAATAAACCACCCTGTATTTATGTGTCTCTTACAATTCCCACAACAAACCACCCTGTATTTATGTGTCTCTTACGATTCCCACAACAAACCACCCTATATTTATGTGTCTCTTACAATTCCCACAACAAACCACCCTGTATTTATGTGTCTCTTACAATTCCCACAACAAACCATCCTGTATTTATGTGTCTCTTACGATTCCCACAACCAACAGCGATTATTTCCCTCAATATCATCAACCAGGTCACGTTTATAACGTAGACAGACTGTTTGTTCCCTGTGAGATGCGAACTGTATTTCTATATATAGATGAACTCTAGGCTACAAAAAGAACAATTCGCTGACCGGAGTTCAGCCCACTTTTACAGAATCAATTGCCGAGCAATGTCGCTATTGACCCACATTCAGCGCCATCAGTCAATATCACAATGCTGTCATGGCCACAGTTCGGCCTATGTCAGACCGTGGCACACTAATTGTTGCTCATACTTAAACTACCTGCCACACGTTATTACACTGGGCTACAGCGCCACTAACTGTCATACTTTTAATTATTTGTGTTTTATTAACGATACTGCCAATGGGTACGTTTATACAGCGTCGCTGATAGATTAAAGAATGAGTATGGAGCATTGGTGGAATGATACTGACAGGGGAAACTGAAGTACTGGGAGAGAAACATTATACAGCGTTGGTGGTAGATGTATGAATGAGTATGGAGCATTGGTGGAATGATACTGACAGGGGAAACTGAAGTACTGGGAGAAAAACATTATACAGCGTCGGTGGTAGATGTATGAATGAGTATGGAGCATTGGTGGAATGATACTGACAGGGGAAACTGAAGTACTGGGAGAGAAACATTATACAGCGTTGGTGGTAGATGTATGAATGAGTATGGAGCATTGGTGGAATGATACTGACAGGGGAAACTGAAGTACTGGGAGAGAAACATTATACAGCGTCGCTGATAGATTAAAGAATGAGTATGGAGCATTGGTGGAATGATACTGACAGGGGAAACTGAAGTACTGGGAGAGAAACATTATACAGCGTCGCTGATAGATTAAAGAATGAGTATGGAGCATTGGTGGAATGATACTGACAGGGGAAACTGAAGTACTGGGAGAGAAACATTATACAGCGTTGGTGTAGATGTATGAATGAGTATGGAGCATTGGTGGAATGATACTGACAGGGGAAACTGAAGTACTGGGAGAGAAACATTATACAGCGTTGGTGGTAGATGTAATGAATGAGTATGGAGCATTGGTGTGAATGATACTGACACGGGGAAACTGAAGTAACTAGGGAGAGAAACATTATACAGCGTTGGTGGTAGATGTATGAATGAGTATGGAGCATTGGTGGAATGATACTGACAGGGGAAAACTGAAGTACTAGGAGAGAAACATTACACAGCGTTGGTGGTAGATGGATGAATGAGTATGGAGCATTGGTGGAATGATACTGACAGGGGAAACTGAAGTACTAGGAGAGAAATATTACACAGCGTTGGTGGTAGATGGATGAATGAGTATGGAGCATTGGTGGAATGATACTGACAGGGGAAAACTGAAGTACTGGGAGAGAAACATTATACAGCGTTGGTGGTAGATGTATGAATGAGTATGGAGCATTGGTGGAATGATACTGACAGGGGAAACTGAAGTACTGGGAGAGAAACATTATACAGCGTCGCTGATAGATTAAAGAATGAGTATGGAGCATTGGTGGAATGATACTGACAGGGGAAACTGAAGTACTGGGAGAGAAACATTATACAGCGTCGCTGATAGATTAAAGAATGAGTATGGAGCATTGGTGGAATGATACTGACAGGGGAAACTGAAGTACTGGGAGAGAAACATTATACAGCGTTGGTGGTAGATGTAAGAATGAGTATGGAGCATTGGTGGAATGATACTGACAGGGGAAACTGAAGTACTGGGAGAGAAACATTATACAGCGTCGCTGATAGATTAAAGAATGAGTATGGAGCATTGGTGGAATGATACTGACAGGGGAAACTGAAGTACTGGGAGAGAAACATTATACAGCGTCGGTGTAGATGTAATGAATGAGTATGGAGCATTGGTGGAATGATACTGACAGGGGGAAACTGAAGTACTGGGAGAGAAACATTATACAGCGTTGGTGGTAGATGTATGAATGAGTATGGAGCATTGGTGGAATGATACTGACAGGGGAAAACTGAAGTACTAGGAGAGAAACATTACACAGCGTTGGTGGTAGATGGATGAATGAGTATGGAGCATTGGTGGAATGATACTGACAGGGGGAAACTGAAGTACTAGGAGAGAAACATTACACAGCGTTGGTGGTAGATGGATGAATGAGTATGGAGCATTGGTGGAATCATACTGACAGGGGAAAACTGAAGTACTGGAGAGAAACATTATACAGCGTTGGTGGTAGATGGATGAATGAGTATGGAGCATTGGTGGAATGATACTGACAGGGGAAAACTGAAGTACTGGGAGAGAAACATTATACAGCGTTGGTGGTAGATGGATGAATGAGTATGGAGCATTGGTGGAATGATACTGACAGGGAAAAACTGAAGTACTGGGAGAGAAACATTATTCAGCGTTGGTGGTAGATGTATGAATGAGTATGGAGCATTGGTGGAATGATACTGACAGGGGAAAACTGAAGTACTGGGAGAGAAACATTATACAGCGTTGGTGGTAGATGTATGAATGAGTACGGAGCATTGGTGGAATGATACTGACAGGGGAAAACTGAAGTACTGGGAGAGAAACATTATTCAGCGTTGGTGGTAGATGTATGAATGAGTATGGAGCATTGGTGGAATGATACTGACAGGGGAAACTGAAGTACTAGGAGAGAAACATTACACAGCGTTGGTGGTAGATGATGAATGAGTATGGGGCATTGGTGGAATGATACTGACAGGGGAAAACTGAAGTACTGGAGCAAAACGTTATACAGCGTTGGTGGTAGATGTATGAATGAGTATGGAGCATTGGTGGAATCATACTGACAGGGGAAAACTGAAGTACTGGGAGAGAAACATTATACAGCGTCGGTGGTAGATGAATGAATGAGTATGGAGCATTGGTGGAATGATACTGACAGGGGAAAACTGAAGTACTGGGAGAGAAACATTATACAGCGTTGGTGGTAGATGGATGAATGAGTATGGAGCATTGGTGGAATGATACTGACAGGGGAAAACTGAAGTACTGGGAGAAAAACATTATACAGCGTTGGTGGTAGATGTATGAATGAGTATGGAGCATTGGTGGAATGATACTGACAGGGGAAAACTGAAGTACTGGGAGAGAAACATTATACAGCGTTGGTGGTAGATGGATGAATGAGTATGGAGCATTGGTGGAATGATACTGACAGGGGAAAACTGAAGTACTGGGAGAGAAACATTATACAGCGTTGGTGGTAGATGTATGAATGAGTATGGAGCATTGGTGGAATGATACTGACAGGGGAAACTGAAGTACTGGGAGAGAAACATTATACAGCGTTGGTGGTAGATGTATGAATGAGTATGGAGCATTGGTGGAATGATACTGACAGGGGAAACTGAAGTACTGGGAGAGAAACATTATACAGCGTTGGTGGTAGATGTATGAATGAGTATGGAGCATTGGTGGAATGATACTGACAGGGGAAACTGAAGTACTGGGAGAGAAACATTATACAGCGTTGGTGGTAGATGTATGAATGAGTATGGAGCATTGGTGGAATGATACTGACAGGGGAAACTGAAGTACTGGGAGAGAAACATTATACAGCGTTGGTGGTAGATGTATGAATGAGTATGGAGCATTGGTGGAATGATACTGACAGGGGAAACTGAAGTACTGGGAGAGAAACATTATACAGCGTTGGTGGTAGATGTATGAATGAGTATGGAGCATTGGTGGAATGATACTGACAGGGGAAACTGAAGTACTGGGAGAGAAACATTATACAGCGTTGGTGGTAGATGTATGAATGAGTATGGAGCATTGGTGGAATGATACTGACAGGGGAAACTGAAGTACTGGGAGAGAAACATTATACAGCGTCGGTGGTAGATGAAAGAATTGAGTATGGAGCATTGGTGGAATGATACTGGCAGTGGGAAAACATGTAGGGTACCAGGAGAGAGACTTGTCACAGTGCCACTTTGTCCACCACAGATCTCACATGGTCTAACCTGGGATTGAACACTGGCCTCCAAGGTGAGAGACTGATGACTAAACGCTTGAGTCATAACTCACTTTAATTAATGACCAAAATCCACCATGATATACAATTTTTTCCCCGTAGCGCAACAGCCCCTAGTGGGCCTAGGTCTCCTCTATGAGGTTCCTCGATCGCACTCAAAGACACCACACTCGGTAGGACTCCTCTGGACGAGTGATCAGCCCGACGCAGAGACCTCTACCTGACAACTTATTATTATTGTTTATTATTATTATTTTAGCTTTATTTCCATTTACAGTTATATCGTAAACGGCATAATTTTTTTTTTAAATTGACATAAATGTGTTTTATCCGTACATACATTATTCGAAAATTTCCACACCAGAAAAAAAATCAGCGACGTGTGGTAATGAAGTGAAATACGTGACGAAGTGTCCGATTTTAACCAAACTTGTATCTGGCAGACACAGTTTAGTGAAGCTCACAAATTAAGATATTCACGCAAGTCCGCCCAGTGCAAGCGGCCAGACAGCACGATTAAGTCAGCGTTTGCTTTTTTTTGCAATTCTGCAAAAACGCCTAACAATGAAAAGAAAGTGTGTCAACGTAACTACATATAATCCATGACGAAACATTTCAGGGCAGGTGAAGTGTAAAATAATAGAGTCGAACTCGGTTATAACGTCATGAAAGGGACTGAATATTTTGTGTCGTTATAAACGAGTGTTGTTATAACCCAGTGGCCGCGCTGTCTAAGGCGTGGGTCTGCGGTCGCTCGCTTACTGGGATTGCGGGTTCGAATCCCGCCGGGGGCATGGATGTCTGTCTCTTGTGAGTGTTGTGTGTTGTCAGGTAGAGATCTCTGCGACGGGCTGATCACTCGTCCAGAGGAGTCCTACCGAGTGTGGTGTGTCTGAGTGTAATCGTGAAGCCTCTATAATGAGGAGGTCTAGGCCCCCAAGGTGCTGTCGAGCAATTGGGAAAAAAATCGTAATGTTACGGTTAACAGTGAGAAATTGACACCACAGAGTGTCTGACGGTATACACGAGGTGTTGCATAAACTGATGTCGTTATAACCGGGTTCAACTGTAAATGTGTTTCACAAAACAGGTACACATTCTAGACGAAGCACTAAGTTAAAAAAAATACAATAACAACAAAAAAATTAGTAATTTTGCAATAAAATTGTCAATTTAAATAAATCATTTAATAAAAATAATACAACAATTAGCTATTCTAGACGTACATTACTGGTTACAAGTCCATGAGATATTTAAATGTATACCGTTAATTAAAATGTTCAGTTGGCGCGTGAAATGCCTGCATATTCCGTGAGAGTAACAATGCCGGACACTTTAACTGTAATACAAGCAATAAATGTAACAAAAATTCAGCTCGGCCTTTGTTGTTACAAAGAGAAAGTGAAGGATAGGAGAGGCGAAAATAAACAGAGGGAGGAACAGGAAAAAGCCTACAACAGTAACCCAAAGATTTAAGACCACCGCCATTAGAAATATAAACGAACTTTTTATGACTGTAACTACAGTCGCTGGAATTGTAATTTTTAAGGTTGTATATGAAAGCAATAAATATTTCAACAATCATCTCTCTGACGTTTGCCAGTTAATGTGTCTTTTTAACACTTTGAAATAAAACAGTCCTCTAAATTACATCTAAAAATCCAGATTTTAAATCACATAACACTCGAAGTCTCCATTATAAAGACCAGTCGGTTTAATCCTGTTTGGGGAAGTTATGGTTGTTTACTGGAGAGAATCATATGGAACACATGAATGTGCTGTGTGTGGGCAAGATGCAGAATGTGTTATCGCAGTGCAGGACCATAAAACACTGTGTTTTAAAGCGTTAAATGAACATGAAACAAAACACAGAAACACCTGCAGTACTTAAAGCGTTAAATTAACATGAAACAAAACACAGAAACACCTGCAGTACTTAAAGCGTTAAATTAACATGAAACAAAACACAGAAACACCTGCAGTACTTAAAGCGTTAAATTAACATGAAACAAAACACAGAAACACCTGCAGTACTTAAAGCGTTAAATTAACATGAAACAAAACACAGAAACACCTGCAGTACTTAAGCGTTAAATTAACATGAAACAAAACACAGAAACACCAGCAGTACTTAAGCGTTAAATGAACATGAAACAAAACACAGAAACACCTGCAGTACTTAAAGCGTTAAATTAACATGAAACAAAACACAGAAACACTGCAGTACTTAAAGCGTTAAATGAACATGAAACAAAACACAGAAACACCTGCAGTACTTAAAGCGTTAAATGAACATGAAACAAAACACAGAAACACCTGCAGTACTTAAAGCGTTAAATGAACATGAAACAAAACACACAGAAACACCTGCAGTACTTAAAGCGTTAAATGAACATGAAACAAAACACAGAAACACCAGCAGTAACTTAAAGCGTTAAATTAACATGAAACAAAACACAGAAACACCTGCAGTACTTAAAGCTTAAATTAACATGAAACAAAAACACAGAAACACCTGCAGTACTTAAAGCGTTAAATTAACATGAAAACAAAACACATCAGAAACACCTGCAGTACTTAAAGCGTTAAATTAACATGAAACAAACACAGAAACACCTGCAGTACTTAAAGCGTTAAATGACATGAAACAAAACACAGAAACCAGCAGTACTTAAAGCGTTAAATGAACATGAAACAAAACACAGAAACACCTGCAGTACTTAAATGCGTTAAATTAACATGAAACAAAACACAGAAACACCTGCAGTACTTAAAGCGTTAAATTAACATGAAACAAAACACAGAAACACCTGCAGTACTTAAAGCGTTAAATTAACATGAAACAAAACACAGAAACACCTGCAGTACTTAAAGCGTTAAATTAACATGAAACAAAACACAGAAACACCTGCAGTACTTAAAGCGTTAAATTAACATGAAACAAAACACAGAAACACCTGCAGTACTTAAGCGTTAAATTAACATGAAACAAACACAGAAACACCTGCAGTACTTAAAGCGTTAAATGAACATGAAACAAAACACAGAAACACCTGCAGTACTTAAAGCGTTAAATGAACATGAAACAAAACACAGAAACACCTGCAGTACTTAAAGCGTTAAATGAACATGAAACAAAACACAGAAACACCTGCAGTACTTAAAGCGTTAAATGAACATGAAACAAAACACAGAAACACCTGCAGTACTTAAAGCGTTAAATTAACATGAAACAAAACACACAGAAACACCTGCAGTACTTAAAGCGTTAAATGAACATGAAACAAAACACAGAAACACCAGCAGTACTTAAAGCGTTAAATTAACATGAAACAAAACACAGAAACACCTGCAGTACTTAAAGCGTTAAATGAACATGAAACAAAACACAGAAACACCTGCAGTACTTAAAGCGTTAAATTAACATGAAACAAAACACACAGAAACACCTGCAGTACTTAAAGCGTTAAATTAACATGAAACAAAACACAGAAACACCTGCAGTACTTAAAGCGTTAAATGAACATGAAACAAAACACAGAAACACCAGCTGTACTTAAAGCGTTAAATGAACATGAAACAAAACACAGAAACACCTGCAGTACTTAAAGCGTTAAATTAACATGAAACAAAACACAGAAACACCTGCAGTACTTAAAGCGTTAAATTAACATGAAACAAAACACAGAAACACCTGCAGTACTTAAAGCGTTAAATTAACATGAAACAAAACACAGAAACACCTGCAGTACTTAAAGCGTTAAATTAACATGAAACAAAACACACAGAAACACCTGCAGTACTTAAAGCGTTAAATTAACATGAAACAAAACACAGAAACACCTGCAGTACTTAAAGCGTTAAATGAACATGAAACAAAACACAGAAACACCAGCAGTACTTAAAGCGTTAAATGAACATGAAACAAAACACAGAAACACCTGCAGTACTTAAAGCGTTAAATTAACATGAAACAAAACACAGAAACACCTGCAGTACTTAAAGCGTTAAATTAACATGAAACAAAACACAGAAACACCTGCAGTACTTAAAGCGTTAAATGAACATGAAACAAAACACAGAAACACCTGCAGTACTTAAAGCGTTAAATGAACATGAAACAAAACACAGAAACATCTGCAGTACTTAAAGCGTTAAATTAACATGAAACAAAACACAGAAACACCTGCAGTACTTAAAGCGTTAAATGAACATGAAACAAAACACAGAAACACCTGCAGTACTTAAAGCGTTAAATTAACATGAAACAAAACACAGAAACACCTGCAGTACTTAAAGCGTTAAATTAACATGAAACAAAACACAGAAACACCTGCAGTACTTAAAGCGTTAAATTAACATGAAACAAAACACAGAAACACCTGCAGTACTTAAAGCGTTAAGTGAACATGAAACAAAACACAGAAACACCTGCAGTACTTAAAGCGTTAAATTAACATGAAACAAAAACACAGAAACACCTGCAGTACTTAAAGCGTTAAATTAACATGAAACAAAACACAGAAACACCTGCAGTACTTAAAGCGTTAAATGAACATGAAACAAAACACAGAAACACCTGCAGTACTTAAAGCGTTAAATTAACATGAAACAAAACACAGAAACACCTGCAGTACTTAAAGCGTTAAATTAACATGAAACAAAACACAGAAACACCTGCAGTACTTAAAGCGTTAAATGAACATGAAACAAAATACAGAAACACCTGCAGTACTTAAAGCGTTAAATGAACATGAAACAAAACACAGAAACACCTGCAGTACTTAAAGCGTTAAATTAACATGAAACAAAACACAGAAACACCTGCAGTACTTAAAGCGTTAAATGAACATGAAACAAAACACAGAAACACCTGCAGTACTTAAAGGATTCAGGTTAAAGAGTACTCGGAAGGTCATCACAATTTTACTACTCGTGTTGAGTTATATTTTTGACATGAATACGTCTTTAAATTCGGTCCGGTGTAGGGGGGTCTCTACGAAAACTCTAGCGACCAAAAAAATGGCAAGATTTGTCGCGCTTATATCTCGTAAACTATATAATGATAATGTAATGATTTAAATTTTGTTGGATAGAGGGTTGATGTCCGTATCTAAAATGGTGGGTAGTGGGGGTGTGCAGCGGTGAGGGGGGGAGGAGTAGCGCTTGCGCGTGAACACTGAAAATGGCGACGCCGCGCGGCGTTTGGGCAGTGTAACTTTGGATTGCGAAGAGATAGGACGTTGAAATTGGTGTCGATGTGTAGAGAATGACAGGATCTACAATATTATTTAGCAATAATAACCGATAGAATAAAATTTGTAAAGTTATAAGCCGATAAGTGTGCTGAGTTGAAGAAAATTTTCATAATGTCGAAAAAATGCAAAGGAAATATGAACAGAAATGTAAGAAACGTATATCATTGGAAAGCAAAATCCAAAAGGAATCAGAAAAGCCCAAATTGACTAATGCCGAACGATGCAGATTGTATGGAGAGCGTAAGAAAGCCGAGCGCGTCAACGCCGGCGCGAGTACTTCCCGAGTGCGCCGCTACTATGCCATATGTATCTTACTTCTCCTATCATCGCCATTGATAAATACAATTATACTTCACTTATAACCACCAAGACTTTATTCATTTACATCTTACCTTCCTCTAATAACACAAAGACGGATTCACGCCTTAAACGATTGCGGTTGTGTCCGTACACAAGCACGAATTTTTTAAATAACAGCGTAAAGCAGTATCCTTCTAGAGAAGCTTATAGTCGCTACGCTTGTCACGAAATTTTTTTGTTTCAATACAACGATTCAAAGTTCATTACCTTACACTCAACAGCCGGCCAATGGGCCCCACACGGCCCAATCATCCTCCTATTAAATGAGTACCGGGGTTCTTTCCATGGGGGTAAAACAGCCGGGGCGTGATGTTGACTACTCACCTCACGTCTAGCGCCGACGTTAAGAATGAGTTGAGCTATATTTCTACTCCACCTATATGCCTTCACGGCGTCGACAGGGACACCTTTAATTTACCCATCTTTTTTTATGTCTTCCAATTTGTCTTCCCCCCCCCCCTTCTGATATCACACATGTCCTTGCAACTTATCCTTTTTTTTTTACGTTGTGTTCACCGTGCATTTTGATCATCACTCAACAATTAAACCAACAAATGCACATTATTTCTTAAGTATGTCCATTAACCCTACATATGTTTCGGCTGCAACAGAGCCATCATCAGGGGTTCAAGTCACGTTCACTTCAACATTCACTAAACCATTTGGTATCACCACTTAAGTGGTTTATATACAAGTAGTGTCGTCCGTGCCGTGTTGTCGTTGTTAGTGTCTAGTGGTGTGACTGTTATTCATTCATACTCCGTCTCAGTTATACAAACCAGTCAGTTAATGTTGTACAGTGAAATAATCGCTGTTTGTTCAGTCCACTCAAACACATAAACCATTCGGTAATCACCACTTCGTCAGTTATACAACCAGTCAGTTACATGTGTCAGTGTTCGTGTTTGTTAGGATCCTAAATCAGTCGTACACGTATTTATCACACTCCGTCTCAGTTATACAAACCAGTCAGTTAATGTTGTACAGTGAAATAATCGCTGTTTGTTCTGAGATCCACACAAAACACATAAATACAGTCCGTACCGCGCAGTAAACACACTCCGTCTCAGTTATACAAACCAGTCAGTTAATGTGTACAGTGAAATAATCGCTGTTTGTTCTGAGATCCACACAAAACACATAAATACAGTCCGTACCGCGCAGTAAACACACTCCGTCTGAGTTATACAAACCAGTCAGTTAATGTTGTACAGTGAAATAATCGCTGTTTGTTCTGAGATCCACACAAAACACATAAATACAGTCCGTACCGCGCAGTAAACACACTCCGTCTCAGTTATACAAACCAATCAGTTAATGCTGTACAGTGAAATAATCGCTGTTTGTTCTGAGATCCACACAAAACACATAAATACAGTCCGTACCGCGCAGTAAACACACTCCGTCTCAGTTATACAAACCAATCAGTTAATGTTGTACAGTGAAATAATCGCTGTTTGTTCTGAGATCCACACAAAACACATAAATACAGTCCGTACCGCGCAGTAAACACACTCCGTCTCAGTTATACAAACCAGTCAGTTAATGTTGTACAGTGAAATAATCGCTGTTTGTTCTGAGATCCACACAAAAACACATAAATACAGTCCGTACCGCGCAGTAAACACACTCCGTCTCGTTATACAAACCAGTCAGTTAATGTTGTACAGTGAAATAATCGCTGTTTGTTCTGAGATCCACACAAAACACATAAATACAGTCCGTACCGCGCAGTAAACACACTCCGTCTCAGTTATACAAACCAGTCAGTTAATGTTGTACAGTGAAATAATCGCTGTTTGTTCTGAGATCCACACAAAACATATAAATACACTGTGTGACAGAACGAGAATTGTGAAGTTAAAACAGTGTGGTACATATATAACCATTGGCTTTAAGTGTTAATAACAATGTACATAAATACAGTCCGTACCCGCACAGTAAACACACTATCTCAGTTATACAAACCAATCAGTTAATGTGTACAGTGAAATAATCGCTGTTTGTTCTGAGATCCACACAAAACACATAAATTCACTGTGTGGGCAGAACGTAGAATTGTTGAATGTTAAACATGGTGGTACATATATAACCATTAGGGTTTAAAAGATTAAACATGTGTCACGCGCTCGTCAATTAAATGCAGTGTCATAATTTTGCATTACTCATTTTTCTCAGCTAATGTATCATTCACAAAAACACATTAGGATAGTGTCCTGTCTGAAGCCAGCACCTCAGAACGCACACACAATTCTGTACTTACACTGTGAAGTGGTAGATGAAGCACAGCCATCCTCCCGGATGTTCCAGGAAGACGTAAACTCGCTCCTGAAACGTCCTTCCCTTTTTATGATGGAACACATACTTGGCCTTGAATGCTTGGTCAATAGGTAAGTAAATTGGGTAGTAAGGATCTGGTACACCAGGGGGCCCTCTCCCGCGGTGTCCCGCCCCCTTCTTACCCCCTGTCCCTGACACATTTTCAACCCCATCCACAACTTTATCGTCATCATCAACGTCATCCATTTCGTCACCAATGTCTTCATCTTCAAGGTCATCACTCTTAGTCCTATAACGTGACGCTGCGTCATGATTGTAACGATGACGCCGTTTTTTGATTGGCGTCGGAACACGTTTATGATGCGCCTCGCCAAATCGAGGCCCTCTCGGATTTCTAAAGCGACGCAGTTGTTCACCAAAGAAATTAAATCTGCTTGTAACTTCAGGACTGCTGTTGGCGACGTTTCGGAGTCCTCTCCGTTCCTCCAAATCCTGATCCTCGAAAACAGCGTCATCTTCAGAAGAAGTGCCTGGATGTTGTTGGTGGTTGTTGCGGTGATGATCCGTATAGCTGGGGCAGGTGGAGATTATCGGCGATTTGAGGACGCTCAGTACGATGTCCTCGACCGCGCCCTCTTTGTTCGGGGTTACGTCGGCCAGTGTCTCCCTGGATGACGAAGTTTTGATGATCACTTCTCTTGACTGCCGGAACAACTTTTCCTGTTCCGATCTGTTCATCGCTGATGCCATAACAACACAAAACATTTGAAGGAGGGAATATGGAAATGGTGGAAGTTTCCCGCCGTGATGGGGTACTCGTCGATTTCAAAGGGAGACGACATATATGCACCAGTCACCGTACTGGCCTTATATTCTCTTTGACACACTGTAAGACAGTCATTACATTTTGTCCACGTTACGGCTGCAATGCAACAAATGTCATAAGGACACTGCACACAGGGCACAAGCAACACCATTAGTTTCCTTCGCTTGTAGTTTATCTCTTAACTGGCTTTCTTCTTTATCAATGACCTACTTTACATATTTCAGTTTCTGGTCGTAAAAACACAACACTTCTCCTCCACCTTCACTAGCGATCGTACTTATCGTAACACGCATGGATGATTGTCAAAGAGTATGGCAGGGCTAAATACAAACAGATATTCTACAATTCATTTTTTTTCCGAACCGTTTCGAGGTAATAGTGTCCGAAGTACGTCCCTTCGGCCATTTCGGTGGAGAGTCACTTAATTTTTCAAGATTGATAAACCGGAATGCGTTACGAAGTCCTTAAAACTGTAACTGGAAGAAGAAAATTAATAAAATTGAAAGACATAATGACCTGTTTAATAATACAAACCCAGTCTCGTGTTAAATATAGGAAATGTATTCATCTGTTCACCTTGACGCCAGACGAAACCCCGTAAACCTTTCAACAGACTTTCGTAGAAAGAAAAACAGTCGAACAATTGACATTGAAAACGTGACCAAAACGCGATCATCAAAACAAAGGAGAAATTCAATTTAAAATGGTTTTAGAAACAAAGACAGCCATTTGGTAAGCGTGTCTTAAAAAAGTCTCAAAACAAAAACAAACACCAATGTCTCCATGGCAACACTCACTGTTTTGTTATTGCTACAATTTTTTTTTTTACCCCCCCGATTGAGCAAACTTTATTTTAACAATTTCCACAGTTCGCCCAAGAAACAACAGCCATCACTGTATGTTATTGTTGCTATTGTTACATCACAGAAAGACGAGTGTGTCGATTATTGCGTTGAAATATACACAGCCTTAAGATCATCAACAATGACAACAAAACAAGCTCTGGATGAGTGCCAACTGTAGAAAAATTAAAACATAAACGGAGTAAAGGCAGAAGTTACGGGTCTTCAAAGTGCAGCAAAAAAAAAAACAACGCTTCAAACGTAACTATTCGTATTAAATCGAGTGCCAGTGGTGATAACTATAAAGCACTTGATACGCCGGCACATGACGACACAATTCACACCGAAACACGCAACACTTTTATGTTCTTTTGTACGGCAAAATTATTCTCTGTTATTTCCCAGTGTTATTACAATTCGTTGTCATCCAAGAATACACAAACATTCTGATGATTCAACTTCCGGTTGTAGTAGCACCCAAATCATGTCACGGACGGTGAATACAGCAACTTCCGGTGACTTCGAGTCCCATGAATACCGGCACAGACACTTGATACCTTGAGTCAGCATTTTATACCAGCAAAAAACACTTTTCGCCCTTCTATTCTAATTTACAGAAATGGGGCCGGGCAGAAGAGAGGAAACAGCACGAAGTATTCCGTCTTGGGTTAGGTACGTATCAACAATAACTTGGTGGCCCCCCTGGTCAAGAAATCGAGACTGGGGAGGGGGGAGATCCTCTAGAACACTTGCACGCGTGCTGTGCCCCCCTCTCCACGCAACCAACTGTGGCGTCTCACAACCGATACCTCCGTCTGCCTGCCAGTCTGTCTGTCTCCTTGCGCACATCGCACGCGCTCGACTGCCAATCCACCCCACCACCACGCCGCCCCCACCTTCATCACTTCTGGTCTCATGCACTAAATAGAACCCAGGTCCTTCATCGACCGGTGACGGCCTATGATAGTATCTCCGGGACAAATTCGTTTTATGTGATCTGTCCTACGGCACTTTTCGAATTTAACCCTTTAGAAAGCGCAGCTACAAAGCACCACCTGCTTTGTCGTTAAAACAAGTAGTGAAAAGCACACATAGCATGATGACAGCACTGGTACATCCGCTGTGTCAATGGCTCTAGTTTGCATTCGTAAATGGTAAGTATTGACGCTCCAATACGAACAGCGTACAACCTTAATTTCTACTAAAACACTGATAAACGGAGCCCGGACAGCTCAGTCGGTATAGCGACTCGCTACGGGCTGGACGGTCCGGGATCGAATCTCGGTGGGGGCGAGATTTTCGCCACCCGACCAGACTGGCCCTGGGGCCCACCCAGCCTCCTGTACAATGGGTACCGTGTCATTGCTGGGGGTAAAGCGGCCGGGGCGTGGAGTTGACCACCCACCCCCATCTAGCACCGAGGTTAAAGAAAGAGTAGAGCTATACCTCTACTCCCCCTCTGGGCCTTTGTGGCCTGTCTAGGGAGAACTTAACCTTTACCTTTACAATGATAAATACGAGCATTTTATTTAACGCGGACTCCCGCCTTTACACAACAAACACGTACGGCTGAACTACAAGTTGTAATGTAAGACACTACGGCTGAACTACAAGTATGTAATGTAAGACACTACGGCTGAACTACAAGTATGTAATGTAAGACACTACGGCTGAACTACAAGTATGTAATGTAAGACACTACGGCTGAACTACAAGTATGTAATGTAAGACACTACGGCTGAACTACAAGTATGTAATGTAAGACACTACGGCTGAACTACAAGTATGTAATGTAAGACACTACGGCTGAACTACAAGTATGTAATGTAAGACACTACGGCTGAACTACAAGTATGTAATGTAAGACACTACGGCTGAACTACAAGTATGTAATGTAAGACACTACGGCTGAACTACAAGTATGTAATGTAAGACACTACGGCTGAACTACAAGTATGTAATGTAAGACACTACGGCTGAACTACAAGTATGTAATGTAAGACACTACGGCTGAACTACAAGTATGTAATGTAAGACACTACGGCTGAACTACAAGTATGTAATGTAAGACACTACGGCTGAACTACAAGTATGTAATGTAAGACACTACGGCTGAACTACAAGTAAGTAATGTAAGACACTACGGCTGAACTACAAGTAAGTAATGTAAGACACTACGGCTGAACTACAAGTATGTAATGTAAGACACTACGGCTGAACTACAAGTATGTAATGTAAGACACTACGGCTGAACTACAAGTATAATGTAAGACACTAGGGCTGAACTACAAGTATATGTAAGACACTACGGCTGAACTACAAGTAAGTAATGTAAGACACTACGGCTGAACTACAAGTAAGTAATGTAAGACACTACGGCTGAACTACAAGTAAGTAATGTAAGACACTACGGCTGAACTACAAGTAAGTAATGTAAGACACTACGGCTGAACTACAAGTATGTAATGTAAGACACTACGGCTGAACTACAAGTAGTAATGTAAGACACTACGGCTGAACTACAAGTAAGTAATGTAAGACACTACGGCTGAACTACAAGTATGTAATGTAAGACACTAAACGGCTGAACTACAAGTATGTAATGTAAGACACTACGGCTGAACTACAAGTATGTAGTGTAAGACACTACGGCGAACTCCTCCCTTATAGTTCACAAATATTAAATTCAAACACACAACAATTCATTGTTAGGCCACAATTGCTCAAATTGTTCAAAAGTCCAAATACTATCTACAGGGTGTATCGGGAGGAGTCTACCATACTTCTGGAGAACGACCCTCATGCAGTGACCAGTGTTGCTACCGTACGGTTACCTCACGAGTGCGACTTCCGAAGCACGTCCAGGTGGCCACCCCCAGTCCTTAGGCTTCCATGAGGGCGGGAAACACTGTTATTAGATCAGCCACTATCAGCTTCTCAAGAAGCATGCTGCTCCGTGTAGTTAGTGCCATCTCAACGTTGCGCACCGTGACGTCACTCACTGTCAGTAACAGGTGTGTCAGTAGCAAGAACTGTCAGCGCAAGTTCACTCAAGGCGCAATGCTCCACACACACAGCAGGGAGATGCTAGGTTCTAAATGTGGTCGGGTCATCGACCACCCTGAGTGGGGTACCGCGAATATCCCTCAGGGTCACAGGCAAATTAGGGGCTAGTACCTTAAATTAGGCCAAAACCGCTTCCTTCCAAATCCTTTGCGATAGGTTATTGACTAATAGCCATACTAACTAACTCCATACAGCACAGTCCTTCTTAAGAAGCTAACAGTTCCTCAGCTAGTCAAGAAATTCCCCGCGTTTTATGGAACCCAAAGGTTCATTACCGCACTCACAACAGCCCGCCATCTGTCCCTATCCTGAGCCATATCAATCCAGTCCATGCCCCCCATCCCACTTCTTGAAGATCCATTTTAATATTATCCTCCCATCTATGCCTGGGTCTTCCAAGTGGTCTCCTTCCCTCAGGTCTCCCCACCAAAATCCTGTATGCACCTCTCCCCTCCCCCATACGTGCTACATGCCCCGCCCATCTCAATCTTCTTGATTTTATCACCCGAATGATATATGGAATAGTCATACTATGCAATCCATATATTCAAGAGTTATCAGAAGAGATATTTACTAAATAATAAATACAGGAAAGAACTAAAGAATGAAGGAATAAACAATGTACGTTTTAAATTGTCAAGTGATATAATATAAAAAATAATGAATTTTTAAATCACGCATAATCCAAATTGTAGTTCACATATCTACTCCTGAGGAAGGATAGAAATGACGGGACGACGAGGGAGAAGACGTAAGCAGCTACTGGATGACCTTAAGGAAAAGAAAAGATACTGGAAATTGAAAGAGGAAGCACTAGATCGCACCCTGTGGAGAACTCGCTTTGGAAGAGGCTACGGACCTGTCGTAAGACAGACTGCAGAATGAATGAATATCTACTCCGATTGACATGTGTGAGTTTCAAATGTCCAGGAAGTCCACATGTATGCAACACGCACATTCTTATACAATGATCAATCAAAGGTCAATTCGATACTGCAGCAAAACTAAGACCTTTAGTGTAAGCGGCCAATGCCAAATTTCACTCAAAATTCGTTTGTTCATTTCAAACGAGATCCAAATAAGCCATCTCACTGGTCAATCCTTGTGACGAGATCAGTGACTGAGATGAAACGAGACCGTGCAGTTTGGTAGACAGGTATGGCTCAGCTTACAAAAGTGAGACGTAACGACATGACTTCCTCCAGAAAGGTCATAATCTTGAGTCATTAGAGTCACATACTGGTTGGTAAGTACGTGATTACTTTGGGGTTTGTGTGTCCGCCCACGTCAATATCCGTAATTACTAATTTTGTTTTTATGGCTTACAAAGAACAGAACAAAGTCTTCAAGTTCCGAAGAATTAATGCATATTTCTTAAAATGGGTAAACTTCTCAGAATCATTAGACAGGCTGTCACGAATTGTTACATCGTTACAACACACAATGGGAATGAGCGCTGAAAATTTTTTTTATGTAATTATGGAAATAATCCCCAGCGTATTAAAATTCATGGAAATGTATGTTAAGAATTCCAGATGGTAATTTTCTGAATTTCATTACCTTTCCTAGCAACATGTCGAAATGTTCTTTGGGACTAGGGGGGGGGGGCAGGAAATGAAAGTAATGTAGGCCACATGGAGGGTCTTGACTCTACGGCGATGAACGAGCAAAGGGCACGTCAACTGTTTCTGACTGCAGGAAATCGCATTTTACACAACGCATCAGTCTTATCATTCTTAGCTCACAGATCAAATTCCATATCGCACAAATTACTTTTCTAACTCCCCCCCCCCCCCCCGGGCCCATTCTCAAGGTCCTGTTTTCAAAATTTCAAGGTTCTAACAGGCTTCATTCACAAAAATTCTAAAACAAACACCACTGTCACATAACTAAACCCAAAACACCACTGGGCAGAAATGTTCACGAAAAGCTGACAGTTCCTCATTTTATGAAACCGAAGTTTCATTACCGCACTCACAACAGCCCGCCACCTGTCCCTATCCTGAGCCATATCAATCCATTCCACGCCCCATCCTATTTCCTGAAGATCCATTTTAATATTATAGCCCCCTCTACGCCTAGGGCTACCAAGTGGTCCCTTTCCCTCAGGTCTCCCCACCAAACCCTGTATGCACCTTTCCTGTCCCCATACGTGCCACATGGCCAGCCCATCTCATTCTTCTTGATTTGATCACCCGAATAATATTTGGAGAGGGGTAAAGGTAAAGGTAAAGTTCTCCCTAGAACAGGCCATGAAGGCCCAGAGGGGGGAGTAGAGGTATAGCTCTACTCTTTCTTTAACCCTGGCACTAGATGAGGGTGGGTGGTCAACGCCACGCCCCGGCCGCTTTACCCGGAAAGAGAAACGGTACCCATTGTATATGAGGTTGGGTGGGCCCCAGGGCTGAGGGGAACAGATAATTAAGCTCCTCGTTATGTAGTCTTCTCCACTCCCGTTACCCCTTCCCTCTTAGGCCTAAATATCCCCCTCAGCACCCTAATCTCGAACACCCTCAGTCTACATCCCTCTTAGGCCTAAATATCCCCCTCAGCACCCTAATCTCGAACACCCTCAGTCTACATCCCTCTTAGGCCTAAATATCCCCCTCAGCACCCTAATCTCGAACACCCTCAGTCTACATCCCTCTTAGGCCTAAATATCCCCCTCAGCACCCTAATCTCGAACACCCTCAGTCTACATCCCTCTTAGGCCTAAATGTCCCCCTCAGCACCCTAATCTCGAACACCCTCAGTCTACATCCCTCTTAGGCCCAAATGTCCTCCTCAGCACCCTAATCTCGAACACCCTCAGCTTACGTTCCTCTCTCAATGCCAAAGACCAAGTTTCACACCCATACAAAACAACAATTTACGCGACAGAACTACATTTGCGAGAGAAGCATAAGATCAGTATCGCAGCTAACTCCATGTAGCGGAGTCCTTCAGAACCTGATAGTCGCCTAGTAGTCAAAAAATTAGGCGCCTTGTTCATTACCCCACCATTAGACCCGGCCTTCAGCCAGCTGAATCCAGTGCCAAGCTCCGTCTTCAAGTACCCTGTAACGTTATTCTTCCATCCACGCCAAGGGATCGCTTTTCTTCAGACTCTCCAAGTAAAATTTTGTTATATTGTCATTGTTACCTTGTTGTTGCGTGTGGGTTTGACACTTGGTTCTCTAAAGGTGTGTTGGGAACTGTAGGTTCATTATAATAACCTTACGGGGAAATTGCAGGAACTTGTATGTCGCAGAACTAACCACTGCGTCAGCCAATCACGCTTGGCTCCCACTACTGCGACATACATGACAGAACTATAACAGAGACCTCGAGTGTTCGACTTTTCCGAATTCGCTATTTGGTCTCTTCCTCCTTTTTATGGTTTCCTTTTCATGCGCTTGGGCTTTGACTTCAATACCGACTTTATTTTGAGACACTTCTCAAACTCGCTGCTACAATTAGAAACTTACATTCTACGCACCCTGACAGAAATAGTCTGCAGGTTTTATAATATTACTTTACATGAGGATGGAGGCAGAGCCAGCTCCCGAAACACCCTGTATATGAAGTGTGGCTCAGACAATGGAGAATATACACAGCAATATTCTGTCAGACTTTGTCTCTCCTTAAAGATGGAAACAGAATGAGGGTGGAAGCAAACGACTGCAAAGGAGAATATTTGGAACTAAATGGAAGTGACTACATCAAAAACGTTGAGATAGGTAGGTCATGCAACACGCAAGACGTCAGAAATATCGGAATATTTGGAGAGAAACCCTCTTTTAGGACCTAAGTGTGCCAATAACACTAACATTACAGTAAATGGTATACTTCGTATCGCTAGAAAACAAATTGATTCTACATTGGGCGATTCTGCAGTTTGTGACCTAAGCGATAGGACTTCCCTCGACAGGCCGGGTTCGAGTCCAGCCTGGGAGACGCTTTAACTAAAGTAATAACAATGTGTGTGTGGCGAAGGGTTCGAGTCCTTCGCCCCACTACACAAAAGGGTGGAAACCCTGCGGCGGGGGAAGCTGTGATTTCAAAAACAGAGCTATCAGCAGGGAACATGGCCCGACTGTTAACAAGTTCCAGACTTGAGACAAGTTCCAGCCCCTACTTTAATTTGGGTCGACAAGATTTAGTGTCATAAAATCATCACAAGAAGGGTAGGAAAGAGACACCCTCTTCAGAATTACTTTGCTAAGGAAGCAATTCTTCCTAGCATTCAAAAAACCTTGAACCCAGTTTTCAGGACTCAACCAAAGCGAAGGCAAGAACCCCACATCATACAAAGAAACAAAGCACTTAGAGAGCGGATGTTGGACTGACCGGAATACTGGAGGCTGTAGGTCTGGACAGCGATGCAGAGACCATATGTGCCGTCATAAGTATAATATGCAATGAGAACTAATTGGTTTCTGGACTTTGTCCATCGTCCGGAAATCTAAAACAACTAGATAACACGACGTTTCGGAAACTGGAACTGCTTCCTTCCTCAGGTTTAACCAGCTTCGGTTGTCCAATTATTGAGGTTAACTCTAACTAAGGGACCCAACACAGTAAGTGTTCCCCTCACACTTCACCTGACTAAGGAAGCATATCCAGTTTCCGAAACGTCGTGTTATCTATTTCACATTGTTGACATCGTGCATCTTCGTCATATTAAATTAAGTTATAAACCAACTGATGCACACTAAAACCACTTTTTAAGTAGCTTTATTATAAAATTGTTAAAATTGTACCCCTACACGTGTTTCGATCCTAGGATCATCGTCAGGGGGGTTTCTTGCTAAAAGCTACAGTCACTTCAACACATGATTTAAAATATTCTATCTGCACGATGATCCTAGGATCGAAACACGTGTAGGGGTACAATTTTAACAATTTTATAATAAAGCTACTTAAAGAGTGGTTTTAGTGTGCATCGGTTGGTTTAACTTAATTTAATTAGTCGTGTTATCTAGTTATTTCAGATTTCCAGACGATGTACAAAGTCCAGAAACCCATTAGTTCTCAATGTTACATACCGCCGTCAGAACATTTTAGAGAATATGCAATGTTGAACGTAATAAACATACATTTTCAAGATAACTATTACACTAGAACACACCTCTGTGTAATACCTGATACTGTCTCAACCGCAAGCTAGTACAAAGGGCGGTATCATTATAAGCATATAAACTATCGAGTTTAAGCAGGCGATACAATCGATCGTTCGATAAGTCTCGGTGCGGTAAAGGTAAAGTTCACCCTAGAACAGGCCATGAAGTCCCAGAGCGGGAGTAGACGTATAGCTCTACTCTTTCTTTAACCCTGGTACTAGATGAGAGTGGGTGGTCAACTCCACGCCCTGGCCGATTTACCCCCGGGAAAGACATCCGGTATCCATTGTGTAGGAGGCTGGGTAGGCCCCAGAGCCGGTCTGGACAGGTGCTGAAAATCTCGCCACCACCGGGATTGGATCCCCGGACTGTCCAGTCCTTAGCGAGTCGCTATACTTACTGAGCTATCCCGGCCCACAATCTCGGGTGCGGGAAGTTCAGAAGAAAATCACCACAATAAAATGGATATCGTGGAAGAAATCCGAAAAACAGCGCTAGATGTCAGCCCTAGATCGCTGTCCGAAGAATCGTGCACAGACTGGCGAAGAACCCAGGACACATCAGAACCGAGCGTCAAAGACCTCATGCAGCACATTCATAGTCGTTCAGTTGGTCGAGAACCTTCCAGTATTTGGCAGGAGCAGAAAGCGCAGTTGGTTGAGGCACTGCGCTAAAAGCCGGAAGGTCGCGGGTTCGATTTCCGATGGTGTCATTGAAATTTTTCATTGATATAATCCTTCCGGCCGCACTATAACCCTGGGTCCACTCAGCCTCCAACAGAAATGCGTACCAGGGATATCTGCTGGGGTTAAAGGCGGCCGGTGCGTTGGGCTGACAACCTTACCACCATGTGCCGATTGTCTAGAAATCTTGGAGCCTCAACCACCTGGAACCCTAAGGGCCTGTCCAGGCCTGTAATGGGATTGCTTTACCTTTACAAGGTTCGTTCCTGTATCCACAAAAGCCGATTCAGTCCTAACCTTAGAACACTATTTAAGTGCAATATGGGGTGCTTCAACAACAGCATGTATAACCTTGACTTCAGGCTTCCGCCGCGATGTTGATGAAATCTGTGGTCTTCTGGGTAATTACACGGCGTCGTGTGGTAATTATTTACCGACGTTTCGGGACAACGTGTCGGTCCCATCTTCACGGGTCAAGATTCCGAGTAGCGAAGATGGGACCGACACGTTGTCCCGAAACGTCGGTAAATAATTACCACACGACGCCGTGTAATTACCCAGAAGACCACAGATTTCAACAGCATGTATACGTTTTAAGATAGTTGTGTGTGTGCGTGCGGGTTAAGACAGTCTCAGCAACAATGCCCTCTTCTTCCCTTACAACCTTTCTGTTATTATTCACGGCCATTGTGCAAACCAATACCATAATGACTTTTAACAGCTCGCTCCACAAATAACGCATCGTTTTGGGTACGATCCAACATGGCAGAGCAATATAAACACATCACCGTCTTTGATGAATAATCTTGCCTTCCAATTTTATACATTTTATAACCTACTTATCACGAAAATACTTTTTACGATCTGACCATACTATTCCCATAATTACTATATCAAATTATACACTGAATAAAATACATTCTTGAGTTATTATAAAACTCCTACATGTTTCGGCATCGAGGTGCCATCATCAGGGAGCTGTTCAGTACAAATTGATTTAGGCTCAACTCACCTCGGTGCCGAAACACGTAGAACTTTCATAACAGCTCGTGAATGTATTTTATTCAGCGTATAAGTTGGTTGGTGTAATAATTACATGAATATGCGCGGTGTAACATAAAACATTATTCCCATCTCTGGGTGGGGAAGGGGAGGAGAGGTACGGGGTACCGTGTATTACAACGGAGATACATAAAATATAACGCGAATTGAAAATAGCGGTAAACAAAAAGAAGTACACATAAAAAAAACAAACTTCCCAGTAAGACTGGGCAAGTAAATAGCCTGCACTTATTACACTGGATGATCCAAAATAGGCAAAAGCCACAAGAGACGGCTAGGTCTTAGTAGTAACATTTAAAACACTGCAGTTAACCTGACTTATATTTTATTAAGCCTTTAAACACAAATATTAAACTGCATTATATTTAAATATTCAGTTCGTACCGCGCAGTAAAAACACTCCGTCTCAGTTATACAAACCAGTCAGTTAATGCTGTACAGTGAAATAATCGCTGTTTGTTCTGAGATCCACACAAAACACATAAATACAGTCCGTACCGCGCAGTAAACACACTCCGTCTCAGTTATACAAACCAGTCAGTTAATGTTGTACAGTGAAATAATCGCTGTTTGTTCTGAGATCCACACAAAACACATAAATACAGTCCGTACCGCGCAGTAAACACACTCCGTCTCAGTTATACAAACCAGTCAGTTAATGCTGTACAGTGAAATAATCGCTGTTTGTTCTGAGATCCACACAAAACACATAAATACAGTCCGTACCGCGCAGTAAACACACTCCGTCTCAGTTATACAAACCAGTCAGTTAATGCTGTACAGTGAAATAATCGCTGTTTGTTCTGAGATCTACACAAAACACATAAATACAGCTCGTACCGCGCAGTAAACACACCCGTCTCAGTTATACAAACCAGTCAGTTAATGTTGTACAGTGAAATAATCGCTGTTTGTTCTGAGATCCACACAAAACACATAAATACAGTCGTACCGCGCAGTAAACACACTCCGTCTCAGTTATACAAACCAGTCAGTTAATGCTGTACAGTGAAATAATCGCTGTTTGTTCTGAGATCCACACAAAACACATAAATACAGTCCGTACCGCGCAGTAAACACACTCCGTCTCAGTTATACAAACCAGTCAGTTAATGCTGTACAGTGAAATAATCGCTGTTTGTTCTGAGATCCACACAAAACACATAAATACAGCTCGTACGCGCAAGTAAACTCTACCGTCTCAGTTATACAAACCAGTCAATTAAGCTGTACAGCGAAATAATCGCTGTTTGTTCTGAGATCCACACAAAACACATAAATACAGCTCGTACCGCGCAGTAAACACACTCCGTCTCAGTTATACAAACCATCAGTTAATGCTGTACAGTGAAATAATCGCTGTTTGTTCTCAGATCCACACAAAACACATAAATACACTGTGTGGGCAGAACGTAGAATTGTTGAATGTTAAACTGGTGATACATATAGCAACTAATTAAAGGATTAAAATCTGCTGGGACGTCATGCCTTGTGGATTGGTAGATAAATACCAATATTTCGGATAAAGTCAAGGAGGGGGCAAAACATTCCTCCCAAATATTGGTAATACTGAACCCATTTTTGTGCATGACAAATCCACTGGTACCATAACCTCTATAGTAATGTATCAGTTAATGTTTTAGTTTGCTAGGTAATTAATCGTTCAGGTGCGTAATTAAATATTTAATTGCTTACAGACATTAAAATCGTGAACAAGGCGTCAGAGTATTCAGTCGGTAGAGTCATTAGGCCAAGGGTTGTAAGACTGAAGAACTGAGGAAAGAAATAGTTCTTTTCTTTGCAGCTACCAGATCGGATCTGTGGTCCAACCAACCTCCCATCAAATAGGTAGCCGGATCCCTTTGGCTTCGATAAAGCGGACAGGCCGTGAAGCTGATCCGCATCTAGCACCGAGAATGAGTGGGGCTAAACCTGCACTTCCGCATAATCCTTCTGTCGTGATGTTAAATTAAATAGAGGTACACCATTTCTTCTTTTCAATAAAATGAAAGTCGTTTCGAATAAAGGAAATCAAACCCAGATCGCGTGAAATTTAAACATCCTTCTGAGCTCACGAAACGCTTCCCAATGTCGTACTGTTCTCCCAACCTTACAATGAACCTTTGACCTTTCCGAAGAAGGAAGAAATCCATTATCACGTAATTTGGGTAAGTGCCACATTCCGACATAGACAGGGGCTCGCACATACTGAGCGAGCACGGGGGCTGTTGCCACATACAGACACCGACAATAAACATCTGGACATAAGAAACGTGTTTGTTTATGTGATGTTTATTTAAAGGCGCTGTAAAGAGATCAGGCTTACAATGTCGACTAACTGTTTGAGGCTACGTCGCTACTAACATGCACAAATTCTATGTTCTGCCCACGCAGTGTATTTATGTGTTTTGTGTGGATCTCAGAACAAACAGCGATTATTTCACTGTACAACATTAACTGACTGGTTTGTATAACTGAGACGGAGTGTGTTTACTGCGCGGTACGGACTGTATTTATGTGTTTTGTGTGGATCTCAGAACAAACAGCGATTATTTCACTGTACAACATTAACTGACTGGTTTGTATAACTGAGACGGAGTGTGTTTACTGCGCGGTACGGACTGTATTTATGTGTTTTGTGTGGATCTCAGAACAAACAGCGATTATTTCACTGTACAACATTAACTGACTGGTTTGTATAACTGAGACGGAGTGTGTTTACTGCGCGGTACGAACTGTATTTATGTGTTTTGTGTGGATCTCAGAACAAACAGCGATTATTTCACTGTACAACATTAACTGACTGGTTTGTATAACTGAGACGGAGTGTGTTTACTGCGCGGTACGGACTGTATTTATGTGTTTTGTGTGGATCTCAGAACAAACAGCGATTATTTCACTGTACAACATTAACTGACTGCTTTGTATAACTGAGACGGAGTGTGTTTACTGCGCGGTACGAACTGTATTTATGTGTTTTGTGTGGATCTCAGAACAAACAGCCATTATTTCACTGTACAACATTAACTGACTGGTTTGTATAACTGAGACGGAGTGTGTTTACTGCGCGGTACGAACTGTATTTATGTGTTTTGTGTGGATCTCAGAACAAACAGCGATTATTTCACTGTACAACATTAACTGACTGGTTTGTATAACTGAGACGGAGTGTGTTTACTGCGCGGTACGAACTGTATTTATGTGTTTTGTGTGGATCTCAGAACAAACAGCGATTATTTCACTGTACAACATTAACTGACTGGTTTGTATAACTGAGACGGAGTGTGTTTACTGCGCGGTACGGACTGAATTTATGTGTTTTGTGTGGATCTCAGAACAAACAACGATTATTTCACTGTACAGCATTAACTGACTGGTTTGTATAACTGAGACGGAGTGTGTTTACTGCGCGGTACGGACTGTATTTATGTACAATGTATATTAACACTTTAAAGCCCAGTGGTTACTATATGTACCACCACGTTTAACACACAAACTATTCTACGTTCTGCCCACACGGTGTATTTATGTGTTTTGTGTGGATCTCAGAACAAACAGCGATTATTTCACTGTACAGCATTAACTGACTGGTTTGTATAAGTGAGACGGAGTGTGTTTTACTGCGCGGTACGGACTGTATTTATGTACAATGTATATTAACACTTCAAAGACCGGTGGTTACTATATGTACCACCATGTTTAACATTCAACAATTTTACGTTCTGCCCACACACTGTATTTATGTGTTTTGTGTGGATCTCAGAACAAACAGCGATTATTTCACTGTACAACATTAACTGACTGGTTTGTATAACTGAGACGGAGTGTGTTTACTGCGCGGTACGGACTGTATTTATGTGTTCTGTGTGGATCTCAGAACAAACAGCGATTATTTCACTGTACAACATTAACTGACTGGTTTGTATAACTGAGACGGAGTGTGCTTACTGCGCGGTACGGACTGTATTTATGTGTTTTGTGTGGACCTCAGAACAAACAGCGATTATTTCACTGTACAACATTAACTGACTGGTTTGTATAACTGAGATGGAGTGTGTTTACTGCGCGGTACGGACTGTATTTATGTGTTTTGTGTGGATCTCAGAACAAACGGCGATTATTTCACTGTACAACATTAACTGACTGGTTTGTATAACGGAGACGGGGTGTGTTTACGCGGTACGGACTGAATATTTAAATATAATTCAGTTTAACCTTAGTCTTTAAAGCGTTAATGAATGGGAAAGGACATAGAAGGAAACCATCGTTGTGGTAATATCGCGACAGCTGTCGAGACTGACTGAGGAAAACCACAATAATGTCAGTCACGGTATTTGGCTTTAGGCCCGCGTGAGACCTCCCAAATATAATGCACGAGTGACTACATTCGGTGACTCGAAGAGAGTCGAACTGCAAAATGGGTAAAATCAAATAAATAATGAAAGGGGACACAAATTGCTATTATTGGTCTAATAACGTTAGACGTTTTGTCATGAAGAAGCATTAGACGGGAGGGGCCTTGGGAAACAAGATACGCATAAAAGATTCTGAGAATCCGTAACGGAAAGAGGGCAAATTGGGACAGATAAGCTTGGGTTGGAGGTTAAATACTGGGATTGTTCTGGAGAGTAGGGAAGAGAAAACTACATAACGAGATTCATAATTTTTACCTTTCAGTAAATGTTACTGCTGTGATTAACATGAAAAAGTGGAGGGAACGGGAACTGATGGGCAGAGCACGTAACACGAAGGGAAACAGAGGTATCAAAAGTAACGACCACCAATGGCAATAACATAAGAATGGCTCGGAGAAGAAAGGAAATGTTAACGGATTAATTTATGGAAGTAGTAAAGGTTTGGTTAATTTTAATAATGGATGGAAATGTCTGATGTTGTAATTCGATTATTTAAGAAGACATCTTGATATTACAAGGGGACACAGGATGATAAATGAAGAGTTGTGTGAAGAAATGAATGTTAGTTGATCGCTGATATGGAACGTGAAACGTAGGAAATGTAGAAAAATAAGGAATGGAGAATGCCGTATTACAGAAATATACATACGTCTGGTCACTGCGAGGAAGGTGATCAGGGTGGCCGATATATGCGTGGAAGAAACATACTAAGTGGGGACTGGGGGGGGGGGGGCCGAAATTGCTATGGGAATTAAACGGAGGACTACAGCGAAATAGAATCCTATTTGCGAAGCTAACAGTTGTTCAATTAGCCAAAAAAAAAAAAAAACAAAATCCCGAATTTAATGAAACAATTCACTGCCATGTTCACAAGAGCCCACAACTGGTCAATATCCATAGCCAGATTAATTCAATCCAAAACCTCACACAAAATTTCTTTAAAATAAATTATTTTTAACATATAGTTTGGGTCAGAAGGCGTCATGAAAGAGAAACCCTGAAGATGACCGCACATACTGAGTGGAAAAATATAACACAAAACAAACACACTAATATAAGCAACGTAATTATGACTCTAATTATATGTAATATTTTAACAGATATCCGGCAAGGAACAACATACCGGACCGCACTGACAATAATTACGAATTTTATCGCAAAATGTAATTTAATACTATTTTACTATCAACTTTAACAAGCTATTTTAGTACTGTTTAATACAATAATACAACTTTACACAATTTTTATACAATATTATAGAAGGTGTAATAACCAATATTGACACATGTAAATTGGTCTATGTACAAACCAAAATTACCCCCTGAAGATGGCAATATAAATTGCCGAAATACGTATAGGGGAAATCCTTTAATAAAGTAATTAGTGAAAATTATCTTTGTGCATTTGTTGGTGAATGATAATCAACACAAGTGTATTTAACGGTTCCTTTCATAAATATCTGTCACTGTAGATAATGTAACGGTTATGTTACATTATGTTACATTATGTTACATTAAAAAAATGTTAAATAAAATGCAATCAAGACTAGGAAGTATTCGTTGATGACAGGTGCAACAACCTTGACCTTTATAAACTCGTGTGCAACAATGACTTGTAGTGCAGTGAAGCCACATTTCAAGGGGCATTATTCAGTTTCGTAACATTATATAGGTATATATAAATAGGTACTAGGCAGCGAGGACAATGATGATGATAATAATGACGACGACTAATACAATGACAACGAAAAAAAAAAACACTACTGACAAACAAGAAACAGTAAGGTTGAGCCTTGTGGAAGAACAATCGATTCAGTGCTATTGATTCAACGTGCGGTTGTCTCCCTTCAGCAACATACATTAGGTCCACACACACACAACACGCAGGAGGGGCATTAGAGTTGACCGTGACAGGCATGGGGTAAGGGGGAGTGCGTTAGCATATATTATTCATTGTTCAAGTGAAGAGGGACGCAGCAATGAGGTATATTCTGCAGGTAGTCACGTCAGTTATACCACGTCCTGGAAAACTAATTTCCCTCCCTACACACGCAGCACAACGATGCAAGAATGTGGTGATTGTATCCTCCAGGCCAAGTAGACAGCTGTGTCGTTACAGGTGACGCAAGGTACCTATTCTTCAGCTGCCTAACACTATGCAGCAGTCTGAACACCGTGACTGCAGACTGCGATGTGTGTTTTCTCTTCGTTAAGTACATTCTGTAGCGGAACGGTGCACTTAGATTTGAACAAACAAGAAATCTTGTTGTGTGCTTGTGAAATAATGGCCAAACACACTCTGTGACCACAGACACAGGCAGAAATACCCGTACTTCGTCCGCGACCATCTTTAGGCTCTGGGCAACACACCAGAATTTTACGTGGCCAAAAGATATAGTTCCATGACTAACGTGGCCAAAATATATAGTTCCATGACTAACGTGGCCAAAAGAATATAGTTCCTATGACTAACGTGGCCAAAAATATATAGTTTCCATGACTAACGTGGCCAAAAGATATAGTTCCATGACTAACGTGGCCAAAAGATATAGTTCCATAAGTAACGTGGCCAAAATATATAGTTCCATGACTAACGTGGCCAAAAGATATAGTTCCATGACTAACGTGGCCAAAAGATATAGTTCCATGAGTAACGTGGCCAAAATATATAGTTCCATGACTAACGTGGCCAAAAGATATAGTTCCATGACTAACGTGGCCAAAAGATATAATTCCATGACTAACGTGGCCAAAAGATATAGTTCCATGACTAACGTGGCCAAAAGATATAGTTCCATGACTAACGTGGCCAAAAGATATAGTTCCATGACTAACGTGGCCAAAAGATATAGTTCCATGACTAACGTGGCCAAAAGATATAGTTCCATGACTAACGTGGCCAAAAGATATAGTTCAATGACTAACGTGGCCAAAAGATATAGTTCCATGACTAACGTGGCCAAAAGATATAGTTCCATGACTAACGCTGTCGCGCACGTACGACTCAGCGCATAAATCACAAGTAGGCTGTTGATGTTAGTTCATGTTATGACCGCCAGGGACTACAGAAAAGAAACATTGCTTAGTTCATCCGTAGCAGCCCCAGCGCGTAATTTGTATTTTAATTTGTTGTCATGTTGTCACGAATTAGCATCAGGTTCTGTGAAGAACAAAACAACATACATTTGATTTAGAGAAACTAAAAACAGCAAAATGTTTAGGCTTTCAATTAAGCCGTCATCAGGCTGTACGTAGGCGTCGTGTACAGCAATGCAGTAATATTAATGAAGACTGAGCTCTCAGAATTGTCACATTTAATTTTCGTAAATACCATACAAATTAAAATCATGAAGCTTTCTGTGAGACGTTCAGTCAGTTACGATGGCTTGTCGCTGGTTGGGAAGACACGTGTACGATATTTACGGATACTAAATGTGACGATTTTGAGATCTAAATTTTCATTAATATTACTTCATTTGTTCAACCTTACGCCATATTGTACAGCCTCATGATGGCTTAATTAGAAACCCAAGTATGGAGCTCTTTTCTAAAGTTCTTCATCAAATATATGTTGTGTTTGACAGATAATTATTGGTTCTTTATATATTTAGGACTAGGGAATGAATCGTGTTCAGTTACAATATTTTGTTTTAAACTTGGGACAACAGTTACAGTAGCATACGAAATGTTTGAAGCTGTGTCCGTAAATAAAGTTATACCTCATACATGTGTCTTCGTATTGTTTAAGTGGTTCAGAGAGGGATATGAGAACCAAGAAGACGATCCAAGTACTGGGCAGCTGTAAACTGCTCGAAAACCGGAAACAGTTGTAAACGTTCGTGACTTGGTAGAGAAAGACTGTCAAATGACCCTAAGATCGATGGAGGATCAACTGCAAATGAACTGGGAGAAGATATGTCAGATTACTCGTAAAGATTTGGCAAAGAGAAAGGTCAGAGTGAAGTTTGTTAGACAACGATGTCACGATTTGTGAAAACTTCAAATGGGGCGTGATGGAGATCAGACACCCACCTCGATCACCTGACCTCGCGGTAATGAACCTTCGGGTTACATAAAATGCGGCGAATTTCTTGACTAGCTGAAGAAATATTATCGTTTCACGAATAAATCTGCTGAATGGAGTTAGAAGACTGGTTAGTTAGTTAGTTAGTTAATCGAAAGCATTGCCTGTTCACAATTCGAACACACAGCACATTTTCCAAATGCATAAACAGACTGCCTGTCAGTAGCTGCTGCCTGTCAGTAGCTGCAGCAGCTCATTACTCGATCACAACTAATTAACATCTGTCGCCGCTCTGACCAGTTGTGCTGTTGACAAATGTAGTTCATTGAAACTGCAGTCGGTCACGATACTGACTGAGCTATATATATACACACACATATATGCATATACATGTATATATATAAATATATATACATACATGTGTATTATACATATATGTATATATACATGTATATATATACACATATACATACATATATATGTATATATAAACATATATATGTCTAAATATATATATGTATATATAAACATATATATACATATATGTCTATATACACATATATATGTATATATATCTCTATATATACATATATATGTATATAATACACCACACGTGTACAATCCTGGACGAGCAAACGACTGTCCACAGGTTGTTGCTTTTCTTTCCACACCACACACACACAGTACGGAGGGTCGGTGCTGTCCATGACCCAAGGTCTACACCTTGCACCTATGACCTATCATGACACATGTATGTCAGTCGGCACACAGACGTCAGTCAGGACTGTTCTCTCTGTCGCTATGGCCCGCTTGTCACGTGCTACAGTTCTGTGTACAGCAGCCTGTTTATGAACCGTCCAGCTCATCTGACTTCGATATTTCGACAGTTAACACGAGGGTTGAGGAGAATATGCGGCCTTCACAGCGAGCACGTGACGGGAGAACAGAGAAAACTGCACAACGAGAAACTTCATGTAGCATGCTCTTTCACACTGAAAAACGTTTGCAATTTTCCGACGCCGAGTGCGCCTGTCATCATAGTGGGCGCTGAATGGTTAATATCCGTAATGCAAACTCGCTCTGTTCTGTGAGGTATAAATGAATTGTTACGTATTATTTAGATAATTGTTACGTAATGTTTAGATAATTGTTACGTATTATTTAGATAATTGTTACGTATTATTTAGATAATTGTTACGTATTATTTAGATAATTGTTACGTATTATTTAGATAATTGTTACGTATTATTTAGATAATTGTTACGTATTATTTAGATAATTGTTACGTATTATTTAGATAATTGTTACGTATTATTTAGATAATTGTTACGTATTATTTAGATAATTGTTACGTATATTTAGATAATTGTTACGTATTATTTAGATAATTGTTACGTATTATTTAGATAATTGTTACGTATTATTTAGATAATTGTTACGTATTATTTAGATAATTGTTACGTATTATTTAGATAATTGTTACGTATTATTTAGATAATTGTTACGTATTATTTAGATAATTGTTACGATATTATTGTAGATTTAATTGATATGTACGTATTATTTAGATAATTGTTACGTATTATTTAGATAATTGTTACGTATTATTTAGATAATTGTTACGTATTATTTAGATAATTGTTACGTATTATTTAGATAATTGTTACGTATTATTTAGATAATTGTTACGTATTATTTAGATAATTGTTACGTATTATTTAGATAATTGTTACGTATTATTTAGATAATTGTTACGTATTATTTAGATAATTGTTACGTATTATTTAGATAATTGTTACGTATTATTTAGATAAATCTGAAGCTTCATAAAGTTAAGTAACGGCACTTCATAACACTGGTGTCATTCTATGCCAAACTTTATTCATGTAATTAGCGTAGAATTTTAATTTTCATCATTGTCACCACTGACAGACGGAGTGAGACACAGTCTGATGGTAAAGTGACCTTATGAAAGGAAAGTAGGCTTACCAGTCCTTAATAACATTTGACGCAACGCGTATATTTGCTTTAGCAGTATATAATTCACTGGACTAAACTTACACAGTCGATATAAACACAGAAATTGCGTCCATTATTGTTTTTCACGCTTGCTACATGTTTCGGCATTGTACCGCATTTAAACAAGTAATTCTCTTACGAAACGTTGGTTCAATTATAATGCCATTAAACTTTTTTTTTTTCCAATGACTCGACAGCCCCTTGGGGCCTAGGCCTCCTCATTATCGAGGCTTCACGATCACACACTTTTTAGACACATCACACTCGGTAGGACTCCTCTGGACGAGTGATCAGCCCGTCGCAGAGACCTCTACCTGACAACAACACAACACTCACAAAAGATAGACACCAATGCGTCCGGCGGGATTCGAACCCGCAATCCAGCCAGCGAACGACCGCAGACCCACGCCTTAGACCGCACGGCCACTGGGATCGGTTACCAGTAAATTTATGAAATAAATTGCAATAAATGGTTTAAATAGAAATGTAAAACTGGAATTCACCTGCTATAGTAAGCGGCCGGGGCGTGGCGTTGACCACCACCCCCATCTAGCGCCGAGGTTAAAGAAAGAGTAGAGCTATACCTCTACTCCCTCTCTGGGCCTTTATGGCCTGTTCTAGGGCGAACTCTTTATACTAAGTTTGCTGGCATTGTAAGTTGGCCCATTCCTTAATAAGAGAATTCCTTGCCTAAAGACAGCAAAATGCCGAAACAGGCAGCAAGCAAAATAAGAATAAAGAAATGCGTAGAGTTGTCGCGACCCCAGCCCATAATTATAACATGTGTATGGCGCAATGATGACAGAGTAACCTTCAAACACTCTGAGATAATTTTCCTCCAGTATAATTTCCACACTGACAATCCGGGAAACGAACTGGTGTCTCCAGGGCTGCAAGACCAAGAACGGTGCAGTCAAAAGCAAACACTCCCTGCCCACGCCATGCAGTATATTAAGCAGCTTAAGTATAGTACCTCGCACTAGATAAACGTGAGTGGTCAGTTTCAAGCTCCGGCCCCATTACCCTCGCACCCACCAATAGGAACAGCCGGTCTGAACGTGTTGATAGTTCCTGTGAGTCACTACACTGACTGAGCTACCACGGCTACTATATCGTAGAGCGTTACATTGCCTACTACGTACAGCCACCATGCTGTGTGAATACCAATCAATATGGCAGTAATTTGAAACGCTACTGAACTGTTTCTTACAGGCCGTTCCCCCTCCCCCGTCGACCTGTCTCTGCGTGACCTTGATACGCGTTTAAATATGGCGGATTACACAAGAATCAATCCGTATTTTATTGTAAAGTTAAGCTCAATTTGACTTGCAGGTCTCTCTGCACTTCACCCTACCGTTTGCTGGTACTTCATGCAATTATCGCCCTTATGTTATTGGAAATCCGTAGTTTTGAAGGACGTTTATGGCTGACACTAAATAATGATGATAAATGATGAAAATTCGATATCAAGGAATGAGAGTTACTGAGTTCAACAAATAAAGACTTGAACACTTTAAAGCACAGTGGTAACTATTTGAACATTAACTATCTCTGCACTGTGCCCATAAAGTGTGTGTGTGTTTGGTATGAGGGTGATAATAAGCAGCGATTATTTCCCTAGAAAGCTTTAACAGGCTTCTAGTTCTAATGAGATGCAGTGCGTAATTGTGAGTTCATCACAACAGTCTGTCTTACGACAGGTCTGTAGCATCTTACAAAGCGAGTTCTCAACAGATTGCGATCTAGTGCTTCCTCTTTCAATTTACAGTATCTTCTCTTTTCCTTAAGGTCATCCAGTAGCTGCTTACGTCTTCTACCGCGCAGTAAACACACTCCGTCTCAGTTATACAAACCAGTCAGTTAATGTTGTACAGTGAAATAGTCGCTGTTTGTTCTGAGATCCACACAAAACACATAAATTCAGTCCGTACCGCGCAGTAAACACACTCCATCTCAGTTATACAAACCAGTCAGTTAATTTTGTACAGTGAAATAATCGCTGTTTGTTCTGAGATCCACACAAAACACATAAATACAGTCCGTACCGCGCAGTAAACACACTCCGTCTCAGTTATACAAACCAGTCAGTTAATGTTGTACAGTGAAATAATCGCTGTTTGTTCTGAGATCCACACAAAACACATAAATACAGTCCGTACCGCACAGTAAACACACTCCGTCTCAGTTATACAAACCAGTCAGTTAATGTTGTACAGTGAAATAATCGCTGTTTGTTCTGAGATCCACACAAAACACATAAATACAGTCCGTACCGCGCAGTAAACACACTCCGTCTCAGTTATACAAACCAGTCAGTTAATGCTGTACAGTGAAATAATCGCTGTTTGTTCTGAGATCCACACAAAACACATAAATACAGTCCGTACCGCGCAGTAAACACACTCCATCTCAGTTATACAAACCAGTCAGTTAATTTTGTACAGTGAAATAATCGCTGTTTGTTCTGAGATCCACACAAAACACATAAATACAGTCCGTACCGCGCAGTAAACACACTCCGTCTCAGTTATACAAACCAGTCAGTTAATGTTGTACAGTGAAATAATCGCTGTTTGTTCTGAGATCCACACAAAACACATAAATACAGTCCGTACCGCACAGTAAACACACTCCGTCTCAGTTATACAAACCAGTCAGTTAATGTTGTACAGTGAAATAATCGCTGTTTGTTCTGAGATCCACACAAAACACATAAATACAGTCCGTACCGCGCAGTAAACACACTCCGTCTCAGTTATACAAACCAGTCAGTTAATGCTGTACAGTGAAATAATCGCTGTTTGTTCTGAGATCCACACAAAACACATAAATACAGTCCGTACCGCGCAGTAAACACACTCCGTCTCAGTTATACAAACCAGTCAGTTAATGTTGTACAGTGAAATAATCGCTGTTTGTTCTGAGATCCACACAAAACACATAAATACAGTCCGTACCGCACAGTAAACACACTCCGTCTCAGTTATACAAACCAGTCAGTTAATGTTGTACAGTGAAATAATCGCTGTTTGTTCTGAGATCCACACAAAACACATAAATACACTGTGTGGGCAGAACGTAGAATTGTTGAATGTTAAACATGGTGGTACATATAGTAACCACTGGGCTTTAAAGTGTTAATATACATTGTACATAAATACAGCCCGTACCGCGCAGTAAACACACTCCGTCTCAGTTATACAAACCAGTCAGTTAATGCTGTACAGTGAAATAATCGCTGTTTGTTCTGAGATCCACACAAAACACATAAATACAGTCCGTACCGCGCAGTAAACACACTCCGTCTCAGTTATACAAACCAGTCAGTTAATGTTGTACAGTGAAATAATCGCTGTTTGTTCTGAGATCCACACAAAACACATAAATACAGTCCGTACCGCGCAGTAAACACACTCCGTCTCAGTTATACAAACCAGTCAGTTAATGTTGTACAGTGAAATAATCGCTGTTTGTTCTGAGATCCACACAAAACACATAAATACAGTCCGTACAGCGCAGTAAACACACTCCGTCTCAGTTATACAAACCAGTCAGTTAATATTGTACAGTGAAATAATCGCTGTTTGTTCTGAGATCCACACAAAACACATAAATACAGTCCGTACCGCGCAGTAAACACACTCCGTCTCAGTTATACAAACCAGTCAGTTAATGTTGTACAGTGAAATAATCGCTGTTTGTTTTGAGATCCACACAAAACACATAAATACACTGTGTGGGCAGAACGTAGAATTGTCGAATGTTAAACCTGGCGGTACATAGAGTAACCACTGGGCTTTAGGGGGTTCATTCGACTATTTCCATGTACCGACTTAATTAGTAGGAAACAGAAAATATCTGTTGCTACATTAATCAGTTTAGAGTAACTAAAAGAAGAATCTCTCTCCGTAGAAGCTAACAGTTGCTCAGTCAGCCAAGAAATTAATCACAATTTATAGAAGACGAAGGTTCATTAGCGTGTTCACAACAGTCCCCATTTGTCCTTATTCTGATCTAAGACATATCCAGTCCAAGGCTTCCCATCTTACACCTTTAATATCCACTTTAATATTATCCTCGCCCAGAAATTCCAAGTGGTCTCTTCCTTTCAGGTCTTTCCCACCAACCACCTGTAAGCATTTCTCTCCAAATCATTTAAATATAAAAGTCTCCTTGTTCATATCGCACGTTACAAAGGGCTCTGGTTCATTCCCAGACGAGTGAACGCATTCCTCAGCACCTCTCATGAAATTCTGAGATAACCTGTAAATATCTTCCAGTGAACATCAAATGCTCAAACGATAACTCTATCAGCACAAAACTTTAAAACAAGAGTAAACACCACGGACTTGGTTTAAACACAGCCCAAGCTTTACTTACGCTAAACTCCTCTTTGTCTAAACCAGTGTTTTGCAAATGGTGTTCGCGGAATCCCGGAGTTCTGCTGGGAAGTTACATTACAATAAAAATGATAATTTAAATATTATTACAAACTTCACTGAAAATAATTTTAAATTTTTATTTGATGAAGATTTGGAATTAATTCCTTGACATAATCCTTCCGGTCGCACTATGGCCCTGGGGCCGACTCAGCCTCTAACAGAAATGAGTACCAGGAATATTTCCTGGGGGGGTAAAGGCGGCCGGTGCGTAGGGCTGACAACCTTACCACCTTCATGTGCCGATTGTCTACAAATCTGGGAGCCTCAACCTCCTGGACCCCTCAGGGCCTGTATAGGGGTTGCTTTACCTTATTTGCTGAAGATACACGTCTTGAAATACTTATAAACCAAAGGGGTTGCTAGAATACAGTAACCATATTTTGAAAATTAATTTTTTTTTGTTATGGAAACGTACGTTAGTTTGTGAGGTTCATACTTCGTATATACAACATGGCGGGCTATCCGTGTCTAAAATTTATTTATTATTATTGTTTCTCATTAATGGCCCACTTGTCTGGCGTCATATACACGAATTTTCGTATCGGTTTCATTAAAAAACAATTTTTGAATGCGAGAAGATTACGTGGTCTAAACGGTGACGTCATAATCGTGCGTTGGTAAGACGCACTGATACTGTGACGTCATAATTGTGCGTTGGTAAGACGCACTGATACTGTGACGTCATAATTGTGCGTTGGTAAGACGCACTGATACTGTGACGTCATAATTGTGCGTTGGTAAGACGCACTGATACTGTGACGTCATAATTGTGCGTTGGTAAGACGCACTGATACTGTGACGTCATAATTGTGCGTTGGTAAGACGCACTGATACTGTGACGTCATAATTGTGCGTTGGTAAGACGCACTGATACTGTGACGTCATAATTGTGCGTTGGTAAGACGCACTGATACTGTGACGTCATAATTGTGCGTTGGTAAGACGCACTGATACTGTGACGTCATAATTGTGCGTTGGTAAGACGCACTGATACTGTGACGTCATAATTGTGCGTTGGTAAGACGCACTGACACTGTGACAACATTCATTTATTCATCTCGCAAGCGGTTAAAGTCTGGGGAAATATTTAAATCAGACACGAGACACACGTGACGTCGTAAAGAGCATAAAGAAACACGTGACGTCGTAAAGAGCATAAAGAAACACGTGACGTCGTAAAGAGCATAAAGAAACACGTGACGTCGTAAAGAGCATAAAGACACACGTGACGACGTAAAGAGCATAAAGACACACGTGACGTCGTAAAGAGCATAAAGACACACGTGACGTCGTAAAGAGCATAAAGACACACGTGACGTCGTAAAGAGCATAAAGAAACACGTGACGTCGTAAAGAGCATAAAGACACACGTGACGACGTAAAGAGCATAAAGATACACGTGACGTCGTAAAGAGCATAAAGAAACACGTGACGTCGTAAAGAGCATAAAGACACACGTGACGACGTAAACAGCATAAAGACACACGTGACGTCGTAAAGAGCATAAAGACACACGTGACGTCGTAAAGAGCATAAAGAAACACGTGACGTCGTAAAGAGCATAAAGACACACGTGACGACGTAAACAGCATAAAGACACACGTGACGTCGTAAAGAGCATAAAGACACACGTGACGTCGTAAACAGCATAAAGACACACGTGACGACGTAAACAGCATAAAGACACACGTGACGTCGTAAAGAGCATAAGGACACACGTGACGTCGTAAAGAGCATAAAGACACACGTGACGTCGTAAACAGCATAAAGACACACGTGACGTCGTAAACAGCATAAAGACACACGTGACGTCGTAAACAGCATAAAGACACACGTGACGTCGTAAAGAGCATAGACACACGTGACGACGTAAACAGCATAAAGACACACGTGACGACGTAAACAGCATAAAGACACACGTGACGTCGTAAACAGCATAAAGACACACGTGACGTCGTAAAGAGCATAAAGACACACGTGACGTCGTAAAGAGCATAAAGACACACGTGACGACGTAAACAGTATAAAGACACACGTGACGACGTATACAGCATAAGACACACGTGACGTCGTAAAGAGCATAAAGATACACGTGACGTCGTAAACAGCATAAAGACACACGTGACGACGTAAACAGCATAAAGAACACGTGACGTCGTAAAGAGCATAAAGACACACGTGACGTCGTAAAGAGCATAAAGACACACGTGACGACGTAAAGAGCATAAAGACACACGTGACGTCGTAAAGAGCATAAAGACACACGTGACGTCGTAAAGAGCATAAAGACACACGTGACGACGTAAACAGCATAAAGACACACGTGACGACGTAAACAGCATAAAGACACACGTGACGCGTAAAGAGCATAAAGACACACGTGACGTCGTAAAGAGCATAAAGACACACGTGACGACGTAAACAGCATAAAGACACACGTGACGACGTAAACAGCATAAAGACACACGTGACGTCGTAAAGAGCATAAAGACACACGTGACGTCGTAAAGAGCATAAAGACACACGTGACGACGTAAACAGCATAAAGACACACGTGACGTCGTAAAGATCATAAAGACACACGTGACGTCGTAAAGAGCATAAAGACACACGTGACGTCGTAAAGAGCATAAAGACACACGTGACGTCGTAAACAGCATAAAGACACACGTGACGTCGTAAAGAGCATAAAGACACACGTGACGTCGTAAAGAGCATAAAGACACACGTGACGTCGTAAAGAGCATAAAGACACACGTGACGACGTAAACAGTATAAAGACACACGTGACGACGTATACAGCATAAGACACACGTGACGTCGTAAAGAGCATAAAGATACACGTGACGTCGTAAACAGCATAAAGACACACGTGACGACGTAAACAGCATAAAGACACACGTGACGACGTAAAGAGCATAAAGACACGTGACGTCGTAAAGAGCATAAAGACACACGTGACGTCGTAAAGAGCATAAAGACACACGTGACGACGTAAAGAGCATAAAGACACACGTGACGTCGTAAAGAGCATAAAGACACACGTGACGTCGTAAAGAGCATAAAGACACACGTGACGACGTAAACAGCATAAAGACACACGTGACGTCGTAAACAGCATAAGGACACACGTGACGTCGTAAAGAGCATAAAGACACACGTGACGACGTAAACAGCATAAAGACACACGTGACGTCGTAAAGAGCATAAAGACACACGTGACGTCGTAAAGAGCATAGACACACGTGACGACGTAAACAGCATAAAGACAAACGTGACGCCGTAAAGAGCATAAAGACACACGTGACGTCGTAAAGAGCATAAAGACACACGTGATGTAAACATCATAAAGACACACGTGACGTCGTAAACAGCATAAAGACACACGTGACGACGTAAACAGCATAAATACACACGTGACGTCGTAAACAGCATAAAGACACACGTGACGTCGTAAACAGCATAAAGACACACGTGACGTCGTAAACAGCATAAAGACACACGTGACGTCGTAAAGAGCGTAAAGTAATTGTGGACTATGAATGAACGTGACAAGTTGTTCACGAAATGTTCCTTTTTTTTTTGGTGAATTTGTAAATAAAACTGCAAACTACACGTTGTAGCTTCATCAAGTGCGTCTGTTGTCACACAGTAACTCCAGAAACACTCCACATCGCTGAACATATGTTCACTATCACTATTCAGTTAACCAACAAACGCACAAACACAAACTACTTTATAGTTTTATTAATATCGATGCATTCCCCTACACTTGTTTCGGTCCGTAGACCATCTTCAGGGGGTAACAAGCTACTACACTTCACATCGCATGTTAAAAGGGGCCCGAAGAGCACATTTGTCTCAGTAATAAGTTTTAAAACATTTTGAGTTTGTAAAATATGTAAAACTGTAAAACTTATAATTTTATCATATAAGTTAAAGTCAAGATTTAAAATAACAGCGTTTGTCATTTGGTGCACAGAATTGTGGTGTTGTATTTGTTGTTAATTATAAGCGTGTTATTTTATTCTGTAATCACAGTGCATCTTTTCACAGTCACTATTTACATACACCAACTGGATGCAACTTTATTTAAAAAACCAGTACCATTTTTTTTTTAAATTATAAGAGCTTTATTTTCAGTTTTCCAACAATTATACACAAAAAGATCCACATTTATTTCAAGCCGTACCATTTACCAGCTTCTGGAGACTCTATTTGGGGGGCCGGAGCCTCCCCTGGAATTTAATTAACAATAAACAACTAATAAGTATTAGAGTAGTGAAAATTAACAAAATAGCATAAAAACACTACCTGACATCCGTCTCTATTCAGAGCAAGCAGTGTTACCAGTACCATGCATCAAATACAGGGTATACACAAAAGAATGGTGCGGTTTCAATAGTTTTCACTATTGAAACAGCACCATTCTTTTGTGTATACCCTGTACAATACCTACGAAAACATTAACATATTATTTTAGCACGAATAACAAATAGTGTCTGTGCATACCAAGCAGTGGAAAAGTGAAAAACCTTGCCTGAAAGTGAACCAATGTAAAAGACGTTTTAATATATGCAGTTTTAACGACAATAAACCCCTGAAGATGGCTCTATAAGAGCCGAAACATATGTCGGGTTTTAAAAAGTTTTTAAATATGTTTTAAAAAATTATACAATTTTTTTAAATAAAGTTGCATCCAGTTGGTGTGTGTAAATAGTGACTATAAGCGTGTTGTTGTGTGACCGTCGTGTGTTGTTGTGTGACGTCGTGCAAGCTGTTCACTACATTTGATATTGCAAGTTATGGTAAAATTTGTCAAAGCAATCATGTTTTGGTTCAAATCAGACAATAATAACTTTAATTTCACAAAAATACTGCGCACATTTCTGGGCTCACTCCAATTAGAACCCACGACAGATCGGTCCTTGTCTTCACGGCGTGACGCCTCCTCGGGTTGCGGACGGAGGCGTCGGACTTCAGATATGAAAGGTAGCTGGGGATGTATTAAATAAATAGTCTCGGACAGCCGACAGAAGTGGTCTTCCAGATTGGGGGTTGAAAGACATTCTAACAGCACCTCATCGTACACAAATAAATATATTACATGGGTGTGAAACTTGGCACGTCATATTGGGGGGGGGGGGGGGATAATATAGGCTGAAGGTTTTCGAGAATAGGTGTAATGAGAAAGATCTTTAATGCAAAGAGGCAGAAAAGAAAAGGAAGACGAAGCAAATTGCATAATTAGAAGCTTCATGACTTGTACTACTAATTAAGTGTCATTACGTGGGGATGAGGTGGGTAGCATGTGGCACGATTGAAGTAAACGTGAAGTAAACGTGACATAAACGTGAAGTAAACGTGACGTAAACTGAAGTAAACGTGACGTAAACGTGAAATAAACTGAAGTAAACGTAAGTAAACGTGAAGTAAACGTGACGTAAACGTTAAGTAAGCGTCAAGTAAACATAGTAAGTAAACGTGAAGTAAACGTAAAACGTGAAGTAAACGTGAACGTAAACGTGAAGTAAACGTCAAGTAAGCGTGAAGTAAACGTAAGTAAATGTGAAGTAAACCTGAAACACATGCAGGGTTTGGCGGGAAACTTGGAAGGAAAGAGAACACTTGGAATATCTAGGCGTAGATGGGAAGATGAGATTAAAATGCATCTTATGGAATTTGGTAGGGACAGCGTGAACTAGCTTAATCTGGCTCAGGATAGGAACAAGATGATGAGGGCAATTTCTTGACTAGCTGATGAAATATTAGTTTCTGAAGAGAAATCTGCTCCATTGATTTGGACAGTATCCGAAGCACAACTGGCCAAATATCAAACAGATAACAATCCGAAGAAAGGCGTACAGAGCAACTGAACACGTGTTTCATAACCGATAATTTTTCCCTAATCTTACGGTTCTGAGGGTAATAAAATTTCGTAATTGGAATCGACAGAATTGTTACGATATGCATATTATTTCCTAACTTGTTGTCACTGGAAACCTTCTCATATCTCTCTCTCTCTGATCGCCAAGGTCTCGCTATACATCCTGCAGTTAAAGCTATCGACTGGTGATAAAATATTCCGACATTTGTAAACTCCCATCCATCAACTTGAAGACTGATGTAAAATCTCTACCTGTTCTTTCTCGTGCCTCGTCTCTACTCGGCATCTGTTCCGGCCCATAAAGATTATCTGACGTCTCAAGCCAGGGTGGAATATAAATCGGATTTCTTTAAAGTTTACACTCTATATTGAGCTTCGTGTAGTATCTAAAACTGCACATGGACTCACGGAACAAAGACTATCTGTGTCAGCGTGCAATCAGCGCCTCTAGGAACAAGATGCAGAACTACTGACATAAAACATGTCCGACGAATGTACACTTTTAATCACTATTAATTTGTGAAACACAGTGCTACATGTAATCTGTGGTCTTTTGGGTAATTACACGGCGTCGTGTGGTAATTATTTACCGACGTTTCGGGACAACGTGTCGGTCCCATCTTCACGGGTCGAGATTCCAAGAAAGAAAGAAAGCCGGTAACAGGAAACTTGGTAGCATAGCGGGGTAGGGAAACCGTGCGCTGTGACAAAGGCCAAAATCAAACAGTGCTACATGTTTCGAACCTTATTCCGGTTTCATCTTCAGGGACTTCAGTATTTTAAGTTATAATGATTTTTTTACATCAATGGTAAAATTATACACTGTTTAAATGGTAAAAACTGAAATACATCAATTTGTTTGTATGTATTTTTATAATTAAGTTATATATTGGTTAAAAATGATGTTTCGGTGTTCAAAATCAAGTTATACACACGTTAAAATGTTAAAAGTTGAATAATCTTTTGTTGTTATGATATCCTGAAGAATAACAAACATCTACGATACAATATTGATAGTCTTATTTAAGTCAATGCGATTTTTTAGTAGGCAAAACGTAACTTGAAGCAGTCAAAGTTGTACATAGCTGTGTATTAGAGTTGTTAGGCTGACTATTGTACATTCGTCAAACAATAAACACAGAAAATGTAGGATTATTAAGACAAAACACGTTTCACTCATCTCATTTTCCAAATAAGATAATCCTTTATTCTAAAAACACCGTGCATCTTATCACATCACTACTTAAAACACCGTGCATCTATACATCCTACTTAAAACACCGTGCATCTTATCACAATCACTACTTAAAACACCGTGCATCTTATCACAATCACTACTTAAAACACCGTGCATCTTATCACAATCACTACTTAAAACACCGTCATCTTATCACAATCACTACTTAAAACACCGTGCATCTTTCACAATCACTACTTAAAACACCGTGCATCTTATCACAATCACTACTTAAAACACCGTGCATCTTATCACAATCACTACTTTAAAAACACGTGCATCTTATACAATATATTAACAGTTTTATACTACAAAAAACACCGTGCATCTTATCACAATCACTATTTAAAACAACGTGCATCTTTACAATCACTACTTAAACACCGTGCATCTTAATTACAATCACTATTTAAAACACCGTGCATCTTATCACAATCACTACTTAAAACACCGTGATCTTATCACAATCACTACTTAAAACACCGTGCATCTTATCACAATCACTACCTTAAAACACCGTGCATCTTATCACAATCACTACTTAAAACACCGTGCATCTTATCACAATCACTACTTAAAACACCGTGCATCTTATCACAATCACTACTTAAAACACCGTGCATCTTATCACAATCACTACTTAAAACACCGTGCGTCTTATCACAATCACTACTTAAAACACCGTGCATCTTATCACAATCACTACTTAAAACACCGTGCATCTTATCACAATCACTACTTAAAACACCGTGCATCTTATCACAATCACTACTTAAAACACCAACCACACACTAAAAACTGTGTTTATAAAGTGAATCAATGAATGGACGTTTTTAAATATATGCAGTTTTAGTGACAAAAAAACCCCTGACGATGGCTCAGTGAGGAGCCGAAACATATGTCGGGTTTTATTATAATGTTTTAAAAAACTATACAGTTTTTTTGAAATAACAAATTGCATCCAGTTGGTGTTTTAAATAGTGAAGATAATCCTATTTCGAGACTATAACTTTTACTAAATCGTTACATAAACTGGGGCAAATAAATACCGAGAGTATTGTCTATACGGAGGTCGGATAGCTCAGTCAGTATAGTGACCAGTCTATGCGCTGTGCGAGCGCGGTATCGGGATTCGACTGCCGGTAGCGACAGAGGTTTATATCACCAGAAAGTCCACACCAGCTCTCGGACCCACTCGGCTTAATATTGAACTGATAGAGGGTAAAGCGGCCAGAGTGTGAAGCTGATCACTGACCTGTGCCTCCAATTGCCAACATTAGAAATACGTTTAGTCATGTTACATCCTCAATAGCTATTAAGTCATTGTTTTAATGAAAAGAGGGAAAAATTGCTTCTTAATTAAGACCGTATCACTCATTGGAATGGACCTTTATATTATTATATATATATTATTTATTATTATTATTATTATTATTATTATTATTATTATGTATATTATATTTTATTATTATTATTATTATTATTATTATTATATGTTATATTATTATTATTATTATTATTATTATTATTATATTATTATTATGTTTATTATTATATTATTATTATTATTATTATTATTATTATTATTTAATGTATTAATTAAGCTGTATATCTTTATTATTTATTATTTTATTATCTTTATTACTTGTTTATGGAGTTGATGGTTTAATTAGCCCGTTCGTATTTTATTATTATGGTATTAATTATATATCGTATCATTGTTATTATGATTATATATTGATTATTATGTTATATATTATTTTCATATTAATATATTTATATTCAGTATAGTACGAGTATTGAATACACTGAGTTATTCTATTATGTTATAATATTAATTAATATTATTATATTATAATTAATAAATTTTATTATTATAAGTATATTATTATTATAATATATTATTGAATTATTGATTATTATATATTATATTATTATTATTAATTGAGTTAATTGGTGGTATTATACTCTTATTAGTTTTAATTGTAGTATATGTTATTATTTTAATTATTAGTAGTATTCATAGTACTTAGATTAGGTTTAAATTCACTCATTGGGATTTATTATACTCCGTACGTTCACTGTAATTTTATTATATATTATATCGCTAATTTATTATTAATTAATTATTATTTAATTAATTATTAGTGTATTACATCATTGTTATTATAATTATTATAATATTATTAAATTATTATTTATTATTAATATAATTAATTATTGAGTAATCTATTAGTCATACTCACTATTATATATATCTAGTATTACTATTATTATCTATTATCTATTATTATTAAATTTTATATTTACAATTATTGTCGTATTATTATTATTATTAGTATTAATTCTATCTATATATTATTATTATTATTAGTAATTTTTATTAATTATATATATATTAAATGATTATTAAATATTAGTGATTCTTATTATATTGTTAATTGTTAGTAGATATTATTAGTATTATTTTTATTATATAAATTATTATTTAACTCTGTTATTATTATTATTATGATAATGTAATTATTATTATTATATTATATTATTATTATATCAATTATTAGTTGATTCTTTATTATTAATCAGTTTATTACGTTATTATTGTTTATTAACGTTAAAATATTATTTATTATTGTATGATTATTAGTTAAGAAGAGTTATTATTAGTAGTATAATAGTATTTTATTATATTATATTATAATAATTATTGGTTAATTTATTATATACTGTTAATTACGTGTGGTTATATACTATTGTTCTATTATTAATATTATTATTTATTATTATGGTTAAATGTCAGGTTGTTATCACATTATTCATTATTATTATGGTATTAATAATTATGTAGATATTATATTTACTTATTATTATGTATTATTTTATTATTTTTTATTATTATTATTATTATTATTATTATTTTATTATTATTATTATTATTATTGTTATTATTATTATTAGTATTATTATTATTATTATTATTATTATTATTATTATTATTGTTATTATTATTATTATTATTGTTATTATTATTATTATTATTATTATTATTATTATTATTTATTATTATTATTGTTATTATTATTATTATTATTAGTATTATTATTATTATTAGTAGTATTATTATTAGTATTATTATTATTATTATTATTATTATTATTATTATTATTATTAGTATTATTATTATTAGTGTTATTATTATTAGTATTGTTATTGTTATAATAATTATTATTATTATTATTATTATTATTGTTATTATTATTATTATTATTATTATTATTATTATTATTATTATTATTATTGTTATTATTATTATTATTATTATTATTATTATTGTTATTATTATTATTATTATTAGTATTATTATTATTATTATTATTATTATTATTATTATTATTATTATTATTATTATTATTATTATTATTGTTATTGTTATAATTATTATTATTATTATTATTATTATTATTATTATTGTTATTATTATTATTATTATTATTATTATTAGTATTATTATTATTATTATTATTATTATTATTATTGTTATTATTATTATTGTTATTATTATTATTAGTGTTATTATTATTAGTATTGTTATTGTTATAATTATTATTATTTTATTATTATTATTATATTATTATTATTATTATTATTATTATTATTATTATTATATTATCATTATATTATTAGTATTGTTATTGTTATAATTATTATTATTATTATTATTCGTATTATTATTATTATTCGTATTATTATTATTACTATTATTATTATTATTATTATTAAAGCTATCCAATTACAGCCTGCACAGACCCTTACTTTACTTATTACTTTTACCTCCCTTTAACCTCCGCGTTGGATGGCGGTGGATGGTTAAGGTCACGCCCCGGCCGCTTTACCCCGGAATGACACGGTATCCATTGTATAGGAGACAGAGGTGGACACCGGGGTCGGTCTGGACGTGTGTGGAAAATCTCGCCCCCACCAGGATTCGATCCCCGGACCGTCCAGCTCGTAGCGAGTTGCAATACCGACTGAGCTATCGCGGCCCACGATATCAATATTAATAATATTAATAATAATATAATTAATATTAATTAATAAATTAATAAAGGTAAAGTTCACCCTAGAACAGTCCATGAAGGCCCAGAGGGGGAGTAGAGTTATAGCTCTACTCTTTCTTTAACCTCGGCGCTAGATGGGGGGTGGGTGGTAAACTCCACGCCCCGGCCACTTTACCCCCGGGAATGACCCGGTACCCATTGTACAGGAGGCTGGGTAGGCCCCAGGGCCGGTCTGGACGGGTGCTGAAAATCTCGCCCCCACCGGGATTCGATCCCCGGACCGTCCAGCTCGTAGCGAGTTGCTATACCGACTATCCCGGCCCAATTAATCAAATTAATTAATTAATTAAATTAATTAATTAATTAGTGGCTTACTCAACGTCGCCATCTGTAACTCAGACCATAAACATTGTTAAATGACCGTATAATAATTAATATCACGAAATTTCGAGGAATCAAAAGCCATGAACCCCCTCCCCAGTCAAAACAGTCGGTGCCACACCGGGCACCGACCGAACGCAAGCCGAAAGCGTTACAGTTCGAGCCAAATTGCCGTGTTTCAATATGCAAGGCAAACTGAGCCTGCAACTGATACACTGCGAGTCACGTCAACTTGTGCTGGTAAGAATATAAGATAAAGAAATCGATTATGCAAAGAGAGTGGGATAGATAACGTTCGTTGATGTATCTTTAAAGTCGTCTATAAAATGAGCCCCATTCTTTCTGCTCAACAAAGTCGTCAAACAGAAGACGCTCCTGTCTTTCAGAAGGCAAACGGCGACACTGACTCGTCGTGCAAAAGTGGTCTACATGCCAACCAACGGGCTGTTCCTCTGTACTGAACAGGTGAGACCCGGTCAGTGCAGACTCTTTAAAACGCGGTTAAAAACACTGACTTGTTATCTACACCTTGTCTGCGTATACAGTAAACGAAGAGGTTTTCTTAAAGTGCCCATAATGCATTGCGGAGATGAAGACTTAACATGGCAAGATCGAATCCCGGTGGGGGCGAGATTTTCAGCACCTGTACAGACCGGCCCTGAGGCCTACCCAGCCTCCTGTACAAAGGGTACTGGGTCATTCCCGGGGTAAAGCGGCCGAGGCGTGGTGTTGACCACCCACTCCCATCTAGCACCGTGGTTAAAGAAAGAGTAGAGCTATAACTCTACTCCCCCTCTGGGCCTTCATGGCCTGTTCTAGGGTGAACTTTACCTTTACCTTTACCATTCAGACCGTATTTACTGTGACGTAGGATACAGACTGTTACATATTCATTCATTCATTCATTCTGCAGTCTGTATTACTACAGGTCCGTAGCTTCTTCCAAAGCGAGTTCTCCAGAGAGTACGATCTAGTGCTTCCTCTTTCAATTTCCAGAATCTTCTCTTTTCCTTCAGATTATCCAGTAGCTGCTTACGTCTTCTCCTTCGTCTTCCCGTCATTTCTATCCTTCCCTCTAACTTTCCTTCAATCACGTGTTTCAGAAGGCAGTTTCTACGCAAGATGTGACCAATCCAGTTAGCCTTTCTTCTTTTTATTGTATGTACGATATTCCTCTCCTCCTTCACTCTATGTAACACTTCTTCATTTCTCACACGATCGGTCTAACTGATCTCCATCCTTCTCCAGCACCACATTCGTTATATACTGTTTCAATAAATCTGAGGCTTCAAATTTTGAAAGATCCGTAAGCCTGATTGTCTATGTTTCACTCACAGATACGAGATACATTCTTCAGAACGCACGAAATATTACTGGGAACAACATGAGGTCACTGAGATGTCATGACCGCAATGACGAGCACTGCGCCTGACGTCATCAGGTCACACAACTGCAACTCAACTTGCGTCGCCTCACAGTCAACCCGGACGTAAGAAAGAGCGCGGCATTTCGACGAGACGACCACGATATAACGCCAAAGGAACTGGAAGGCATTTCCACGAGAAGACCACGATATAGCGCCAAAGGAACTGGAAGGCATTTCCACGAGAGGACCACGATATAGCGCCAAAGGAACTGGAAGGCATTTCCACGAGAAGACCACGATATAGCGCCAAAGGAACTGGAAGGCATTTCCACGAGAAGACCACGATATAGCGCCAAAGGAACTGGAAGGCATTTCCACGAGAAGACCACGATATAGCGCCAAAGGAACTGGAAGGCATTTCCACGAGAGGACCACGATATAACGCCAAAGGAACTGGAAGGCATTTCCACGAGAAGACCACGATATAGCGTCAAAGGAACTGGAAGGCATTTCCACGAGAGGACCACGATATAGCGCCAAAGGAACTGGAAGGCATTTCCACGACAGGACCACGATATAACGCCAAAGGAACTGGAAGGCATTTCCACGAGAAGACCACGATATAGCGTCAAAGGAACTGGAAGGCATTTCCACGAGAAGACCACGATATAGCGCCAAAGGAACTGGAAGGCATTTCCACGAGAGGACCACGATATAGCGCCAAAGGAACTGGAAGGCATTTCCACGAGACGACCACGATATAACGCCAAAGGAACTGGAAGGCATTTCCTAAGACGGAGTAAGTCAGAGGAGAATAGAGTAAACTGCATAATGTGGAGCTTCGTAATACTTACTGTTCATAAAGTAACATTAGACTGATCAAAACATAGATGATGAGAGGTCATGTAGCACGCAAAGGAAAAAAAAAGTGCATATAAAGATTTGATAGGAAGGCCCAGACATAAACTGGATTATAATATTAAAATTAAGCTTCAATATCATGTCCCTGGATGGGATTCATCTGACTCAGAAGAACAATCAGTGGCGGCTCTTATAAACATGGTAACCGACTGAAAAAATTCCCTAAAGTGCTGGAAATTTCGTAACCAGTTAAGCAACTATTAGCTTCTCAAGACGGCACTTGTCCATGGAGTTATTCACTCATATTCCATTTTTTTTTCTTAATTTAATTTTTGTGTACTTAATTTTATTTCCCTCTCAGTCCCCCACCATTAGTCTACCCGGCACATGTATAGAAATATTGCCTGTGTTTATTCTGAGACACACAAAACACACACACACACATGCCGTGTGGACAAAATAAAATTCGTCCTAATGTTGACATACGTAAATGGCACATGCTGTAACTACTCTTTTAAAGGTTTAAGTCACTGAGATATATTCCAGTACCGTAACTGTGTACAAAGTCTGCATTTAAACCCTTTCGGGTTAAACATCCAGCACGTTAAGTTAGGTACTGCTGAGGTCTCGATGTTATGTTCTTGTAAATAAATGAAAGCACAGTTCGTGACTGCCGCTGCCCGGCCAGTGATGTAGAACTGCTCCCTGGAGACTCGTGGTCAAAATCACAAACTATATTAAGCTAAATGAAAGCCACAGACCTCACCTATATACCTTTTGACCCTAGGGACCACAAGCGGTATGAAATATTGCCATTTCAGCGTACGAAATACACATACATACATTATACATACATACACATACGTGTTTAATTAGCTCTACCGAACAAGCACAAGGGTCTGTTGTCCCCCCGGGACATCCTTGCTTGCCTTGTTACCATCAAAACAGTCTATATATAATATATATATATGCGTATTAGCTGAAATTTTAAACAAAAAGACACCGAAATTAATGAACAAATATTCACTCAACTAAACAACCCCGATTAAGTGGGTCTCGGACTCCACGACATGCTGAGAATTCAAGGCACGGCCTGCAGATATGAAAGCCAATTGCGAATACAGCATATTCAGTAAATAGCAGACAGCTGACAAGGGGTGGTCTTCCATAATGGAGTTGGGCGAGGCTCTAATAACTCACCGTAGAGAAAGAGGCGATTTAACGAAGCTACATGGAGTCTGAGACTTGGACGAATTATTTGGTAAAGCCTGCGGAACGAAGAGCCCGAGAATAAGTAAGGGTGGAGTGAAGGCATGGCTCCACGCATCCTTAACCTCACTAATATATAAAGACGAGTGGTCAGTTTCGCGGCCCGGCAGCTTTACCCCGGTTCCCACTTAATTGTAGGTTGGGTGGGCCCCCAGAGACGATTTGGGCGCGTAGGAAAACGAAAATTCTCGTTACCTGACTAAGAATCAAATTCAGAATATATCTGAGAAGAACATTTGGTGCAAGGAGAGAAGAAGGAAGAGGAGATCGGAGAAAACTACGTAGTAAGGAGCTTCATAACTTACACACCTCTCCCAGTATTACTATAGTGACAAAATAAAGAAGAATGGCTAAAGGGCAAGAGAAAACAAACACAAAATCGGTTTTGGTGGGGAAATCTGTAGGGAAAAAAACACCTTGGAAAACCTAGACATAGATGCGCGGACATCACTTGCAAAATTGATTTAATAAATTGGATGGGAGGATGTGTACTGAATTCATCTGTCTCGGTAGCCAGTGGCGGGCCGTTTGAAACAGCCGAATGAACGTAAGGTTTACCAAAAATGCGGGAAATTTCTTTCCTAGCTAAGGAAATGTTAGCTTCTTAGGAAAGACTCTGTTTTATGCACCTAGTTAGGGTCAGAGAATGATAATTCAAATCACATCCAAAACCCACCGCAATACTTGAACTTCGCTTTACAAGCGTGGCCACCGTACATATTGGCAATTTACATCGCAAGCTGCGTAACATGTTTGAGCTTTCTGTGAGGACCGCAGTAGAAAACTGAAAGCATAATATTAAAGTTTATATAGAGGCCGATATTACAAAAGCTTCTGAAAACACAGTTTGCTTACTTCGACTGTATCGCCTTTGATAGTAGACAACGTCTTAGACAAGAGTGTAATGCAGGGTAATCTAATATTGAATGAATATTCGAGTAAGATAAAATTAACGGAATTTATCAATTTATTGACTAACAGCTACTCGAAAATGCTTCAACTCCGCGCAGTTATTATATAATTTCAGCACATCAGCCCATCAAAGAAGCAAACTAGCCTTAATTATAGTTAAAGATGTAGCTCGTACCGCGCAGTAAACCCCGTTTCGGTTATAAAAAAACAGTCATTTCATCTCACGATAATTCATTCCCCTTGTGTTAACAGTAAATTAAAAGTACAAAATATTCAGCCCAAACAAAACTATTTCTCAAGCAAATCAGCTAAATGTTTCGGCAAAAATATATAGCCATCATCAGGCTGATTACGAAAACAAAAAGGAGGGGAAAAAAGAGACTGCATATGTCTTTATGTTATACATATTATATGACATTATATTGTTAGGTTTGAGTACTCAAACCCATACAGATGTGAATTTTTTCCTCCGCGTATCGTAATCAGACTGATGGTGGCTAGATATGTTGGCCGACACACGTAGCTGATTTGCTTGAGAAATAAATAGTTGTGTTTACACTAAATTTTTTTTACCTTTAATTTCAATCAATCAGTGCTGTATACGGAAATAGTCGCTGTTTGTTCTGAGATCCACACAAAACACATAAATACACTGTGTGGGCAGAACGTAGAATTGTTGAATGTTAAACGTGGTGGTACATATAGTAACCACTGGGCTTTAAAGTGTTAATATACATTGTACATAAATACAGTTCGTACCGCGCAGTAAACACACTCCGTCTCAGTTATACAAACCAGTCAGTTAATGTTGTACAGTGAAATAATCGCTGTTTGTTCTGAGATCCACACAAAACACATAAATACAGTCCGTACCGCGCAGTAAACACACTCCGTCTCAGTTATACAAACCAGTCAGTTAATGTTGTACAGTGAAATAATCGCTGTTTGTTCTGAGATCCACACAAAACACATAAATACAGTCCGTACCGCGCAGTAAACACACTCCGTCTCAGTTATACAAACCAGTCAGTTAATGCTGTACAGTGAAATAATCGCTGTTTGTTCTGAGATCCACACAAAACACATAAATACAGTCCGTACCGCGCAGTAAACACACTCCGTCTCAGTTATACAAACCAGTCAGTTAATGCTGTACAGTGAAATAATCGCTGTTTGTTCTGAGATCCACACAAAACACATAAATACAGTCCGTACCGCGCAGTAAACACACTCCGTCTCAGTTATACAAACCAGTCAGTTAATGTTGTACAGTGAAATAATCGCTGTTTGTTCTGAGATCCACACAAAACACATAAATACAGTCCGTACCGCGCAGTAAACACACTCCGTCTCAGTTATACAAACCAGCCAGTTAATGTTGTACAGTGAAATAATCGCTGTTTGTTCTGAGATCCACACAAAACACATAAATACAGTCCGTACCGCGCACTAAACACACTCCGTCTCAGTTATACAAACCAGTCAGTTAATGTTGTACAGTGAAATAATCGCTGTTTGTTCTGAGATCCACACAAAACACATAAATACAGTTCGTACCGCGCAGTAAACACACTCCGTCTCAGTTATACAAACCAATCAGTTAATGCTGTACAGTGAAATAATCGCTGTTTGTTCTGAGATCCACACAAAACACATAAATACACTGTGTGGGCAGAACGCAGAAATTGTGAATGTTAAACCTGGTGGTACGTAAAGTAACCACTGTCTTAAAGGGGGGGGGGCGATAAAGTCGCTATAAGCTTGGAGCATCTCATCACGGTACAAACCACTTAAGAAGCCTGCAAAGTGATTATAACTGTGGGATGACAATGCATTGTTAGGGGCGCGTCAGCAACCCGCTGAGAGAAGAGGTTAAAACATCCGACTGTCGGATCTCAACCACCACAGCCCGACTCAAAACAGATACGCCGTACCATGGCCATAGGCTCATAGTAGAGTCAGAATATGTGACGACATGGCGAGCTTAAAAACATACTACTCTATTACAATAATCCAACAGAGGAGAAAAATTAATAGGCCATCAGCAATTCAAGAAACCCAAAGCTTTTTTTGCGCGCTCAAAAAGTTTCAAAAAGCGCCTAAGAGCTTCATCATGTCTGTCCGTCCGTCTGTCTCTCTCCGCAAGTATCAACTCGGCTCCCACTGGACGGATTCTCTTGAAATTTTATATCGGAGATCTTTAAGGAAATCTACCGAGAAATTCCAATTTTGCCCCTGTAATTGAGGTTAGCTCTATCTAAGGGACCGAACACAGTAGGTGTCTCCCTCCCCCTTCACCTGAGGACGGAAGCAGATCCAGTTTCCGAAAAGTCGTGTTGTCTAATTATTTTAGATTTCCGGGCGATGGGCAAAGTCCAGAAACCCATTAGTTCTCGGTACTTTGGGTTAACATGTAAAGTAAATTTCACCCTAGAACACGCCATGAAGGCCCAGAGCGGGAGTAGACGTATAATTCTACTCTTTCCTTAACCTCGGCGCTAGATGGGGGTGGGTGGTAACTCAAAGCCCCGGCCGCTTTACCCCGGGAATGACCGGGTACCCATTGTAGAGGAGGTTGAGTAGGCCCCAGGGCAGGTCTGGACGGGTGCTGAAAATCTCGTCCCCATGGGTTAACATATAGATACAATAACTCAATTAATACAGCCCTTTTCCGAAACCAATCTCCTTACTTATCAGCAGCAACGCCTATTATCTGTCCAGCTGCGCTAAGGTCTCCCTTACATTACCAAAACTTTATGTGCATTCTCGTTCTTCCCACAACCCTTAAACTGATCACCCTAACTGAATCAGTGCAGCGTTCATAAAGTTCTCTCACCCTCGTGTTACTTCCCGCACGTGGACCCCAAACATTCTTGTCAGCATCCTGTTCCCAAATATATTGCATCTATGTTCCTACTTCACCGAGAAAGACCAATTTTCAGAGCCACACAAAGGAAGGCAAGCCTTATAAAATTCCGGTTTTTACATATTTCATTCGCTACGTTTCTAAATAACAGACGCCAACACACAATATTCCGAAATGTGTGGTAGCAAATATTCCTTGAATTTAATACGCTCTAAAATTTATTCCTGAATACAATTTCGGTCTCCTATGCATGCAGTTTCCATCTCTACATGCATACCCTACGGCTAGTCCTCCGAAAATGAATACAGACCATAATTTCGTAATACTTTAAGAAATGTGACGTAATGGGTGTATCACAGTAAAAACAGACAAAGCAGTGTATAGAATTGTGGTTGGAAGAAAGAACTGTTGCAGAAGTCACAAAGCCATGTGAAGTGTTCAGAGGATCTTAACAAAAGATTGCTGTAGTGGGGAACGGGTTAAGAGACAAATAATGATGCACATGAAGAGACTAAGTAGTGGTGCGGTAGGGGATCGCTGCAAGTTCAACTGAATTCAGAAAACAAGTGAACGAAAAATACGTTGAAATACAACCAAATATAGTATTCTTGGCAGATAATTAACTGATACAGTCTGGCAAAGCATTGAGTTCACCTGCGATGGTGGCGATAAAATCGGATTTTGGGACTAAGAAAACAGGTACAGTTACGTATCAAACGCCTAGTGGACATAGTGGAGAGCTGTATGTTATATATATACCGCGCATTTTGATAATAATTAATTTAATTTCAATCCAACAAATACATAATAACCATAGGACGGTTATCAACACAGCAAAAGGACAAGACCAAATGTGATCGAACAATTAGTGTACATAGCGAGCTGTCTAACAATTAGTGTACATAGCGAGCTGTCTAACAATTATTGTACATAGGGAGCTGTCTAACAATTAGTGTACATAGCGAGCTGTCAAACAATTAGTGTACATAGCGAGCTGTCTAACAATTAGTGTACATAGCGAGCTGTCTAACAATTAGTGTACATAGCGAGCTGTCTAACAATTAGTGTACATAGCGAGCTGTCTAACAATTAGTGTACATAGCGAGCTGTCAAACAATTAGTGTACATAGCGAGCTGTCTAACAATTAGTGTACATAGCGAGCTGTCTAACAATTAGTGTACATAGCGAGCTGTCTAACAATTAGTGTACATAGCGAGCTGTCTAACAATTAGTGTACATAGCGAGCTGTCTAACAATTAGTGTACATAGCGAGCTGTCTAACAATTAGTGTACATAGCGAGCTGTCTAACAATTAGTGTACATAGCGAGCTGTCTAACAATTAGTGTACATAGCGAGCTGTCTAACAATTAGTGTACATAGCGAGCTGTCTAACAATTAGTGTACATAGCGAGCTGTCTAACAATTAGTGTACATAGCGAGCTGTCTAACAATTATTAAGTGTACATAAAGCGAGCTGTCAAACAATTAGTGTACATAGCGAGCTGTCTAACATTAGTGTACATAGCGAGCTGTCTAACAATTAGTGTACATAGCGAGCTGTCTAACAATTAGTGTACAATAGCGAGCTGTCTAACAATTAGTGTACATAGCGAGCTGTCTAACAATTAGTGTACATAGCGAGCTGTCAAACAATTAGTGTACATAGCGAGCTGTCTAACAATTAGTGTACATAGCGAGCTGTCTAACAATTAGTGTATATAGCGAGCTGTCAAACAATTAGTGTACATAGCGAGCTGTCTAACAATTAGTGTACATAGCGAGCTGTCTAACAATTAGTGTACATAGCGAGCTGTCAAACAATTAGTGTACATAGCGAGCTGTCTAACAATTAGTGTACATAGCGACTGTCTAACAATTAGTGTACATAGCGAGCTGTCTAACAATTAGTGTACATAGCGAGCTGTCTAACAATTAGTGTACATAGCGAGCTGTCTAACAATTAGTGTACATAGCGAGCTGTCTAACAATTAGTGTACATAGCGAGCTGTCTAACAATTAGTGTAATAGCGAGCTGTCAAACAATTAGTGTAATATGCGAGCTGTCAAACAATTAGTGTAATAGCGAGCTGTCAAACAATTAGTGTACATAGCGAGCTGTCTAACAATTAGTGTACATAGCGAGCTGTCTAACAATTAGTGTACATAGCGAGCTGTCTAACAATTAGTGTACATAGCGAGCTGTCTAACAATTAGTGTACATAGCGAGCTGTCTAACAATTAGTGTACATAGCGAGCTGTCTAACAATTAGTGTACATAGCGAGCTGTCTAACAATTAGTGTACATAGCGAGCTGTCTAACAATTAGTGTACATAGCGAGCTGTCTAACAATTAGTGTACATAGCGAGCTGTCTAACAATTAGTGTACATAGCGAGCTGTCTAACAATTAGTGTACATAGCGAGCTGTCTAACAATTAGTGTACATAGCGAGCTGTCTAACAATTAGTGTACATAGCGAGCTGTCTAACAATTAGTGTAATAGCGAGCTGTCTAACAATTAGTGTAATAGCGAGCTGTCAAACAATTAGTGTACATAGCGAGCTGTCTAACAATTAGTGTACATAGCGAGCTGTCTAACAATTAGTGTACATAGCGAGCTGTCTAACAATTAGTGTACATAGCGAGCTGTCTAACAATTATGTACTAGCGACTGTCTAACATTAGTGTACATAGCGAGCTGTCTAACAATTAGTGTACATAGCGAGCTGTCTAACAATTAGTGTACATAGCGACTGTCTAACAATTAGTGTACATAGCGAGCTGTCTAACAATTAGTGTACATAGCGAGCTGTCTAACAATTAGTGTACATAGCGAGCTGTCTAACAATTAGTGTACATAGCGAGCTGTCTAACAATTAGTGTACATAGCGAACTGTCTAACACAATTTTAATATCTTTTAGTATTTTATACTACAACAAATGATTAGTTTATAACAAAAAAAAACACTGAAGAAAAATAAGTTAACTAATACGAACACAAAGACAAGTGATAATTAGTGCTGATGGCTTACAGTAATTATGTACTGTGAAAGTGAGTGACAAACAGTTGGATGTATTGAAGATTGTGAAATGTCGACGACCCCCCTGAGGATGGCACAGGGTATGCCGAAACATATGTAGGGGCAAGAAATCATTGAAAGAAAGAGTAATGCATTTGTTGGATTGAAATAAAATTAATTACAGTGGACATCGTTATTTTGGAACGTGAAGTACGCGAACCGGGATAGCTCAGCCAGCATAGTGACTACTTTACGGTGTGGAGGTCAGAGAAATCTTTGTTCGATTTCCGGCAAGGGCAAGAGGTTTATAGCTCAGTTGGTATAGTTACTAGGTCACGAGCTGGAGGTAAGAGGAAACATAATTCCATTGCCACCGGGAACCACCCAATCCTCGTATTCAGAGAGTACTTGGGGCGCTTTCGGGGGGGGGGGGGGGGGGTAAAATGGCCGGGCATGAAGCTGACCACTCATAGTGTTGAGATTAAGAATCTAAATCCTCTCACCCATACACCTTTATTACGTAAACAGAGACGACTTTAACCTCTGTTGAAGGAATTTATAAAATTATCTTCCCTTCTAACTTCGCGAAAATCTAATGTTACTGTAAACTGGTCGCTTAGTTTGTTGTTTGTCCCTGTCGCTCCAACGCGGAGCATAGGGGCCTCCTTTCGGAGGTTTCTATGGTCATGTGCGTTGATGTAGTGAGTGAACAGCCCACTGACCGCACAATCCAGAGCCATCTGGCAGGCAGTCAGGAGACTTGGGTGAGAAATGGCCGCTGAATTTTGCTTACAAGCTAACCCGTAAGGTTCTTTTACATGCCGTAAATCTACGACATGGGACCGACGGCTTTACTTCCCCTACGGATTTTTATCACCCTTAAAAATCCATCGCCCTCGGTCGGGATCGAACCCGCGAACCTTGGCTCCAGTGGCGAGCACGCTAACCAATAGTCTACCGAAGGCGACGGTCGCTTAGTTTGGCCTCGCAATATTCTAATTTCAGACACACTGTATAAACTTCAGGAATCGTGCAGCCCTAACGGAAGTGGCTATGTACAGGAAGTGCATATAGCGACAGGCATGATAATTCTGTATCTCACAGTGACTATACTACCTCTGCGTTCACAGTATTTTGCACTGCAAAAAAAAAAATTTATCTACTATATGTGGGAAATTGTAACACGTCCGTGTGTCAAATCGTTTAAGTAATTATGACAAGGTTTTAGGCGCGTTCGCAAAATTGCGTAAAAGCGACGATTAGCTTCGTCATGGCTGTCTATCCGTCTGTCCGTCCACATGGAAAAATTCGGCTCCCCCTGTCCAGGTTTCATGAAATTCGATATTTGAGAATTTTTGTAAAAATCTGTTGACAAAATTCAGGATTTATTACAATGTGACAACAATAACGTACTTTACATCAAGACCTAAGCACATTTATGATAATATCTCGCTGAATTCTTTTTAGAATGAGAAATATTTCAGATAAAAGTTGTAGAGAAATTCTAAACACACATTTTATATTCAATAACTTTTTTCCGCAAATCGTGTCATTTATGAGATAATGTGGGAATTATGGTACAGCCAGACAGGCCACAGATGGCAATATAATACGGCGCATGCGCTTGCATCCTGTATAACTAAGGCTACAGACACAAACTCAGAATATGTAATACTTATTGCTTTTCCACTGCAACAATGGTTACGCGAACGCACCTCAACTTTACGTTACACGTACACTGCCTGTCTTATTCTGTTTACGAAAGATATTAATGTCTGATGACTTGATTGCTAATTAAAAGATGTGCTAAAAATTATTGAATATCAGAGAATTCTGAAAGCATTGTGAAGCTGTGGACCGAAACGTCATGGAAAAAATTTGAATTTACAGGGTGTTTAAAAAAAAGAGGTTTACAAACTTTGAAAAATATACAAATTTATACAGAGGACATACACAAAGTTTCGAACTGTCATAAGGTAGAAACAAATGTACAAACTATCCAATACGGTTTACTCTGTGCAACACGACATAGGCTGTTTTCAAAATGTATTTCCTGCTTTCATAAAACATTAAATTTAACCATACATTGCTCCAGCTTTGTTCCGGATGACAAACTTCAAAGTATGGTCGCAGTAATCTCCCTCATTTCATTTAAAACCAATGTAATATACAGGGCATACACAAATGAATGGTGCGGTTTTAATAGTGTTCACTACTAAAACCGCACCATTCTTTTGTGTATGCCCTGTATAGCACTATTAATATCCAAATTTTGGCTACCAAATACCTACCACATGACTGCGCCCAGTTTAAAACTTCTGTTCGGCATTCAGACGGTTTTGATGGACTGAATATTTGTCACAACAGGATAACGATACGAGATTTGCGGTGCTCACAGCGGACTGCTTGACTATAAAGAAAAATTACGATCCTCCGAAACGTCGGGAACTACTCGCCTACCGACACAACGTCAAACCCAGAAGACCTCCATCTTCAGGGCAGCAATACATTTCGTAATCGGTACGAAACATTTCTGCATCCACTGTATTGTTAAGTGGGCCGGGATAGCTCAGTCGCTACGGACTGGACGACACAACACGTAGTTAATCGTGCTGGCCTATAATCCTTTGTCAGAATGACTCCCTGATGATGGCACATCGGTGCCGAAACATGTCGGAGTTTATAAAGTGTTTTATATTTCTGAATTTATTTTATTAAGTGCATAAGTTGCTTAATGTATTAATTATAAGAATATTTTTTTTTGCAATGGCTCGAGAGCCCCTTGAGGGGCCTAGACCACCTCATTTTTCGAGCTTCAAGATCACACTCAGACACACCACACTCGGTAGGATCCTCTGGACGAGTGATCAGCCCGTCGCAGAGACCTCTACTTGACAACACACAACACTCACAACAGACAGACATCCATGACCCCGGTGGGATTCGAACCCGCAATCCCAGTAAGCGAGCGGCCGTAGACCACGCCTTAGACCGCACGGCCACTGGGATCGGCGTTATAAGAATATGCACGGTATGAATAACATAAATATATCATAAATATTATTTTTACAGGCAAATTGAGCGAGCCGCAGACAGTGAGGTACGCGAGCCACGTTGTGTCGACCCCAGCCATATAATAATAAATTAAAAGTGCTTGTAATGCAGTAGCAGCAGCAAGCCGACTCCGATGGCCTCAGTAACGTTATTTGCGAAACACGTAACACCGACTCTAGCACAGACAACACTGAAGATGACGCCGATGCGGGCGTCGAAAGGAGTTATTGGGTCATAACTCTTACCATTAAGGGCTGCCGGGGTTTGATAGACACTTATACGTTCTACGAAGCTAAGTAGTACGTAAATGTTAAAGAAACGGATCTTCGACGGACACAGTGAAGCAGAAAGGAGAGAAGTGGTTACTAAAACGAAACAACAAAATTCATACAGCAACATTCTTTATTACCAAACCCCCCCCCCCCCCCCCCCGACCTCGCGAGTCTCATATCCGTGCTCATATTTTGATGACGTCAAAAGGTAGTGATCCATCGCGCATGCGTAATGTGGCAAAATGTCCCGACTAAATCGAACTCTCCTGACCCACACTGAATTTCGAACGCGAAACGCCGTGTCCAAAAGTGCGCACCGCATAAAAAAAGGGGACTGAATGCATTAACCATTTAAAAAGCCAGTGGTAATTATACTCACCACTACGTTAAAATATATTTAGAAAAAAAAAACTCCACGTTTTGTCACATGGTGTATTTATGTGTTTCGTGCGAGTCACACAACGAACAGCGATTACACCTCTACACAGAATTAAACATGTTGGTCTTTATAATGGACAGAAGGCTTGTTCTCTGTGAGGTACGTAAGTAGATAAAAACAGGAACCAATCATTACACGGCTGAGACCACGTTCTTTGAATTTGAAGTCATACGTCCGGGGATTTATATTAAGAAATAATTTTTAACATTAGAGGTTCGTGGAACTTCAAGCAAAGTAGTGTGGTAGAAACGTACGGACGTTTCGGACAGTCCCAATATTCAGTATAGAAGAGCCTTTTTCCAAGTCTCCAAAAACAAAAAGTATACATAACTTTTTCAGTTTCACATTCTTCTCGTAACTTATCATATAAAGGCACACCGCCTGACCGAGTTCATAGTATAATGACACCGTATATATTATCAGTTATTAATATTTTGCAGATTTCGAATGGCAACACAAAAACATCATTCTTAATCATTTACAGACTAAAATTAACCTGAATAATATTTAAAGATCCAGTCCGTACCGCGCAGTAAACACACTCCGTCTCAGTTATACAAATCAGTCAGTTAATGTTGTACAGTGAAATAATCGCTGTTTGTTCTGAGATCCACACAAAACACATAAATACAGTCCGTACCGCGCAGTAAACACACTCCGTCATAGTTATACAAACCATCAGTTAATGTTGTACAGTGAAATAATCGCTGTTTGTTCTGAGATCCACACAAAACACATAATACAGTCCGTACCGCGCAGTAAACACACTCCGTCTCAGTTATACAAACCAGTCAGTTAATGTTGTACAGTGAAATAATCGCTGTTTGTTCTGAGATCCACACAAAACACATAAATACAGTCCGTACCGCGCAGTAAACACACTCCGTCTCAGTTAACAAACCATCAGTTAATGTTGTCAGTGAAATAACGCTGTTTTTCTGAGATCCACACAAAACACATAAATACAGTCCGTACGCGCAGTAAACACACTCCGTCATAGTTAACAAACCAGTCAGTTAATGTTTACAGTGAAATAATCGCTGTTTGTTCTGAGATCCACACAAAACACATAAATACAGTCCGTACCGCGCAGTAAACACACTCCGTCTCAGTTATACAAACCAGTCAGTTAATGTTGTACAGTGAAATAATCGCTGTTTGTTCTGAGATCCACACAAAACACATAAATACAGTCCGTACCGCGCAGTAAACACACTCCGTCTCAGTTATACAAACCAGTCAGTTAATGTTGTACAGTGAAATAATCGCTGTTTGTTCTGAGATCCACACAAAACACATAAATACAGTCCGTACCGCGCAGTAAACACACTCCGTCTCAGTTATACAAACCAGTCAGTTAATGCTGTACAGTGAAATAATCGCTGTTTGTTCTGAGATCCACACAAAACACATAAATACAGCCCGTACCGCGCAGTAAACACTCCGTCTCAGTTATACAAACCAGTCAGTTAATGTTGTACAGTGAAATAATCGCTGTTTGTTCTGAGATCCACACAAAACACATAAATACAGTCCGTACCGCGCAGTAAACACACTCCGTCTCAGTTATAAAACCAGTCACTTAATGCTGTACAGTGAAATAATCGTTGTTTGTTCTGAGATCCACACAAAACACATAAATACAGTCCGTACCGCGCAGTAAACACACTCCGTCTCAGTTATACAAACCAGTCAGTTAATGCTGTACAGTGAAATAATCGCTGTTTGTTCTGAGATCCACACAAAACACATAAATACAGCCCGTACCGCGCACTAAACACTCCGTCTCAGTTATACAAACCAGTCAGTTAATGTTGTACAGTGAAATATCGCTGTTTGTTCTGAGATCCACACAAAACACATAAATACAGTCCGTACCGCGCAGTAAACACACTCCGTCTCAGTTATAGAAACCAGTCAGTTAATGTTGTACAGTGAAATAATCGCTGTTTGTTCTGAGATCCACACAAAACACATAAATACAGTCCGTACCGCGCAGTAAACACACTCCGTCTCAGTTATACAAACCAGTCAGTTAATGCTGTACAGTGAAATAATCGCTGTTTGTTCTGAGATCCACACAAAACACATAAATACAGTCCGTACCGCGCAGTAAACACACTCCGTCTCAGTTATACAAACCAGTCACTTAATGCTGTACAGTGAAATAATCGCTGTTTGTTCTGAGATCCACACAAAACACATAAATACACTGTGTGGGCAGAACGTAGAATTTGTGAATGTTAAACATGGTGGTACATATAGTAACCACTGGGCCTAAAAGGGTTAATGATGTTCTGAAGAGAACACAATGATACTCAGTTGCTCCGCGAACTGAGAAATTTTGAGAAACATTAAACATTAAGGAAAAAGGGTAATTAGAATATAAAACAATGATATAAAAATATGCAATGGCGTGTGTGGCTGTGTACTGGAATAACAAAGAAAATAACACAAAGGGTCTAGGATAAGAAAGAGACATGTAAAGCAGCAGACAGATTAATTATTTAATTGTAAATACATGAAGACTTAAGATAAGCGATGTGTACTGAAGAAAACCTGGCGTTAGCAGTCACGTCCACTGTAAAGATTCATGTATGTATGTACCTGAGACTTAACAAACAAATAATCATTCGTGATAGTACCAGCTGTTCACAAACATTTGTGCCCATTACCCAAAATTATAAATTACTTTCGCCTTTCGACCCCAAGAGTACCAGTACCAGTACCAGTACGCTATAAATTACCATACATTTATATTACATATCAAAAACAAGATAAAAGTCGGACACAGTCATTCAATTTCTTCAAATTTTATTTTCTCATAAATAAAATTAATTGCCAAATACAGAAACCTGCAAGATATATTTCATGGTCGAAGCCCTGGGTCTGAAAATCCTTGGAACAAAACCTAGTAGCAGGTACCCCTGAAACGTCTGTACTCTTGCGCCAGTGACATGCTGGAAGCCCAGACTGTACTTCGCGTCTCACACACCGCACAAAAACAAAACAAAACAAAACACGCTGTGTGCATACAGTAAGTACTGACGTAGCTGCAGTACAATTTATTTATTTGTGTCATTCTGAGCTACATCGACATTCAAACAAAACACTGCACAGAGAACTTCCGGTCCGGCTTATCGTTTGTAAACGAGGCCACTACATCCGGCTGTTATACAGTGTTGTCTCTTATCACGAACCCTAAATGATTTTTTCCTCATATAATCAAAATCCACAAGGGTGTTAATGAACAAACTGCAGGAAGTGGAACCTGTATTTAGCTGGAAACGCGAGTTGTGGGAATATTTAACATAAAAACCATTAAAAAGTACATATTTTGTGTGATAATTGTCCAGAATTATGTAAAGGGTCCTTATTTACTGGGTTCGTTCTTAAATAAATTATACTTAAGTAATTGCTTATTTATTATAACAATTTTTTACTGAGTTTGTGATTAAATAAATTATACTTAAGTAATAGCTTATTTATTATAACAATTTTTTTATTGGGTTTGTTCTTAAATAAATTATACTTAAGTAATATTTATTATAACAATTTTTTTTACTGAGTTTGTGCTTAAATAAATTATACTTAAGTAATTGTTTATTTATTATAAAAAATGTTTACAGGGTTAGATCTTCAATAAATTATGCTTAAGTAATTGCTTATTTATTATAACAATTTTTTTTACTGAGTTTGTGCTTAAATAAATTATACTTAAATAATAGCTTATTTATTATAACAATTTTTTTATTGGGTTTGTTCTTAAATAAATTATACTTAAGTAATATTTATTATAACAATTTTTTTACTGAGTTTGTGCTTAAATAAATTATACTTAAGTAATTGTTTATTTATTATAAAAAATGTTTACAGGGTTAGATCTTCAATAAATTATGCTTAAGTAATTGCTTATTTATTATAACAATTTTTTTTACTGAGTTTGTGCTTAAATAAATTATACTTAAATAATAGCTTATTTATTATAACAATTTTTTTATTGGGTTTGTTCTTAAATAAATTATACTTAAGTAATATTTATTATAACAATTTTTTTACTGAGTTTGTGCTTAAATAAATTATACTTAAGTAATAGCTTATTTATTATAACAATTTTTTATTGGGTTTGTTCTTAAATAAATTATACTTAAGTAATAGCTTATTTATTATAACAATTTTTTTATTGGGTTTGTTCTTAAATAAATTATACTTAAGTAATATTTATTATAACAATTTTTTTTACTGAGTTTGTGCTTAAATAAATTATACTTAAGTAATTGTTTATTTATTATAAAAAATGTTTACAGGGTTAGATCTTCAATAAATTATGCTTAAGTAATTGCTTATTTATTATAACAATTTTTTTTACTGAGTTTGTGCTTAAATAAATTATACTTAAATAATAGCTTATTTATTATAACAATTTTTTTATTGGGTTTGTTCTTAAATAAATTATACTTAAGTAATATTTATTATAACAATTTTTTTACTGAGTTTGTGCTTAAATAAATTATACTTAAGTAATTGTTTATTTATTATAAAAAATGTTTACAGGGTTAGATCTTCAATAAATTATGCTTAAGTAATTGCTTATTTATTATAACAATTTTTTTTACTGAGTTTGTGCTTAAATAAATTATACTTAAATAATAGCTTATTTATTATAACAATTTTTTTATTGGGTTTGTTCTTAAATAAATTATACTTAAGTAATATTTATTATAACAATTTTTTTACTGAGTTTGTGCTTAAATAAATTATACTTAAGTAATAGCTTATTTATTATAACAATTTTTTATTGGGTTTGTTCTTAAATAAATTATACTTAAGTAATAGCTTATTTATTATAACAATTTTTACTGGGTTTGTGCTTAAATAAATTATACTTAAGTAATAGCTTATTTATTATAACAATTTTTTATTGGGTTTGTTCTTAAATAAATTATACTTAAGTAATAGCTTATTTATTATAACAATTTTTTATTGGGTTTGTTCTTAAATAAATTATACTTAAGTAATAGCTTATTTATTATAACAATTTTTTATTGGGTTTGTGCTTAAATAAATTATACTTAAATAATAGCTTATTTATTATAACAATTTTTTTACTGGGATTGTGCTTAAATAAATTATACTTAAATAATAGCTTATTTATTATAACAATTTTTTTATTGGGTTTGTTCTTAAATAAATTATACTTAAGTAATATTTATTATAACAATTTTTATTGGGTTTGTTCTTAAATAAATTATACTTCAGTAGTAGCTTATTTATTATAACAACTTTATCAACACATATTCCCGTTGACCAATTCAATGCAGTTACTCTGCCTAACGATAACTTTATGAATTAAATGGTTGCCAAGCGACAAAATATGAATTCACTACAGAATGGGTAATGTTTGCTGAACAACCAGAAGCAGTAAGCAAGATAAATGGCAAACATTACACGAAATAGTGACACAATTATATATTGCAACATTTGCCTGGAAAGACTGAATGAAATTGCCTGAAACTCAGCTATAATAATCAGCATCCATTACACAATTGAACAGCAGACCCCCCCCCCCCCCCACCCCCGTTAATACTGAACAGCTCTGCCATCCAATGATGTTTAACAATTATAATACAGACTGTTTCAAAATCACCTGATCTGTAATATTTGTATATTCACGGATTAGAAACGTTCCTATGCGAACTTACAGTCATTTTCAAATAATCTCCTCCCTTTATCATCACGTCACTTCGACTCGGTAAACACGCGAACTCTAGGAACTGTCGCCATTTTGTACGCATGGTTTAACCACTTTCATTTCTACGCATCTATTTCGTTATTACTCAGTATCTACTCTGCTTTCTTGTACCTTCGCTTCATTTGCCAACTCGCTACATCCTAGCGACACTTCTTAAATATTCGTTTCCACTGTTTAAATTTCGAGCAATTTTATTCATCCTAATCTGTTTCACTGCATATAATGTCTGTGCAATGTCTGTACCTTCAAACACAAAGTGTGTGCAATGTCTGTACCTTCAAACACAAAAGTGTGTGCAATGTCTGTACCTTCAAACATAAAAGTGTGTGCATGTCTATACCTTCAACACAAATGTGTGCAATGTCTGTACCTTCGAAACAAAAGTGTGTACAATGTCTGTACCTTCAAACACAAAAGTGTGTGCAATGTCTGTAACTTCAAACACAAAAGTGTGTGCAATGTCTGTACCTTCAACACAAAAGTGTGTGCAATGTCTGTACCTTCAAACACAAAAGTGTGTGCAATGTCTGTACCTTCAACACAAAAGTGTGTGCAATGTCTGTACCTTCAAACACAAAAGTGTGTGCAATGTATGTACCTTCAAACATAAAAGTGTGTGCAATGTCTGTACCTTCAAACACAAAAGTGTGTGCAATGTCTGTACCTTCAAACACAAAAGTGTGTGCAATGTCTGTACCTTCAAACACAAAAGTGTGTGCAATGTATGTACCTTCAAACACAAAAGTGTGTGCATTCTGTACTTCAACACAAAGTGTGTGCAATGTCTGTACCTTCAAACATAAAAGTGTGTGCAATGTCTGTACCTTCAAACACAAAAGTGTGTGCAATGTCTGTACCTTCAAACACAAAAGTGTGTGCAATGTCTGTACCTTCAAACATAAAAGTGTGTGCAATGTCTGTACCTTCAAACACAAAAGTGTGTGCAATGTATGTACCTTCAAACATAAAAGTGTGTGCAATGTCTGTACCTTCAAACACAAAAGTGTGTACAATGTCTGTACCTTCAAACACAAAAGTGTGTGCAATGTCTGTACCTTCAAACACAAAAGTGTGTGCAATGTATGTACCTTCAAACACAAAAGTGTGTGCAATGTCTGTACCTTCAAACACAAAAGTGTGTGCAATGTCTGTACCTTCAAACACAAAAGTGTGTGCAATGTCTGTACCTTCAAACACAATTTACAAGATGCAACCTGTCCAACACGATGCAACACACAGGCTATGTGAGAATTTGGGTTCTTACAGCGGTGACAATGAAGACCGTCTTGTGAGATGTGGCACCGTGAAGTCTTGTAGAACTTACGTACGGACGTTTGAGAGGACTTCGCAACACTCAACCAACAAAATGCACAACATTGTTCCTTAGATATTTATATTATAATATCACATTAAACATTCCTACTTGTTTCGACCCACAGAGGATCATCATCAGGGAAGCAACCAAAACAATACTGCATAAAACCAAATTAGCAACTTTTATACACAGTTGACATGGTGTGAAAGGGTCAGATAGTTAAAATGTAGACAGTTCTTTGTAGCATAGTTGTGCAAGTGTACTGGCTAATAGACATACAGTATCTCGGAGGCAGCCTACAAACTTAACGAAAATTAACACAGTACACTTATACAATTATTCTACAAAGAACTGTCTACATTTTAACTAGTTGACCCTTTCACACCATGTCAACTGTGTATAAAGGTGGCTAATTTGGTTTTATGCAGTATTGCTGTGGTTTGGTTCCCTGATGATGATACCTTGTGGGTCGAAACATGGAGGAACATTCAGTGTGATATTATAATATAAATATCTAAGGAACAATACTTTGCATTTTGTTGGTTGTGTGTTGTGAGTTAATAATCGACAGTGCACGGAATGAGCAACATAAAGTTTGTGAAGGACCTGCTGTCTTCAGCGTCAGCGTCTAAGAACACTCTTCTACCCTGAAGATGGAGAAAACAGGTTCTTCTGCAAATCATGTAAATTTATACAGGGACATTATTTATTCCGACACCTGTCGCTAGTCACTTCCCGTCGACTGGCTTTACTTATAAAACTTTGATGTTTCACAAACGTGTTTGTTAGATGCGACGCGTGTCTGCGAGCCGAAGGGAAGCATTTACAGGAACTTCCTTAAACATGGTGAATAAGAATATAATATTAACTACAATACATTGAAGTAAAGGCGTGGATAATGAGCTGGTAGAACTGGAGTAGCTGTTAAGTGCTGCGCAGTCTACTGCCACACGAAACGGCTTGAGTGACGTCGCGATGCCAATTGATGGAAAAAATGACGTCCGTCTGCCCGAAAGAACAGCATAACAGGATTACACCCACAAGGTCCCCATCATTCTGCATGACAACCTTCAGCGCGAGTCTCACAAACCTTACAGCCCTCCTACCTCAGTCACATGACTACAGCTGCTACTTAAGCAGACCAATACTGGCACCTCCACCGCTCTGACTGCACAAACACACTGATCCACGCGCACACGACTTCGCGCACTCTCCCCCGACTTGTGACATCAGCCTAGGCTCACTAACGTTACCTGCGCCTGAAGCTGGAGACGTTGTGGAATTATCCCTGATATACTGTACAAGTGTACATAGTGTGTCATAGCCTGTAGGCTCACAGTTTGCTTGTCAGAAGTGAAGACAGATCCAAACGTCCACCTCAGATGACTAAACTGCATCAGGCAATATCTCACCCCTGTGACACACGCACAAGGCTTCTCTGCGGAGCACAGGGTCTGTACAAAGTTCCCCACAAAATTGACAGTTCTCCTGCAGGCCGCTTCGTGGCGCTGCATCCGCTGGTAAAGCAAAATGGCTAATTCATAACGGCATATTCATTGTTGAATCTGATACAACGCTACGATATGTTATGACCTAAGTCGATATCGAATTAAATTTGAATAACATGATGAAACAGCTAAAGACTTCAATCAAGGAATAGTATAGAAAGTCAAATGTAATCATAAAGTCTAATATTATCAATTGAAGATACTGAACAAAGTCAAACTGTATAACACAAACACTACTCAAGTATCCTACGTAATGCTACAGAATCCAATAAATGTCGCGAAGGTTTTCTTTCAAAAGAAGACGAATCGTGTCACTCTTCATTTCTCAGGACAACGAAGGCCATACAAAATAACTTCTACAGATAATAGGCCATTTAGCGCCGAGGCTAAAGAAAGAGTACGGCTATACTTCTACTCCCTTTCTGGAAAGTCATGGCAGGTTATAGAGTAAATTTTACCTTTTTTCAACCCGTCTGTTCTGTGGTCTTGCTGCATCTTGTTTTATCTGTCTGATCATATCCATAATTTGGAGGTGTAGGGCGAATTAACCAATCTTCCATCCTGTCCCTGTGTTCAAATAATTCAGTTTGGTAAACACGAACCGAAAAAAAAAAGATTAATCGATACCGGTAATATTTTTACGATGTAACTGGATAACTTATGTACGTATACATTCAGAAGTGGTGATATGTCAGGGATATCTTCATAGACAGCTACAAGTGCACCAACATGGAGCACGAAACAAAATGCAAAGAGGGTCAGCAACTTGTCTGTCTTCACCCTGCCGTCTCTGAAAGATTCATTCGCTTTTATCGTCTTCTGTCTCGTGCGTCTCAGCAAACAGAATATACAATACTAGTGATAAAAATATATAGAGGAGGAGAAACAGTACAGTAGTTAGAACGAAAGGTAATGCAGACGTGACGATAATTCGATTTAGTTGTAACAACTATCACTTGGTTCCTCGAAAAACTAGGAACAAAAATTACGTTGTGGGATGAGACGAGTGGGTGCCTTCATTTGCACGGACCCATCTTACGGCTGTGCTGAACAAAACGGAGTCGCCTGTCAGCTGTTCGGAGTAGACACCGGGACAACTGCGGGCGAAACAGGCACATGTGACACATTATATATCTGCTGCACAACCAACTAACTCCATACAGCAGAGTCCTTCTTGAGAAGCTAACGGGTCCTCAGCAGGTCAAGAAATTCCCCGCGTTTTATGGAACCCGAAGGTTCATTACCGACTCACAAGAGCCCGCCACCTGTCCATATCCTGAGCCATATCAATCCAGTCCATGCCCTCATTCCACTTCTTGAAGATCTATTTTAATGTTATCCTCCCATCTATGCCTGGGTCTTCCAAATGTTCTCCTTCCCTCAGGTCTCCCCACCAAAATCCTGTATGCACTTCTCCCCTCCCCCATACGTGCTACATGCCCCGCCCACCTCATTCTCCTTGATGTATTTGATTATTTTAATATTTTAATATTATCCTCCCATCTACGCCTGGGTCTTTCAAATGTTCTCCTTCCCTCAGGTCTCCCCGCCAAAATCCTGTATGCACCTCTCCCCTCCCCCATACGTGCTACAAGCCCCGCCCACCTCATTCTCCTTGATGTATTTGATTATTCAGCATAAAGTACGTGTGGGGCCATGTTGACCTTTGCCGATTTTTGTACATCCTTTAACACTGGGAGAAATATTTCTAAATGCTTACGGTTCACAGCTCTGAGATATAAAATGCATACGGTTCACAGCTCTGAGATATAAAATGCTTACGGTTCACAGCTCTGAGATATAAAATCTGAGTGGAATTCTTTAATTTCAAAAAAATATATATACATGAGTGAACTCTGAAATTAGGAGAGATAAAGAGGTATGTTCTGGTCTTATTACACATGTCAGTCCCAAATAAGACCAGATGTAAAGAACGTCAGTCTACTGGACAGCTGAAATATACATGTAAATTAAAATTTACATAAGGAAACACCACTCGGTACATTAAGAGAAGAACACAGGCTTAAGGTGTCTGAAAACAGCGTAATGGGAAGAAAGGTGCAAGAACAGGGGGAATAAAATTGTATATTGAGGAGTTTCATGACTTGTGAACGTCACTAAATTGTATATTGAGGAGTTTCATGAGTTGAGAACGTCACCAAATTGTATATTGAGGAGTTTCATGACTTGTGAACGTCACTAAATTGTATATTGAGGAGTTTCATGACTTGTGAACGTCACTAAATTGTATATTGAGGAGTTCCATGACTTGTGGACTTCACTAAATTGTATATTGAGGAGTTTCATGACTTGTGAACGTCACTAAATTGTATATTGAGGAGTTCCATGAGTTGTGAACGTCACCAAATTGTATATTGAGGAGTTTCATGACTTGTGAACGTCACTAAATTGTATATTGAGGAGTTTCATGACTTGTGAACGTCACTAAATTGTATATTGAGGAGTTTCATGACTTGTGAACGTCACTAAATTGTATATTGAGGAGTTCCATGAGTTGTGAACGTCACCAAATTGTATATTGAGGAGTTTCATGACTTGCGAACGTCACTAAATTGTATATTGAGGAGTTTCATGACTTGTGAACGTCACCAAATTGTATATTGAGGAGTTTCATGACTTGTGAACGTCACCAAATTGTATATTGAGGAGTTTCATGACTTGTGAACTTCAACAAATTGTATATTGAGGAGTTTCATGACTTGTGGACTTCACAAATTGTATATTGAGGAGTTTCATGACTTGTGAACGTCACCAAATTGTATATTGAGGAGTTTAATGACTTTGAACGTCACCAAATTGTATATTGAGGAGTTTCATGACTTGTGAACTCAACAAATTGTATATTGAGGAGTTTCATGACTTGTGAACTTCAACAAATTGTATATTGAGGAGTTTCATGACTTGTGACTTCAACAAATTGTATATTGAGGAGTTTCATGACTTGTGGACTTCAACAAATTGTATATTGAGGAGTTTCATGACTTGTGAACGTCACCAAATTGTATATTGAGGAGTTTCATGACTTGTGAACGTCACCAAATTGTATATTGAGGAGTTTCATGACTTGTGAACTTCAACAAATTGTATATTGAGGAGTTTCATGACTTGTGGACTTCAACAAATTGTATATTGAGGAGTTTCATGACTTGTGAACGTCACCAAATTGTATATTGAGGAGTTTCATGACTTGTGAACGTCACCAAATTGTATATTGAGGAGTTTCATGACTTGTGAACTTCAACAAATTGTATATTGAGGAGTTTCATGACTTGTGAACTTCACCAAATTGTATATTGATGAGTTCCATGACTTGTGAACTTCACCAAATTGAATATTGTGGAGTTCCATGACTTGTGAACTTCACCAAATTGTATATTGAGGAGTTCCATGACTTGTGAACTTCACCAAATTGTATATTGATGAGTTCCATGACTTGTGGACTTCACCAAATTGTATATTGAGGAGTTCCATGACTTGTGAACTTCACCAAATTGTATTTTGAGGAGTTCCATGACTTGTGAACTTCACCAAATTGTATATTGAGGAGTTTCATGACTTGTGAACTTCACCAAATTGTATATTGAGGAGTTCCATGACTTGTGAACTTCACCAAATTGAATATTGAGGAGTTCCATGACTTGTGAACTTCACCAAATTGTATATTGAGGAGTTCCATGACTTGTGAACTTCACCAAATTGTATATTGATGAGTTCCATGACTTGTGGACTTCACCAAATTGTATATTGAGGAGTTCCATGACTTGTGAACTTCACCAAATTGTATTCTGAGGAGTTCCATGACTTGTGAACTTCACCAAATTGTATATTGAGGAGTTTCATGACTTGTGAACTTCACCAAATTGTATATTGAGGAGTTCCATGACTTGTGAACTTCACCAAATATGATTTAGGGTGATCAAGGAAGCAGGATGAGATGGGCGTAGCATGTGACAGCCACACTGCACACGACAAATACACACAGAGTTCTGGTGGGTAAGTCTCAAGAAAAGAGACAACTTGGAAGACCTCGGCGAAGATGGAACGATAATATGAAACTGAATCTAAAAGAAACAGGGCGGGAAGGAGTGGACTGGATTTAGCTGGTTCAGGACAGGCACAAGTGGCATGCTCTTTTCAACACGGTAATAAAATTTCACACTTTCTAAAAGGCGGGGAATTCCTTGACAGGCTGAGAAACTGTTAGATTCTCAAGAAGGACTTTGCTGTAAGAAGTCAGTGAGGTAGTTGGTTTTAGTTAGTCAGTTAGTTAAGGACAGTTCAGCAACTGTTAGATTCTCAAGAAGGACTCTGCTGTACGAAGTCAGTGAGGTAGTTGGTTTTAGTTAGTCAGTTAGTTAAGGACAGTTCAGCAACTGTTAGATTCTCAAGAAGGACTTGCTGTACGAAGTCAGTGAGGTAGTTGGTTTTAGTCAGTTAGTTAAGGACAGTTCAGAACTGTCAGATTCTCAGAAGGACTCTGCTGTACGAAGTCAGTGAGTAGTTGTTTTAGTTAGTCAGTTAGTTAAGGACAGAAATGCAAACACTCAAGACAGACACACAACAGTTTAAGTAAAGCTCCGCACACATTACACATTACAACAAAACTGTTCCAGACCAGTGACGACCACAAGGACACAGCTCACTTGTCTCACGGACAGTAACATCAAGCCCGCAACATTGCTTGTTTATACATAAACACTGCAAACCTACAGACAACACAGCTCCAATCTAAATGGCAACGTGGACCAAACCACTAATGTCACTTCGTACCACCCTCAAATATGTTACGTGAAAAAAAAAACTTTAGGGTAACGTGGCTGAGGGCTGCTAATCTACGTCGAGGTTCGAACCACGAACTTCCCCACTACAAATCCAAGTAACATTCGTTACTACGAACACCTTAACTTTGGTACTTATTTCTTATGGCAAAATTCTGAATGTACTAACCACGTGACCGTCACATGACCAGCTGACAAAATGTTCACGCGCAACTCCACGTCCCTTGTCATCCACTGTTTCTTTATTCGCTACAGGCAGACTTTGCAAATGAGGTAAATGTTTACATATTTTTTATAATCTAATTTTAACCCATCATTCCATGGGATAGAAACCCCATGACCAGACCCTGATCTCGTGGAGAGATTTCGATTACATTTTGTAAAGAGGTCCCATCTCATGTTCATCCTACAACTTCTACGAGAATCTGAAGCTCCTTGTCCTTACTTTCTGATGAGTTATGGCTGCTACAGACAGACATACAGACATCCTTCAGTATACAGAAAGTATAAAGTATTACGTCATACATCCTTAAACCAGCCTATCAGCGCGCGTTTATTTATTCCGTAAGTAAAATACCATTCATCATGTAACAATATAAAACCACAGAAAACAATAAAACATCGTTAAATGTTCTAAAAAAATAACAAATGGAATGGTTTAGGTGTCTTGGGACAGCAGTTCGTAATTTTAACACGTCTGGGTTCAAAAAATGCGCATACAAGAAGGACCACAGCACATTCAACACATTACTCAATAAACCACAAATATTAACAGTAAATCCATTACAAATTAAAACACATAAAAACGCATCCCACACTATTCGCACACGCAGCCCCAGATGTGAGGCAGCGAGAGATTTTGTTTGTTATGCAGGAACTGAACGCTGTTGTAAGGTTCGTCTATATGTTGTTCTTACCAGGACAAACGGGCGAAGCCTGGAAACTTACAAAAAGCAATGCCCTTTCGGAAATCCGAAAGGGCATTGGATAGGAAAGTGTTTGCTTTTTTTGGTTGAAGCCTAAAATTCGACTAAATAATATGTAAATATTCAGTTCGTACCGCGCAGTAAACACTCTCCGTCTCAGTTATACAAACCAGTCAGTTAATGCTGTACAGTGAAATAATCGCTGTTTGTTCTGAGATCCACACAAAACACATAAATACACTGTGTGGGCAGAACGTAGAAATGTTGAATGTTAAACATGGTGGTACATATAGTAACCACTGGTGTTTAAGTGTTAATATACATTGTACATAAATTCAGTTCCTTACCGCGCAGTAAACACACTCCGTCTCAGTATACAAACCAGTCAGTTAATGCTGTACAGTGAAATAATCGCTGTTTGTTCTGAGATCCACACAAATCACATAAATACAGTCCGTACCGCGCAGTAAACACACTCCGTCTCAGTTATACAGACCAGTCAGTTAGTGCTGTACAGTGAAATAATCGCTGTTTGTTCTGAGATCCACACAAAACACATAAATACAGTCCGTACCGCGCAGTAAACACACTCCGTCTCAGTTATACAAACCAGTCAGTTAATGCTGTACAGTGAAATAATCGCTGTTTGTTCTGAGATCCACACAAAACACATAAATACAGTCCGTACCGCGCAGTAAACACACTCCGTCTCAGTTATACAAACCAGTCAGTTAATGCTGTACAGTGAAATAATCGCTGTTTGTTCTGAGATCCACACAAAACACATAAATATAATGTTAAGGCATGCGGTAAATACGCCATTACTGTTCCTTCGCCCTTCCAAGTATGACGTTCATATAAATTGCACTTAACACTTGGGTTTGTACCTCACAGAAACAAATATTACAAACACAAATCGATCAATGCCGTTTCTTCTAAGAACCGTAACAAATACGGCAAAACTGATTTTCTGAGTACTAAAACACCTACATACAGTAACGATCTTAAAGCACACGGTAAATGTAAATAAAACAGCCAGTCTTTTTTTGCCTCACAGACAACACAATGAGTCTCCATTACAAAGACAATTCGGTTAATGCCTTTTATGCTTTGAAACGCATAAATAAACTCTGTGGGCAAAATGCACTGTTATAGCATGTGGTACACATAGTTACCACTGCGTGCTAACCATTTAAAAAGCGGATATAGTTACCACTGCACGCTATTTAAAATGCATTGTTACATCAGATGGTACATATTGTTACCACTGAGCGCCAATCCTTTAGAATGCATTTTTACAGCAGGTGGTATGTATAGTTACCACTGCGCGTCAACCATTTAAAATATGGCGTTCATATAAACTGCATGTAAAACTTCAGTTTCCAGCTCACAGAAAATGTACTGCACCGTCATTACCAAGTCCTATCAATTAATACTTTTCAGGCAGTTGGACAAAATGCAGAGTTTTCATTACGTGTAGGTGGTATATATAGTTACCACTGAACTTTAAAGGGTTAACAGACCACGAATATGGGACACTTTTACGTGTAGTTTACAAGACTTTTTGACCAGCGTAAAAAAAGACCACTTTCTACCGGAAAGTGACAATTGTGGATGGAACGTAAAAATGTATTTGACAGTTGAGTCCCTAGGGAAAAATTACGTGTTCCCTGAGGAGATCAGTAAAAAGTGGTTTCAGAAAGAAGACACAAAGGCCTGAAGATGACAACACGCACACTGAAAGAAGCTCGATGAATTCTCTGGAAGACACCACAGGAGGAACTTCCTGCGGCAAAGAAACTAATCTCAGCGTTTTTCATTAAGTTGGCACTTCTGTATCTCCGTTTTAAATGTTATTTCTGGCGCTTTCGAAAAAATAAATTGCATTTGCTTACTGCCTCCATCTTCAGGGTCGAACTGACCCTCAAATTGAAGACAGCAAGTTCCCTCAAAATGTCAGTAATACAGCCCGCTTTCCGCCTGGTGTCAACAGTCAAAAATAATAATATAAAAATAAGTTTATTAATAATTTTAAATAACTGCTTTCCAGCCGTTCGATGTTGTCACATCACTCAGGCGGCTGGCACACAGACCGAATGGCGTGTATCCCACTGAGGCTAATGGCACAACAATCGAATCAATAATGGATGTGGGACCATTAGGCTGATGGCACAATAGCTGAATCGACTTTGGCTCACGAAGGCTAATGGCACACTAAACGAATCAGGCCTTGCTCACTAAGGTTAATGGCACACTAACCGAATCAGGCCTTGTTCACTAAGGTTAATGGCACACTAACCGAATCAGGCCTTGGTCACTAAGGTTGACGGCACACTAACCGAATCAGGCCTTGCTCACTAAGGTTGGTGGCACACTAACTGAATCAGGTCTGGCTCACTAACGTTGGTGGCACACTAACCGAATCAGGTATGGCTCACTAACGTTGGTGGCACACTAACTGAATCAGGTCTGGCTCACTAAGGTTGATGGCACACTAACCGAATCAGGTCTGGCTCACTAACGTTGGTGGCACACTAACTGAATCAGGTCTGGCTCACTAACGTTGGTGGCACACTAACCGATCAGGTCTGGCTCACTAACGTTGGTGAAACACTAACCTAATCAGCCTTGCGCACTAAGGTTGGTGGCACACTAACCGAATCAGGTCTGGCTCACTAACGTTGGTGGCACACTAACCTAATCAGGCCTTGCTTACTAAGGCTAATGGCACACTAACCTAATCAGGCCTTGCGCACTAAGGTTGATGACATACTAACCGAATCAGGTCTGGCTCACTAACGTTGGTGGCACACTAACCTAATCAGGCCTTGCGCACTAAGGCTAATGGCACACTAACCGAATCAGGCCTTGCTCACTAAGGTTGGTGGCACACTAACTGAATCAGGTCTGGCTCACTAACGTTGGTGACACACTAACATAATCAGGCCTTGCTCACTAACGTTGGTGACACACTAACATAATCAGGCCTTGCGCACTAAGGTTGATGACACACTAACCGAATCAGGTCTGGCTCACTAACGTTGGTGGCACACTAACCGAATCAGGTCTGGCTCACTAACGTTGGTGACACACTAACATAATCAGGCCTTGCTCACTAAGGCTAATGGCACACTAACCTAATCAGGCCTTGCGCACTAAGGTTGATGACATACTAACCGAATCAGGTCTGGCTCACTAACGTTGGTGGCACACTAACCTAATCAGGCCTTGCTTACTAAGGCTAATGGCACACTAACCGAATCAGGCCTTGCTCACTAAGGTTGGTGGCACACTAACTGAATCAGGTCTGGCTCACTAACGTTGGTGACACACTAACATAATCAGGCCTTGCTCACTAACGTTGGTGACACACTAACATAATCAGGCCTTGCGCACTAAGGTTGATGACACACTAACCGAATCAGGTCTGGCTCACTAACGTTGGTGGCACACTAACTAAATCAGGTTGGCTCACTAACGTTGGTGGCACACTAACCGAATCAGGCTGGCTCACTAACGTTGGTGAAACACTAACCTAATCAGGCCTTGATCACTAAGCCTAATGGCACACTAACCTAATCAGGCCTTGCGCACTAAGGTTGGTGGCACACTAACCGAATCAAATCTGGCTCACTAACGTTGGTGACACACTAACATAATCAGGCCTTGCTCACTAAGGCTAATGGACACTAACCTAATCAGGCCTTGCGCACTAAGGTTGATGACATACTAACCGAATCAGGTCTGGCTCACTAACGTTGGTGCACACTAACCTAATCAGGCCTTGCTTACTAAGCTAATGGCACACTAACCGAATCAGGCCTTGCTCACTAAGGTTGGTGGCATACTAACTGAATCAGGTCTGGCTCACTAACGTTGGTGACACACTAACATAATCAGGCCTTGCTCACTAACGTTGGTGACACACTAACATAATCAGGCCTTGCGCACTAAGGTTGATGACACACTAACCGAATCAGGTCTGGCTCACTAACGTTGGTGACACACTAACATAATCAGGCCTTGCTCACTAAGGCTAATGGCACACTAACCTAATCAGGCCTTGCGCACTAAGGTTGATGACACACTAACCGAATCAGGTCTGGCTCACTAACGTTGGTGACACACTAACATAATCAGGCCTTGCTCACTAAGGCTAATGGCACACTAACCTAATCAGGCCTTGCGCACTAAGGTTGATGACACACTAACCGAATCAGGTCTGGCTCACTAACTTTGGTGGCACACTAACCTAATCAGGCCTTGCTTACTAAGGCTAATGGCACACTAACCGAATCAGGTCTGGCTCACTAAGGTTGATGGCACACTAACCTAATCAGGCCTTGCGCACTAAGGTTGATGGCACACTAACCGAATCCAGTCATTAAGATGCTAAAGGTAGTCCCATCAGTATGCAAATAATTAATGGTTTCAAAAATGAGATATTAATTTCATTATACCTACATTAATATAGAGTGGGCACTGAGATATATGAAAGGGCACTCAGATATATGAAAGGGCACTTAATATATGGACAGGGCACTGAGATATACGAAAAGGTCACTGAGATACATGAAAGGGCACTGAGATATATGAAAGGGCACTAGATATATGAAAGGGCACTGAGATATATGGACAGGGCACTGAGATATATGAAAAGGTCACTGATTGATACATGAAAGGGCACTGAGATATATGAAAGGGCACTGAGATATATGGACAGGGCACTGAGATATACGAAAAGGTCACTGAGATACATGAAAGGGCACTGAGATATATGAAAGGGCACTGAGATATATGAAAGGGCACTGAGATATATGAAAGGGCACTGAGATATATAGACAGGGCACTGAGATGTGCAATGTTTATACCTATCTACCAAATTACACTGCATCAAATACCAGAAAACCGCTACGTTAGATGACCTGTTTTAGCGTCTCGTTTAAACGCAATATATTTCTTTCTCTCATATATTCATAAGTTACCTGGTGAGACAGAAGGACACACGGCACACAGTACTTACATTACAGTCGGCGTTACTGAATGCAGTTACAGTGGCGTTACTCCTCTTCAGTGGCGTCTCAATTTGTATCTCTAAACACGTGCAAGCCGTGCAGTGTAACATAAAAATAGGAACTGCGCACTCCACGCACAGAGAATGTTGTACAAACGGACATTGTACACGCGGTTGTACGCTCTTTGGACCGAATATATTAAAAGCACTTCACGTACCCTCTTACAAAGTTTCATGTACCCCTCGAGATATAATTACCCTCGTTTCAGAACCCCTGTACTGAAATCATAGCACGTAACAAGCAGCCCTTAAAGCCAAGTTACTGCAGCCGCATATCACATCGTATGACATATTTAGTTCATGTGTAGAAGTTGGTAGCACTGTGGTATACTCACACTGAGATGTGGTACATGAAGCACTTCCATCCGGTCGGACGTTCCAAGAAGTTGTAGACTTGTCCCTGGAATGTAGCCTTGCCCGCACGACGGTGCTCCTTCATGAGGTATCGTGCCTCCCAGTTTCCCCTCTCCTGCAGCAAGGACCGCGGATCCAAACCTGTGAAAACCACAACAGGGCATCTGAACGGACAATGCCTTTCCAGTAGTGCATGCTTACCGCTAGGATAAAGCCAGTCGCAGCATGAACAGACTACAGCTGCACTAACAAAATGACGCTTGGTCACTAACTAACTAACTAACTAACTCCATGTAGCACAGTCCTTCTTGAGAAGCTAACAGGTTGTCAGCTAGTCAAGAAATTCCCCGCCTTTTATGGAACCCGAAGGTTCATTACCGCACTCACAACAGCCCGCCACCTGTCCCTATCCTGAGCCATATCAATCCAGTCCATGTCCCGCCAACCCACTTCTTGAAGATCCATTTTAGCATTATCCTCCCATCTACGCCTATGTCTTCCAAGTGGTCTCTTTCCCTCAGGTCTACCCCACCAAAACCCTGTATGCACCTCTCCCCTCCCCCACACGTGCTACATGCCTCGCCCATCTCATTCTTGATTTGATCACCCAAATAATATTTTGTTAAAATTGATATGTATATATATGAGAGAAACAAAATCCGTGTATATGTATGTATGTACGTATGTATGTATGTATGTATGTATGTATGTGTGTGTATGTATGTGTATATATGTATATATATATGTATGTATGTTTGCAGAAGCCGGGAAAGTTCAGTGACTGTCGTGACTAGGCCAACATTAGTCTTTATATACATATATATACAGACAATGTATATGTACATGTGTAACCATTAACATTACCACTGACAACATAATCAGTTCTCTTACATCTGCGCCCTCTATATTATAAGCTGCTCCCAATTAAGCCATCAAGAGCTGTCAAACTGACCTATGTTCGTGGCTTTAAAAGGGCTAAAACTGAATTAATATGGTGTTAGTGCAATTTAAAAGTTCAGCACCGCCCGTACAAAATCCTCCAAAAGATACGATCTGTCACCATGACATAAAGCGACCTCAGTTTCTGTCACTGGGGTAGTAAGGAGTATATCGAAAAAACAGACGTGGACATAAGACAAGGAGTGGTCCTCCAGCTGACTAGGTGGTCGAAGATGTAAGTAGCTGTTTACTGTAAACCACTGCTTGTCACAAGGCATTTACAAAGTACTAGGTACGCCCAGAAAGTAATGCAACACATTTTTTTTCTCATTCACAATTGATTTTATCAAAACTTCAAATATGTCACATCATTACATGAATCTTTGGCTACCTGACCCTATTTTTCGACATAGTCTCCTTCTAAATCTTTGGCCTTACGCCACCGAGATGCGAGAGCATGTATGCCTTCGCGGTACCAAAAGTCTGTCGCCATGATCTTGCCGGCTGAGGGAACTGCTTTAAACTTTTTCTTCCGAGGAGAGGTCGTGTGATGCCACTCCATGGATTGCCTTTTCGTCTCGGGCTCGAAGTGATGAATCCATGTCTCATCACCCGTGACAATGGTGGACAAGAAATCGTCACCCTCAACCTCGTAACGTTGCTTGTGCTCTTCGGTTAGGTTTTGAGGGACCCATCGGGCACAGACCTTTGAATATCCTAACTGGTGAATGATTTCGTCGACGCTTCCCTTACCAATACCGAGTACAGCGGCCAGTTCCCTGGTTGTGATTCTCCGATCGTCTCGAATAAGACTGTCGGCTCGTTGCACTGTTGCAGGCGTCACAGCTGTTGATGGGCGGCCCGAGCGCGGGAGATCAGACAGAGTGCCCCGTCCTTGTTCTGATAACGCCAATCGCTTCGCCCAACGGCTGACGGTGCTTTTATCCACTGCCATGTCTCCATAGACCTTTCTTAAGCGCCTGTGAATTGATTCACTCGTTTCGTTTTCTGCCAAAAGAAACTCAATTACTGCTCTCTGTTTAGAACGCACGTCACTTGCAGACTCCATTTTGAAAGCTCACTACTGCGCTGCTATCCAGCGGGAAACATTGCACCTATGTGCATAAACGCGGGACACTTTAAAGATACAGCACGCAAAATATCATTTTTATCCAACAAAATTGGGACGAGAAAAAAAATGCGTTGCATTACTTTCTGGGCGCACCTAGTATTAACTGGCACAGAGCCGAGCTCCTCCTGATATACTGACATTGGCTCAGTTAGTCAAGAAATTCGACTTTTACGGACGCAAAACTTTCATCACCGTTCCGACAACAGCACGCTACTGCACCATGTTTCAATGACTGTTACGTCTTGGTTAAAACTTGAGGATTCTGCGGGCGTAAGGAATATTAGCAAACGGTTCGACTTTTGTACATTTTGATTTTGTTATACGAAAAGAGATGCCACCCTCAAAGCGACTATCAATGACGTAATAATGTTGTTCTTGCATCACAGAAAGCACGTAACATACTTATTCCGCAGATAACTCTTTTAAAGCCCAGTGGTTACTATATCTACCACCACGTTTAACATTCAACAATTCTACGTCCTGCCCACACAGTGTATTTATGTGTTTTGTGTGGATCTCAGAACAAACAGCGATTATTTCACTGTACAGCATTAACTGACTGGTTTGTATAACTGAGACGGAGTGTGTTTACTGCGCGGTACGGACTGTATTTATGTGTTTTGTGTGGATCTCAGAACAAACAGCGATTATTTCACTGTACAGCATTAACTGACTGGTTTGTATAACTGAGACGGAGTGTGTTTACTGCGCGGTACGGACTGTATTTATGTGTTTTTTGTGTGGATCTAAGAACAGCGATTATTTCACTTTACAACATTAACTGACTGGTTTGTATAACTGAGACGGAGTGTGTTTACTGCGCGGTACGGACTGTATTTATGTGTTTTGTGTGGATCTCAGAACAAACAGCGATTATTTCACTGTACAGCATTAACTGACTGGTTTGTATAACTGAGACGGAGTGTGTTTACTGCGCGGTACGGACTGTATTTATGTGTTTTGTGTGGATCTCAGAACAAACAACGATTATTTCACTGTACAACATTAACTGACTGGTTTGTATAACTGAGACGGAGTGTGTTTACTGCGCGGTACGGACTGAGTTTATGTGTTTTGTGTGGATCTCAGAACAAACAGCGATTATTTCACTGTACAACATTAACTGACTGGTTTGTATAACTGAGACGGAGTGTGTTTACTGCGCGGTACGGACTGTATTTATGTGTTTTGTGTGGATCTCAGAACAAACAGCGATTATTTCACTGTACAGCATTAACTGACTGGTTTGTATAACTGAGATGGAGTGTGTTTACTGCGCGGTACGGACTGTATTTATGTGTTTTGTGTGGATCTCAGAACAAACAGCGATTATTTCACTGTACAACATTAACTGACTGGTTTGTATAACTGAGATGGAGTGTGTTTACTGCGCGGTACGGACTGTATTTATGTGTTTTTTGTGGATCTCAGAACAAACAGCGATTATTTCACTGTACAGCATTAACTGACTGGTTTGTATAACTGAGACGGAGTGTGTTTACTGCGCGGTACGGACTGTATTTATGTGTTTTGTGTGGATCTCAGAACAAACAGCGATTATTTCACTGTACAGCATTAACTGACTGGTTTGTATAACTGAGACGGAGTGTGTTTACTGCGCGGTACGGACTGTATTTATGTGTTTTGTGTGGATCTCAGAACAAACAGCGATTATTTCACTGTACAGCATTAACTGACTGGTTTGTATAACTGAGACGGAGTGTGTTTACTGCGCGGTACGGACTGAGTTTATGTGTTTTGTGTGGATCTCAGAACAAACAGCGATTATTTCACTGTACAACATTAACTGACTGGTTTGTATAACTGAGACGGAGTGTGTTTACTGCGCGGTACGGACTGAGTTTATGTGTTTTGTGTGGATCTCAGAACAAACAGCGATTATTTCACTGTACAACATTAACTGACTGGTTTGTATAACCGAGACGGAGTGTGTTTACTGCGCGGTACGGACTGTATTTATGTGTTTTGTGTGGATCTCAGAACAAACAGCGATTATTTCACTGTACAACATTAACTGACTGGTTTGTATAACTGAGACGGAGTGTGTTTACTGCGCGGTACGGACTGAGTTTATGTGTTTTGTGTGGATCTCAGAACAAACAGCGATTATTTCACTGTACAACATTAACTGACTGGTTTGTATAACTGAGATGGAGTGTGTTTACTGCGCGGTACGGACTGAGTTTATGTGTTTTGTGTGGATCTCAGAACAAACAGCGATTATTTCACTGTACAACATTGACTGACTGGTTTGTATAACCGAGACGGAGTGTGTTTACTGCGCGGTACGGACTGTATTTATGTGTTTTGTGTGGATCTCAGAACAAACAGCGATTATTTCACTGTACAACATTAACTGACTGGTTTGTATAACCGAGACGGAGTGTGTTTACTGCGCGGTACGAACTGAGTATTTAAATATAATTCAGATTATTCTTAGTGTTCAATGATGCTTCCATTAACCCAAGCAGCAGCTCGACTAGCCGTCAGTCGTAATATGACTGTCATTTTGACTTAGTCATTAAAGGGTTAATTCCGCTAATGACGTTTAGTAAACCCGCCTTTGTATAGTCTGAGAACCAAATATAAAACTCCAAATATTATATTCTTCACGTTATATTGACCGTGCATTCTATAGCAATTGGAAGTCATTTATTTATCATAGCAACTGTGACCCCCTGAGGATGGCATTCTGAATGCCGAAATACGTATAGTGGTGAAGTAATAATATTGTAAAATTGTGCATGAATTGGTATGATAAATAAATAATTTCCAATTATATTCTTCTTTAAGTAAAAACCAGGCGGTGTGTTTGATTACCACTCTCCACTGAAAGTTAAGAGCAAAATAAGTTCGGCTACAAAAACTGTAAAGAAGCAAGCTATAATTATAAAAATGTCTCCTGCTTACACTAACTAATACTGTCTAATTACACGGACAGCACAGTCAGTCCGACGACCAAGATAAGGGCATGACGACAAGGAGATCGAGGTTCGATTCCCAACAGATCAGAGATGTTTTTCTACTCCGAAACTTCCAACCCAGCTCTGGGACCCACACTGATCATCGTATCGTATCAAATGTAAAGCGGCCGAAGCCTAAGGCTGGCCGCTCACTTCCGTATAATGCCAAGTCCCCACGTATTCATGCTGTGGTACTTAATTAAGCCCAAAGAATGATTTACATGAAAAGTTACAAACGTTGCAATATACATGTGGAAGGATTAGACTTATATTTAAAATAAGCAGTAAGGTAACATTCATTGGCCGCGCGGTCTACGGCCGCTCGCTAGCTGGGATTGCGGGTTCGAATCCCGCCTAGGGCATGGATGTCTGTCTGTTGTGAGTGTTGTGTGTTGTCAGGTAGAGGTCTCTGCGACGGGCTGATCATTCGTCCAGAGGAGTCCTACCGAGTGTTGTCTGTCTAAGTGTGATCGTGAAGCCTCGATAATGAGGAGACCTAGGCCCCCAAGGGGCTGTCGAGCCATAGGGGGTGGAAGTAAGGGAACATTACTGAAACTGTATAACATAACGACGGTACAATCGGCCCTATAGGGGTGTGGGAATTGGACTTTACTATACAGCGTGATACAAAAACCGAGACAGCGGGGGTGAAGTTATTGAGGTCAGCTGCAGCATATACATTATATGACCTTGAAACGTAAAAATACGATAACTTCATATATATATATATAATTTGAAAATAAATTTGTTGGATTACAGATGCAACTGAAATGAACATTTATTCAAATAAACGACAAATATTCCCCTGTTAAACAAATATTCCGACCGGCAGAAGAAGAGTTAAGTTGACCAAAGAAAAGATGTAGAGACCAACACCCATAAAGACGGAACAAGCCAGAAACTAACTATAGCATGTCGTTAATGACGAATAATTTACTTTACAATCACCTTCTGTTGACCTGTCTTCTAATTAGAACTAACAGTTTTGTTTCCGAAATAGACAACATTAGAACATCAACATCACTCCGCTGAAGTCTGCGACTAACATCTCTCACTAACTCTAATTAACTTCCTGTAAAGTTTTGCAACGTAGTATTTTAATAGAAACGGTAGATTCAAAGCAGTCTTGCTTTAATACATTCAGACAAATTAAACTTGAAGTCAGCTTCTAATACTAGACACAATGGCCTCTTGAATATTTATGAAGTTCTGAAAAACAGGTCGCTTTAAGGTAACAACCTGACACTACTTTGAAGCCGAATGGCTGTGACAGTTCACCGCCATGTTGGCATACCTGTTTCCAGCAGGTCCTTTTTCCACGCAGTAATTGTCTTTTGATCAGGCGCTTCCTTCTTGAACGCTTTCCGAAAGCGAGCCACGTATGCCGCGTCATTCTCATACGACACGGCCCAAGTGGCGGCCTGCACAAGTTCCTCGGTGCTGTAGGCAGCCTTCTTCTTCGACATGATTCGTACTTTCGGCACAAGACGCCGAATAAAACTAATGCTACGCTTTCATCGGGCGCTGACGAAGGCAGAACCGTGAAAAAAGTAAGTAGAGGATCGATATAGCAGTTGAACGGAGTGCGGTGAGAAGTCCAAGGAGTATCGAATTAGCGAGAAAACGAGCTCAACTACAACACAACTATTTAGAGACAAGGAGTAACATAGGTTCAGTTCGAACCGCGCAGTAAACACACTCCATCTCAGTTATACAAACCAGTCAGTTAATGTTGTACAGTGAAATAATCGCTGTTTGTTCTGAGATCCACACAAAACACATAAATACAGTCCGTACCGCGCAGTAAACACACTCCGTCTCAGTTATACAAACCAGTCAGTTAATTTTGTACAGTGAAATAATCGCTGTTTGTTCTGAGATCCACACAAAACACATAAATACAGTACGTACCACGCAGTAAACACACTCCGTCTCAGTTATACAAACCAGTCAGTTAATGCTGTACAGTGAAATAATCGCTGTTTGTTCTGAGATCCAACCAAAACACATAAATACAGTACGTACCGCGCAGTAAACACACTCCGTCTCAGTTATACAAACCAGTCAGTTAATGTTGTACAGTGAAATAATCGCTGTTTGTTCTGAGATCCAACCAAAACACATAAATACAGTCCGTACCGCGCAGTAAACACACTTCGTTTCAGTTATACAAACCAGTCAGTTAATGCTGTACAGTGAAATAATCGCTGTTTGTTCTGAGATCCACACAAAACACATAAATACAGTCCGTACCGCGCAGTAAACACACTCCGTCTCAGTTATACAAACCAGTCAGTTAATGTTGTACAGTGAAATAATCGCTGTTTGTTCTGAGATCCACACAAAACACATAAATACAGTCCATACCGCGCAGTAAACACACTCCGTCTCAGTTATACAAACCAGTCAGTTAATGCTGTACAGTGAAATAATCGCTGTTTGTTCTGAGATCCACACAAAACACATAAATACACTGTGTGGGCAGAACGTAGAATTGTTGAATGTTAAACCCGGTGGTATATATAGTGACCACCGGGCTTTAAAGGTTTAAAAAGCCTAAAACACAAATTTTTTTAAGGCAGGTGTCGGCGAATCTTTTTGAGATTAACAAAGCGCTACAATGCTAACCGCCGTACTGAAGCATTACCGGACACTCTCTCCCAGTGATATGTCCACCTCACTGTAACCTCCTCGATTTCGCTACTCTAATTTGTAATCGATTAACGTATGCATCATTAAACCCTTTTTTATGTAACATAGTCGAGGGTTCACTAGGTTCGTCCTTCAAGAGGAAATAAAAATTTTCAGAATACTTTGCTCCCAGCAAAAAAAAAAACACAGGTATACTACGAAGTACCATCTAATTAACTAACTGACTGACTGAATACTAGCTACACAAGGGATAAGTACTCCTTTGAATATAATAATCACTCAGCTATTCAAGACATTTCGTGCTTTTTGCATAAACCGAAGTCCATCACCACGTTCACAAGAACTCACCACAAGTTCGCACCCGCAGCCACATGTATCCAGCTTACAGTCACTGTATTTAATCTTCAGGTAATTCATGCCTTTGTGTTATAAGCATTCACGCAATAAAACCAACTGCCACACCAATCTAACATGCAGCTACATGTTTCGGCTTTCCAAAAAGCCGCTATCAAACTGGGCATAAATAAAAAGACAAAACTTTGAGCTGCAATTGATACTCTCTTCAGTCTCCAATTTAAATGTTGTTACAAGCATCCAAAATACTTATTGTAAAAAACAGACATAAAAGAATGTCATTTATCCTGTAGTCTGTCTTACGACAGGTCCGTAGCCTCTTCCAAAGCGAGTTCTCCACAGGGTGTGATCTAGTGCCTCCTCTTTCAATTTCCAGTATCTTCTCTTTTCCTTAAGGTCATCCAGTACTGCTTACGTCTTCTCCTCGTCTTCCCGTCATTTCTATCCTTCCTTCTAACTTTCCTTCAATCACGTGTTTCAGAAGGCAGTTTCTACGTAAGATGTGACCTTATATTTTAGATGTAAATGTTCCGGAAGAAGGCAGGAACTGTTTTGAGTGTGCAATTACGTCGTATTCAGAGTTACACAAATTGTCCAAACACCTACAACCCACCTCAACACTGTAGGCACCAGAAGAGTGCCGTTAAGCGCGCTCCATACTGACGACCCACAAATCCCAGGCGCCACGGCAACTTGGCGCCTGGGGTTTGTGCACCCCTGCTTACGTATTTCATGATTCCCATTCATAAATGAGATTATTACGCACTATGGCCGGTCCCAGTGGCCGCGCGGTCTAAGGCATCGGTCTACGGCCGCTCGCTTACTGGGATTGTGGGTTCGAATCCCACCGGGGGCATGGATGTCTGTCTGTTGTGAGTGTTGTGTGTTGTCAGGTAGAGGTCTCTGCGACGAGCTGATCACTCGTCCAGAGGAGTCCTACCGAGTGTGGTGTGTCTGAGTGTGATCGTGAAGCCTCGATAATGAGGAGGCTCTGGCCCACTGGGGGCTGTTGCGCCGTGGAAAAAGAAATTAGGCACTATTGCAAAATGTTTATATACATGCTCTACATAAAGCCCACCCAGGTACACGTGTATAGACATATATATATATATATGCACTTGTACAGCTTAATAACGCAATGTAACTGAGGTAAACCGCGGATCATAAACTGATTTATGGTTATAGAAATGGAGAGGAGGGAACAGACATACGGCACACATCTGACATACTACACCGTGCCGTGCCACCTCAGAAGTTTGCAATCTGCTACATTCACGGTTAGGGCAGTTGCTTGTTGATAAATGTAGCACTTCAAAGCACACAGATTATTTTATATATAAATATGTACGTATATACATATATATAAATATGTACGTATATACATATATATAATCACACACACCGGCTACTGTAACGTAACTACAACCGTCACGTTCTGCCCGCAGTGTTATTGACGTGTTTCGTGTTAATGGCACTACAAACAGCGGTTACTTTACTGAGCAAATTAATTGACGTGTTTCGTGTTAATGGCACTACAAACAGCGGTTACTTTACTGAGCAAATTAATTTACGTGTTTCGTGTTAATGGCACTACAAACAGCGGTTACTTCACTGAGCAAATTAATTGACGTGTTTCGTGTTAATGGCACTACAAACAGCGGTTACTTCACTGAGCAAATTAATTGAAGTGTTTCGTGTTAATGGCACTACAAACAGCGGTTACTTCACTGAGCAAATTAATTGACGTGTTTCGTGTTAATGGCACTACAAACAGCGGTTACTTCACTGAGCAAATTAATTGATGTTTCGTGTTAATGGCACTACAAACAGCGGTTACTTCACTGAGCAAATTAATTGACGTGTTTCGTGTTAATGGCACTACAAACAGCGGTTACTTCACTAAGCAAATTAATTGACGTGTTTCGTGTTAATGGCACTACAAACAGCGGTTACTTCACTGAGCAAATTAATTGACGTGTTTCGTGTTAATGGCACTACAAACAGCGCTTACTTCACTGAGCAAATTAATTGACGTGTTTCGTGTTAATGGCACTACAAACAGCGGTTACTTCACTGAGCAAATTAATTGACGTGTTTCGTGTTAATGGCACTACAAACAGCGGTTACTTCACTGAGCAAATTAATTGACGTGTTTCGTGTTAATGGCACTACAAACAGCGGTTACTTCACTGAGCAAATTAATTGACGTGTTTCGTGTTAATGGCACTACAAACAGCGGTTACTTCACTGAGCAAATTAATTGACGTGTTTCGTGTTAATGGCACTACAAACAGCGGTTACTTCACTGAGCAAATTAATTGACGTGTTTCGTGTTAATGGCACTACAAACAGCGGTTACTTCACTGAGCAAATTAATTGACGTGTTTCGTGTTAATGGAACTACAAACAGCGGTTACTTCACTGAGCAAATTAATTGATGTTTCGTGTTAATGGCACTACAAACAGCGGTTACTTCACTGAGCAAATTAATTGACGTGTTTCGTGTTAATGGCACTACAAACAGCGGTTACTTCACTGAGCAAATTAATTGATGTTTCGTGTTAATGGCACTACAAACAGCGGTTACTTCACTGAGCAAATTAATTGACGTGTTTCGTGTTAATGGCACTACAAACAGCGGTTACTTCACTGAGCAAATTAATTGACGTGTTTCGTGTTAATGGCACTACAAACAGCGGTTACTTCACTGAGCAAATTAATTGACGTGTTTCGTGTTAATGGCACTACAAACAGCGGTTACTTCACTGAGCAAATTAATTGATGTTTCGTGTTAATGGCACTACAAACAGCGGTTACTTCACTGAGCAAATTAATTGACGTGTTTCGTGTTAATGGCACTACAAACAGCGGTTACTTCACTGAGCAAATTAATTGACGTGTTTCGTGTTAATGGCACTACAAACAGCGGTTACTTCACTGAGCAAATTAATTGACGTGTTTCGTGTTAATGGCACTACAAACAGCGGTTACTTCACTGGGCAAACTAAGTGGCTGGTTTTTGTAATGGATTTTAGTTACAGCAACCGTTCGTTGTGATGATCACGATGATATATCGTCATCATCACCATCATTATCATCATCTGTATAATCTTCCGCCAAAAACAACATTCATTTCGGACGACTACACGTTTCGGCACACTGCTGCTAACAGAGGTCGCACTAGCACGCAGTGTATAGCAGATAAAGTGACTGTATTGCGTACGGAATTGACTTTGTCAAATTACACGTATACAGGTTAGCTACAATGACTTGAGGTGTAGAGTGTGTCGTGTTGTATTGTGCAGACTGACGTCACAGCTTGGTCCAATGTCGTAACAGAACTGTGTGTGTGTATGTATTATGTGTATGTGTTATGTAGATATGTACGAGTATGTGTCTATGTATGTCTATGTATGTATTATATACGTGTCTATGTATGTATTCTAAATGACACATATAAGTATAGTTGCAAAGGGACTCAACAGAAAGAACCGTGACATAATTTAATTTACCTCAACTATTACACAATTTAGGGCACGCGGTGGCGCAGTTGGTTGAGGCACTACGCTACAAACCGGAATGTCGCGGGTTCGATTCCCGATGGTGTCATTGGAATTAATTCCTTGACATAATCCTTTCGGTCGCACTATGGCCCTGGGGTCGACTCTGCCTCTAACAGAAATGAGTACCAGAAATATTTCCTGGGGGGTAAAGGCGGCCGGTGCGTAGGGCTGACAACCTTACCACCTTCATGTGCCGATTGTCTACAAATCTGGGAGCCTCAACCTCCTGGACCCCTCAGGGCCTGCCTAGGCCTGTAATGGGATTGCTTTACCTTATTACACAATTTAAGTTACCTAAACTATTACACAATTTAAGTTACCTAAACTATTACACAATTTAAGTTACCTAAACTATACACAATTTAAGTTACCTAAACTATTACACAATTTAGGGCACGCGGTGGCGCAGTTGGTTGAGGCACTACGCTACAAACCGGAATGTCGCGGGTTCGATTCCCGATGGTGTCATTGGAATTAATTCCTTGACATAATCGTTTCGGTCGCACTATGGCCCTGGGGTCGACTCTGCCTCTAACAGAAATGAGTACCAGAAATATTTCCTGGGGGGTAAAGGCGGCCGGTGCGTAGGGCTGACAACCTTACCACCTTCATGTGCCGATTGTCTACAAATCTGGGAGCCTCAACCTCCTGGACCCCTCAGGGCCTGCCTAGGCCTGTAATGGGGTTGCTTTACCTTATTACACAATTTAAGTTACCTAAACTATTACACAATTTAAGTTACCTAAACTATACACAATTTAAGTTACCTAAACTATTACACACTTTAAGTTACCTAAACTATTACACACTTTAAGTTACCTAAACTTCGACATCATATAAGTGACTTAATAATGTTCTATTACAATTAAGTTACTTAAATCTGACATCATTTAAGTTACTTAGGTAAGTTTAGACAGCATTTCAAACACCTACATAAACCGACATAATTTACGTTGCCTATACGATTTCCAGACTTACGCACATGAACGCATTATTGCTGTTACGCCCTCACTATATAAGTACGGTTGTTTTATAGAGTGAAACTACAGCTTATGACCATCGTGAATGTTCAGCAGTTACAAATTTAGAAGGACACAATCACGCCGTATTTCACAGCACCATTCCTGCACTACACTGAGGAATAAAGCGTTCACCAGATTCGAATCTGTACCTTCCAAGTATAAATCTACAGCACTGCAGTTACGTAAGCCTCCTGAAGAGATCAGCGTCATTCAAGTCAGCACACTCAGCGTACCGCATCTTGTAATAACACCGCCAGCCACTTGGCCTATATAAGCATCGTGTGTTGCACAGAGAAAACATTTGGAGCACCTCTCCAGCTCGAGTGGCTTACAAGACGCGTCTAGCACCGTCTAACTTCTCGAACACAGGCAATGCACTGAGGGTGGAGCATCTGAACTCTTTAACAAGCCACATAAATTGAAAAGTAGCAGCGGGAAGCCATTGAAATGTCGCGATTACCGGAACACACATCAACTGGCGCAATAGTGACATTTTGTTACGCAGTGCGGTTTGTGCGTATCCGGCGACAGGTCTGCGTGCACAGCAGGCAAATACATACAAGTAGCCTTCGATTTACGCCGGGGATGCGTTCCTGACGAACCAGCGTAATCGGAATCCGCGTAAATTGAAACGATCTTATAATGCAAATCGAAGGGAAGTCAATGACATGTGTTCCCGGCACCCAAACATCGACGAGTAATATAATGGCATTGAATTTAAAGCTCTGAAATAACGTAAATATAATAAAGAGAATCTAAAAAAATATATTTTGTAGCCGGAAGGTCGCGGGTTCGATTCCAGTTAGTGTCATTGGAATTTTTCATTGACATAATCCTTTCGGTCGCACTATGGCCCTGGGGTCGACTCAGCCTCTAACAGAAATGAGTACCGGGAATGTCTCCTGGGAGGTAAAGGCGGCCGGTGTGTAGGACTGACAACCTTACCATCTTCATGTGCCGATTGTCTATAAATCTGAGAGCCTCAACCTCCTGGAACCCGAAGGGCCTGTCCAGGCCTGTAATGGAATTGCTTTACCTTACACTTACAACCGGCAATGGCGTAATGAAGCAGCGTTAGTTCTCTGACGAAGTCACTGGTTGAGGATCGTCACGTTTTTTTAAAGAAAGCACGCGGTGTGGACTGTCGTGATTCCTTCTTTCTTTCTATCAAAATTTCATGACAAAGCCTCACGGATGCCATAACGCTCCTCTTCGCTGTAGCAATCCGCTCCCAGTCGTGGTCAATCTCGCATTAGAGCAAATTCGCGTTAACGAAAAATACGTAATTGCACAATGACTGTATTTATAATTTGTATTCAAAATCAGCGATGTAAGAATTACGATTTAGTACAAGAAGCAGTACGAGAAAAATTGTAAAGCGTTATAAATGATAGTAAAATATATCCATTAAACACCAACTAATACACATAAACTTTATTCACAACAGTTTATTCTTAAAATTCCCCTATACGTATTTCGGTGGTTTAAACCGCCATCTTCAGGGGGTCGTGGAGATTATTTAGCATAGACCATACAGTTATTACGTATGTGGTTACATCCGTATATGTAGAATATGAGTGGTCTATTATTGTCCACTTGGTACAGTGTTGTAAAATAAGTTATTATAAAGGGAGTAAAATGTTGCTAATTTTAGGGGAATTTTAAGAATAAACTATTGTGAATAAAGTTTATGTGCAATAGTTGGCGTTTAATGAACATATCTTAATTACAAAATGCACGGTAAATACAGCGTTAAATTGTAAAATATTTGTTTTTTTTCACTTTTTGACCTCCTGGTTTCAAAATCGGCGTTATTCTGACTCGGCGCAAATTGGACCGGCGCAAATCGAGGTCTACCTGCATTTTGGACTAGGAAAGGTTTGAAGTTCATAATAACATGATGTGGTGTTCTGGGTTATGACACCGTGTGGTGTGGTACAACACTGAGGGAGGAACATAGGCTGAGGGTGTTCGAGAATAGGGTGCTGAGGGGGATATTTGGGCCTAAGGGGGACGGGGTAACAGGGAGTGGAGAAGACTACATAACGAGGAACTTAATGATCTGTACTCATCACCAAATATTATTCGGGTGATCAAATCAAGAAGAATGAGGTGGGCGGGGCATGTAGCACGTATGGGTGAGGGGAGAGGTGCATACAGGATTTTGGTGGGGAGACCTGAGGGAAGGAGACCACTTGGAAGACCCAGGCGTAGATGGGAGGATAATATTAAAATGGATCTTCAAGAAGTGGGATGGGGGCATGGACTGGATTGATATGGCTCAGGATAGGGACAGGTGGCAGGCTCTTGTGAGTGCGGTAATGAACCTTTCGGGTTCCATAAAACGCGGGGAATTTCTTGACTAGCTGACGACCTGTTAGCTTCTCAAGAAGGACTCTGCTACATGGAGTTAGTTAGTTAGTTAGTTAGTAGTATGATAGAAGTCTACTCTGAAGATGGAGGCAGTGTTTTTCTTCGAAACGTATGTACACATCTACCAGCCTGCAATACGACGCCAGAACGTCGCAAGTTATCACGTCACACGTCGTACAGCCTTTGAACTGACTGCAAAGAGAAGAGTCCTTCTACAGACACTGACATTTGCCCAGCTAGTCCAAGAAACTTCCCTTCATTTAGGAAACGGTAAGGTTCATTACCGTGATCACAAAAGCCCGCCTCTGTTCCATATCCGGAGCCAAATCAAATCCAACAAGTATTCCATACAATTTTTAAGGTCAATTTGAACATTATCCTGGCAGCCACGACTATATCTTACGGTGCAATTTCGTGCAGTGTTGCCGATCCGTAAGTACTAATGATTCTCATCTGTCCCATGCATTCTACATTCTCCCCCTAATTCATTCTCATTGACTTTATCATCTTAATATTAGCCGTGCGCACCTGTCGCGAAAATCCTAGGGAAAACGACACGTAAGTCATAAATCCGTGGCCTATTTCAGCGTACTACACCAACATAAGCCGTGGGAGACTGACAAAAAACCACGTAAATTTCAAAGAGAAATTCCTTATTTCAACCAGCGTCTTAAACAGGTGCTTACGGAAGAAAAAGTATTGTCACCGCTAAGTTAACCTGCTCGGCACGGGCCGTAAGAATGACGCGGTCCAGTACACAGTACAACTGCTTCACATTCGCGACTTCGTGGGCTCAAACCTCGGTGTGAATACCGGCTACCCTGACGTATTTGGTGGTTTTACTCAGTACCTATATAATTCAGGGGCATTATCTGAAAGTGGGCCACGACCGCTTCCATTATTTCCGACTCATTATTCACTTATCGTCTTAACATTCACGATATACCATCATGTGAGCTACAAATGGCGTCGTTAAATAAACAAGAACTGAGTGAATAAACAAATGTTTCACGACATAATGAGTCTTATTCTATTCGATAAACCTCAATACTACTTTCGCAACACATAAATATATTACGATCTGTAGATCCTTTCCCCCCCTATGGCTCAAAAGCCCCTAGGGGGCCTAGGCCTCTTCAGTTTTTCGAGGCTTCACGATCACACACTTTTTAGACACACCACACTCGGTAAGACTCCTCTGGACGAGTGATCAGCCCGTCGCAGAGACCTCTACCTGACAACACACAGCACTCACAAGAGACAGACATCCATGCCCCCCGGTGAGATTCAAACCCGCAACCCCAGCAAGCGAGCGGCCGTAGACCGACGTCTTATCTGTAGATCTTAGTGCGTTATTTAACTACTTTATCAATTGCTGAGGTTATATAGCGTCGGTGCTGAATCCCGAACGTACTAGAATAACAATCTGTCCCACTGAATCTTTGTCCACAGATGAATGACCTGGGATCGAACCCAGGCTTCCGCGGTTAGAGGCCGCCGACTAACCGCCTGAGCCATGGCACGCACTTGTACAGTATATCGTCTTCTGACATCTGACCTGCAGTCTGGTACAAATTTACCAAATATTCTCTTCCAAAACTTTGGTACTTTTTTTTTTTACTAAAAACTACACGGCGTCACATTCCAAAAAACATAAATCTTCATAGTCTAAGACTTCAAACGTTTGGCCTTCTTTATAACAATACACAAAAACCAAATATATTGCTCGCGACACAGCGACACCTTTACGGCTGGTTGCACAGAACGTCCTCCAACCAACACTGACGTCATACGGACACGCATGGTAGGGCACTAAATGACACCACCTCTATGGAATGACTTCATGTGGTTTGGATGACAAATTAAGTCACTTGATTCACCTTATTACTGACGGTGTAGGTCACGGTAAAGCATAAATAAAGACGTCAGAGAGTCTTGCATGACTAGTCGAAAATTCTGGAAGCTTGACAAACAAAATGTTAATACCCAATATTGACTAAAATCATTTTAGATCCGTATAAATGGAAAGAAGATAGGCGTTTAACCATCACAACAATGATCCTACGTACATTCTCTTATATGACATGTAATTCGCTCGATATTTATGAATATTCAATGTATGTCAGGCAATAACCTTGTCCCACTTTATACTACTGCCATCTGGTAAGGAGTTTACGAAGTACATAGCTAACGCCTCGGCAGCTCGATAGCCGATGCCGACCGCAATGCCGCGTCATCGTGTGGAGAACTACGAAACCCTACACACGTTAAAAGTGCAGTTGAACGGCTTACAGATGGCTCGCTCTACATCTAAAATTCGTAACATTCAAAACTTCGCTCCGTGCTGTTCTCAGCACAAAGATGAAACTTCTTTTTGTGTTATCATTCGATACAGACAGACTATTACTAGCGGCATATGTCAGTGGCCTGGTCGGATAATTCGAATTTTATATAAATGGCTACGAGAATAATGTAAAACGTTTATGCAAACAATGACTTGCGGTGTGCATCGATACCTCGAGTTCACATCGATATCGAAAATTTATTCCCCGATATATTATCACATCGATTTATCGATATTGACTGACAAGGGCGTTGTCAGTATTTCGCGTTATATACGTGGGATGATTAATGAGTGATGAAGTGGAAAGAATTCTGAAGAAGGTGGTTATGACCACATCCAGGTACCATGTCGGTGTTTGTTTAATGAACGCGGTAATAGCGCGAGAAGCTTCAGTGTAGGTAGCCGGTATTCCGGCCAATAACACAACTCAGCACCTCACCAATAAACGTCTACACCTCCATCAGTCACACCAACCTGCATTGTTCCCCTCATTGTTAAACCTCTAAAGCAGTGGTTCCCAAAGTGGGCGGTACCGCCCCCTGGGGGGCGGTGGGATTACCGAGGTGGGCGCTAATAGATACGAGAGGTGGAAGGGAGCGCTGTTATGTTCACAGGGGGGCGCTAGTAGGTACGAGAGGTGGAAGGGAGCGCTGTTATGTTCACAGGGGGGCGCTAGTAGGTACGAGAGGTGGAAGGGAGCGCTGTTATGTTCACAGGGGGGCGCTAGTAGGTACGAGAGGTGGAAGGGAGCGCTGTTATGTTCACAGGGGGGCGCTAGTAGGTACGAGAGGTGGAAGGGAGCGCTGTTATGTTCACAGGGGGGCGCTAGTAGGTACGAGAGGTGGAAGGGAGCGCTGTTATGTTCACAGGGGGCGCTAGTAGGTACGAGAGGTGGAAGGGAGCGCTGTTATGTTCACAGGGGGCGCTAGTAGGTACGAGAGGTGGAAGGGAGCGCTGTTATGTTCACAGGGGGGCGCTAGTAGGTACGAGAGGTGGAAGGGAGCGCTGTTATGTTCACAGGGGGGCGCTAGTAGACAAGTAGTGCATTTATTTTTATAATAAAATTCAAATAAATTAATTTTGTGTTAAAAATAAAAAATGAACTAAATTCTTAGTATTTTAATTTATGAATCTTATTCAAGCACATATTGTTTTTTTAATAACTATTGCTAGATGAATTATTGTTAATCATAAAAAATATAATAAATTTTAAACTATTAATTAACACATAAAACATTAAGTTTAACTCTTATAATTTTATTTAAACTATTTTTTAAATATAAAATAAAAGTGGAAACAAAAGCGCATTTATGTTTTTTTTTTTTTAAAAGGTAGGGGGGCGCTGTGGGTGTGTATATGGAACCAAGGGGGCGGTGGACCGAAAAAGTTTGGGAACCACTGCTGTAAATCATGGTGGTAACTATACGTACCATTTGTCTTAACATTCAAACAACTGTGCATTTTACAGTCAGGCATACTGACGTGCTCCGTGTGACGTCACCATACACAGCATGTAATGTGGGGCAGGAGTTGAATTTGTAATCGTATTCAGGCGGACATCTTGCTTCACACGCCGAACCAAATTATCGTAACATTCATTGAACGTTTATTCCCAGAGAAAGTCGAATATAAAAAGCCCTACACACAGCATGTTGCTATTATATCTTTGGACAAATGACGTGAGAGCAAATTGGATTACCCCTTCTTATTTCGTCATCTTCTTGGCCGCTCCCCGTTCATCAACATGTCATCAGTCATCACTGTTTACACTGACTTCAAAGCTGCCAACACAGACAGACAAAAAAAACTAAACAAATAAACCGATCCACCTGCCTTGCAGTCAGTATCGTACGCCCGTCACCAGAACCTTCGTTAAAAGCACGCGCACATAAGAACGCTACCCAGTCGACTATTCAGGGTAACATTCGGAATGATCAAAGCCCCCCCCCCCCAAAAAAAAAAAAAACTTAAAAGCGCAAGCCCGACGTCCTGTGATACGTTTAGCCATGTCTGAGTACGACACGCATTATCAGGCTGCGATATAAGAAACTTATAACGGGGATTGCGCTTACGTTAACGGATGTCCCGTCTTGGTTGAGAGACTTCACGTAGTCGCACTAAGAATTTGTGCTAAAAACGGTAACATGTCCTTTAACGATGGGGAGAAGAGAAAAATGTTTTTTTGGATAGATGTCTGGGTTCGAACCCACAGCATATCCGTTGTTTCAATCAGTACGTGTCGTTTCTTGTGTTACAATCGTCGCGTCCCAAGTCAATCTATGTGGGTTTTGTGGCGTACAAAATGACAATGGGAGAGGAGCTTAGCTATTAACTGTACTCACCTCCTGGCCTATTGGTATCACTGTAGAAGTTGCGTGATATCAGACTTCCGCCGCAATGTTGATGAGATCTGCGTTCTTCTGGGATATTACGCAGCGTTGAGTGGTAATTCTGTACCGACGTTTCGGGAAAACCTATCGGCCCCATCTTCAAGTGTCAAGGGGTTTTATATTCCTGGACTTCTTGGCCCTTTAAGATGGGACCGATAGATTGCCCCGAAACGTCGGTGCAGACCTACCACTCAACGATACGTAATATCCCAGAAGAACCTTGCGAGATTTTAGTTTCTCACAGCGGTATTCGTAAAGGCGCAAGTCTTCTGTGATGTTACACCAAGTCGACTGGTAAATAGCTACCAATGATTTGCAGGAAGGTAATACCTTCTTATTCAGGGTCAAGCAGGCGTCTTTGCCTGCCCGGCCGCAGTCACTATTTAGATCCTCCTGATCACCAGTCCCGCGGCATGACGTCCTCACTGTCAAGCTTACAGTATCCAACCTAGCCCCTCCCACATGTACCACAGTACGCCTTACTGCATTCAAGTAACTCACCACCTGGTCCATAGGTATCGCTGTTGTTATCTGCCAATATGACGTCACTTCCGCTGCTCCTGTTCTGTTGTTGCTGACACACTCCTCCGCCGAAGTAACTCCGGGTACTCCGAGTACTGTTGTTGCTCTCACGTCGCTCTGGATAGGCCCCGCTCGGTGTCATGACGATAGGGGGCTCCAGCCCCCCTGGGGACATATTGGACATGAAGGACAATTTGTCCGCTTCACTGTCCAGTCCGTTGCCCCCTGACCCCGGACTCGTAGAGAGTTCCAGGATGGTGACACTCAGATGTTGCCGGCTGCTGGTGCTAGAGGAGCCTGAAACGAGGAGCATGTCACGAGTAACGTCCTGCTGACGGAGCCGTAGACAGGAAGGGCATTTTGCTTTAGGTAAACGATTTGGATGCTGTCACGGCGAATACCAATGACACACAACTTTCTCTGGCGACTGTGCACGTCAAAAATATTTATTTGTCATTACGAGTTCAATTTTACCCAGATTATTACCGGTTACGAAGGCTCACACGGTAACGTTTCTTACTTGCATTACCACAGCGTTCTATTCGAACCACGGCAGTAACCCAGACTAGCCTCAACGAGGTTTTATTCAAGAGCTCAAGACAAATTCCGTGATGTTACATATGATAGGCCACGAAATTATTATTCCACACAATTTCCAATTCAGTATTCGTGATCATACAGTTATCTGACGATTGCAGGACGAGTTGCAGCTTCCTTCACTGTTACTGTACTCAGTTGCTAGCCACCTTAGAATGAAGTACAAAAGGGCGTAGCCATGTGTTAAGAAATTGACATAACCTAAGGCAACTTAACGCAACTTAACGCAACTTAACGCAACTTAACGCAACTTAACGCAACCTAACCTAACCTAACCTAACCAAACGTAATCTAACCTAACGTAACGTAACGTAACCTAACCTAACCAAACGTAATCTAACCTAACGTAACGTAACGTAACCTAACCAAACGTAATCTAACCTAACGTAACGTAACCTAACCAAACGTAATCTAACCTAACGTAACCTAACCTAACCAAACCTAACCTAACCTAACCAAACGTAATCTAACCTAACGTAACGTAACCTAACCTAACCTAACCTAACGTAATCTAACATAACGTAACGTAACGTAACGTAACCTAACCTTACCTAAACAAACGTAATCTAACCAAACGTAATCTAACCTAACGTAAAGTAACGTAACCTAACCTTACCTAAACAAACGTAATCTAACCAAACGTAATCTAACCTAACGTAACGTAACGTAACCTAACACGTCATATGATGCAAACTATAAACAAAGTTAGTTTTTAAATACTGATTAATTGTTAGAAAACACGCCGTACGCTATATATATACATACATATATATACATATATATATGTATATATCCAATTTCGGCAGGAAGTGAACGGACAGTGGTTGCAGATGTGACAACTGGGCTGATTATAACCTGTCAAATATATCAGTACGTGTCTGGGCGCTTCAGTTGTCAGTTGTTACTGAGGACAGATGGCAGTGAAAGCGATCCATAAATATGTCAAAACAGAAGCCAACCGCAAACGCCCACTTATATTAACAAAACAGCGCGATAAATAAACAAAAGAACAAACAACAACTTGTGGATATGTCGGATAAACAACGAATCACATCTAGAGTCACTGTAGAAGAACACAGCAAACTATTTACAAGACAGCTGTGACTTTAATGTGTTTGAAGCAGCTGATAGTTTCTACTTGAAGACAGCTAAAGTGTTCACACGAAACAAATGACCCCTGTGCCCGCCCACATACTTTCATATCATCATATCATATTCATACAAAACGGAAGTAAATGTCAGCACTGAGATCGACTGCCATGCGGAAGCTGTTCTCAAATCCGGAAGCTGACTGCTGATGTCACATCCACGGCAAACAGAAGAAAGCGCCTACTATTACACACATCGTTATCACTCGTGCGTCACGCACGGGGCACGGCCTTTCCTGATGAGATAACACTTGCCAATTCCCCAAATTTATAAAACCTGAAGGCACGAAGCTGTGTGTACAACAACCTGAATTTGTTCCTATTCTAGCCAAAAATAATCCAATACATAAAAACAGACGCCATTTCTGTAAGATACATTCTAATAATATCCTTGAATCTATATCTAGTGCTCTTACACGATACCTTCCTTTCAATTTTTCCGACTAAGATGTATACATTTTCCACTTTTCCTGTCTGTGCTACACGCCCTCCCCCCACCCATTCAGGGTCCCTTGATTTCATCACCTAAATGAGCTGAATCACCCTCGTGAAGAGTACTAATCATGAAGCTTCTCATTATGGAATTTTCTCCAACCCCCTCTCACATAACAATCTGTGTCACGAAAGTTCAACAAGACAAGGAGAAGCTCACAGCTGTCAGTACTTCGCATAACGACTGTCAGTACTTTACATAATGACTGTCAGTACTTTACATAACGACTGTCAGTACCTTGCAGTGTACAGCGTCGAATGAGAAAGCGACTAATGGCTAATAATTTGGAAATATTACGGCAGAAAGTGACGACTGTCGAATTAGAGGCTATATCACGGAATTTTGCAGCGACTGAGGAAAACCACGAAAGACTCGCAATGGTCCGATACTGGGCCGACATTTGCACCAGGAAATTCCAAATACGGAGAATGCTGAAGACTCCGCCGCTTCCTTATCGTCAACACATGGATAAACAAAACTGTTTGCACAACAAACGTTTAGCAACACAAGAATAAACAAAACTGTTTGCACAACAAACTTTTAGCAACACAAAATAAACAAAACTGTTTGCACAACAAACTTTGAGCAACACAAGGATAAACAAAACTTTTTGCACAACAAATTTTAGGAACACATGGATAAACACTTTTTGCACAACAAACTTTTAGGAACACAAGGATAAACAAAACTTTTTGCACAACAAATTTTAGGAACACAAGGATAAACAAAACTTTTTGCACAACAAATTTTAGGAACACATGGATAAACACTTTTTGCACAACAAATTTTAGGAACACATGGATAAACACTTTTTGCACAACAAACTTTTAGGAACACATTGATAAACACTTTTTGCACAACAAACTTTTAGGAACACATGGATAAACAACTTTTTGCACAACAAACTTTTAGCAACACAAGAATAAACAAAATGTTTGCACAACAAACTTTGAGCAACACAAGGATAAAGAAAACCTTTTGCACAACAAACTTTTAAGAACACGTGGATAAACAAAACTATTTGCATAACAAACTTTTAGCAACACAAGAATAAACAAAACTGTTTGCACAACAAACTTTGAGCAACACAAGGATAAATAAAACTTTTTGCACAACAAACTTTGAGCAACACAAGGATAAATAAAACTTTTTGCACAACAAACTTTTAGGAATACATGGATAAACAAAACTATTTGCATAACAAACTTTTAGCAACACAAGAATAAACAAAACTGTTTGCACAACAAACTTTGAGCAACACAAGGATAAAGAAAACCTTTTGCACAACAAACTTTTAAGAACACGTGGATAAACAAAACTATTTGCATAACAAACTTTTAGCAACACAAGAATAAACAAAACTGTTTGCACAACAAACTTTGAGCAACACAAGGATAAATAAAACTTTTTGCACAACAAACTTTGAGCAACACAAGGATAAATAAAACTTTTTGCACAACAAACTTTGAGCAACACAAGGATAAATAAAACTTTTTGCACAACAAACTTTTAGGAATACATGGATAAACAAAACTATTTGCATAACAAACTTTTAGCAACACAAGAATAAACAAAATGTTTGCACAACAAACTTTGAGCAACACAAGGATAAATAAAACTTTTTGCACAACAAACTTTGAGCAACACAAGGATAAATAAAACTTTTTGCACAACAAACTTTGAGCAACACAAGGATAAATAAAACTTTTTGCACAACAAACTTTGAGCAACACAAGGATAAATAAAACTTTTTGCACAACAAACTTTTAGGAATACATGGATAAACAAAACTATTTGCATAACAAACTTTTAGCAACACAAGAATAAACAAAATGTTTGCACAACAAACTTTGAGCAACACAAGGATAAATAAAACTTTTTGCACAACAAACTTTGAGCAACACAAGGATAAATAAAACTTTTTGCACAACAAACTTTGAGCAACACAAGGATAAATAAAACTTTTTGCACAACAAACTTTTAGGAATACATGGATAAACAAAACTATTTGCATAACAAACTTTTAGCAACACAAGAATAAACAAAATGTTTGCACAACAAACGTTCAGTACTCTCTGTTTACTTACTTGGGCGGATAAGAGGAAGGCTGGAGGGGGGCGCCAGCAGACCCTGAGCCTCCTCATTAGGCTCCAGCTCCAGCGCCATGCCGTCTTCACCCACCCGCATAGAGTGCAGGGGGTGTGTTGTTGAGAGGTAGCATCACCTGGCAGCCTGCGCAGTACAGCCGTCTTTTGCAGCCATGTCACACTGCAACAAGAGCCCGTATGAATAAGTGTTGTCGTGGATTTCCTCAGTGCCCCCCAAGCAAATTGCGAGACATTACCCAAAATTAGGCCACGATGATTTCCTTCCAGATACCCTCCTATTCATTATTCATTAATCTTTCCTTGTAGTCCATTTTATTTCAGAGTATATAGTGCCAAAAGACGACCCCAGTGACCGCGCGGTCTAAGGCGTGGGTCTGCAGCCTTTCGCTTGCTGGGATTGCGGGTTCGAATGGCTGTCTGTCTCTTGTGAGTGTTGTGTGTTATCAGGTAGAGGTCTCTGCGTCAGGCTGATCACTCGTCCAGAGGAGTCCTACTGGGTGTGGTGTGTCCACAGTGTGTGATCGTGAAACCTCGATAATTAGGAGGCCCTGGTTCACTGGAGGCTGTCGAGTCATTGGAAAAAAATAGTGCCAAATGATTGATGAATGACGATCATGAAACAAACTGGAAGGACGCAATCATGGTCTAACTGCAGGTACTGAAACACTACGGAAATTCCCCGGTAGGATACCGAGATATGAAGCCAGTACCTCCGGAACATATATACACCGTTACCGCTACACTAACCTGCCGTCTGTATATCCAATGATCATCTACAAATCGATGTTACACAGTCAGTAATTCACTCCATTTCCTTTACAGTACATTTCATAACACAGTCCACTGCTCAACGCGGCTTCATTTCTTCAACCTGTCGCTACTAGAAATGCTGCCTTCTTCAGGAAATGTAATAACTACTTACAGCGCAGCGGTAACTATATTCACCACCTGCCTCAGCGTTTTAAATAAAACTGCATTCTGCCCACACAGTGTATTTATGTGTTTTGTGTGGATCTCAGAACAAACAGCGATTATTTCACTGTACAGCATTAACTGACTGGTTTGTATAACTGAGACGGAGTGTGTTTACTGCGCGGTACGGACTGTATTTATGTGTTTTGTGTGGATCTCAGAACAAACAGCGATTATTTCACTGTACAGCATTAACTGACTGGTTTGTATAACTGAGACGGAGTGTGTTTACTGCGCGGTACGGACTGTATTTATGTGTTTTGTGTGGATCTCAGAACAAACAGCGATTATTTCACTGTACAACATTAACTGACTGGTTTGTATAACTGAGACGGAGTGTGTTTACTGCGCGGTACGGACTGTATTTATGTGTTTTGTGTGGATCTCAGAACAAACAGCGATTATTTCACTGTACAGCATTAACTGACTGGTTTGTATAACTGAGACGGAGTGTGTTTACTGCGCGGTACGGACTGTATTTATGTGTTTTGTGTGGATCTCAGAACAAACAGCGATTATTTCACTGTACAACATTAACTGACTGGTTTGTATAACTGAGACGGAGTGTGTTTACTGCGCGGTACGGACTGTATTTATGTGTTTTGTGTGGATCTCAGAACAAACAGCGATTATTTCACTGTACAACATTAACTGACTGGTTTGTATAACTGAGACGGAGTGTGTTTACTGCGCGGTACGGACTGTATTTATGTGTTTTGTGTGGATCTCAGAACAAACAGCGATTATTTCACTGTACAACATTAACTGACTGGTTTGTATAACTGAGACGGAGTGTGTTTACTGCGCGGTATGGACTGTATTTATGTGTTTTGTGTGGATCTCAGAACAAACAGCGATTATTTCACTGTACAACATTAACTGACTGTTTGTATAACTCTTTTCTCTGTGGTGTGCAAACTAAACTTTTAATTACACGTTGAATCATATTCGAAATTCAGTGGTTTTTCGGCGGCCTTGGCGCAAATCGTGTCTTCTTAGGCAAATGTCACTTTTCAATGCATCTTCTAGTGTGGCGTTCCCGGTATTAACTTAAAAAATCTGAGAACTAATTGGTTTCTGGACCTTGTACCATCGCCCGGAAATCTAAAATAACGACGTTTCGGAAGCAGCAGATCCAGCTTACGAAACGTCGTTATTTTAGATTTCCGGACGATGGTAGAAGGTCCAGAAACAAATTAGTTCTCAATGTTACATACCATCGTTAGAAACTTTTAGAATTCACTGACAAATCTGACCAAACACAAGCCAGGTTTATCCAAATAACGTCATAATTCAGCCCTCCAAAAGCAAACACAAAATTCAGCACAAATGTTCAACTTCTTTCGTCCGATACACACTCAGTCACTTCCCAACGTTCTACCCTGTCTCCAGCAGACATTACCTTGGAACATGAAGAGCAGTAATTTTGTAACCCCGCCCCCCAATAAAAGTAACAACTTTACTACACCCATGCTTCTTCCTCTTCCTTGAACTTCAGAAGTTTAAGCAACGTTCTACAGTAGACTACTGTAGTTTCAGACAAGCGAAATATCAAACCTGGCGCTCCATGAAATAACTGCAACTTTATACAATTTCACAAAATGTCTCGAGCGAAGACACTTTCAAAGACCATCGCATTGCTTTAGGCGTCGCTGACGCTAAAGGATGCAGCGGTTACACAACGGATATTAGAATAGAACGAAGAAACGCCCTCCATAAATAAGAACAAGATAGGAAATGCAAGCAGAACGTAACACGATCGGATCTTTGCATTGTTGACACTTCTCAGATAGTCACACCACGTACTCCACGCGAGTCACATTTGTTATCGTTACATTATTTCTCAGAGTTGATTTTGTTGTCCTTCAGTTTATCGGCCATTCATAACCTCACAGTTTCAGATCGTCGAAATTTTTTGTGATTTCAAACTTCCAAACAATATTTCCTACATAATTCATACGCATATCCATAATCAATGTACATGCCAAACTTCATATTGCTAGACAAGTACTAGAAACTAGTAAAGTGCTACATTTGGAGCATAGCTTTGTGTGGTGCTAAAACGTGGACACTTCGGAAAGTAGATCAGAAGTATCTGGAAAGTTTTGAAATGTGGTGCTGGAGAAGAATGGAGAAGATCAGTTGGACCGATCGTGTGAGAAATGAAGAAGTATTACACAGAGTCAAGGAGGAGAGGAATATCGTACGTACAATAAAAAGAAGAAAGGCTAACTGGATTGGTCACATCTTGCGTAGAAACTGCCTTCTGAAACACGTGATTGAAGGAAAGTTAGAGGGAAGGATAGAAATGACGGGAAGATGAGGGAGAAGACGTAAGCAGCTACTGGATGACCTTAAGGAAAAGAAAAGATACTGTAAATTGAAAGAGGAAGCACTAGATGGCACTGTATGGAGAACTAGCTTTGGAAGAGGCTACGGACCTGTCGTAAGACAGACTGCAGAATGACTGAATGAATGAATGAATGAATGAATGAATGAATGAATGAATGAATGAAGGAATGAATGTATGTATCACGCACCACGTCAGGTGAAGAGAAAGATAAGTACGGAGCGATGACAGAATAACACTGACAAGGAAAAACCAAAGTACGAGGATAAAAACCTGTCCTAATTTCAATTTGGCCACCAATATCTAAACAATATTTATCTCTCAATTATTGGTTATAACTTCCTGTCGGCTCGCTTATCGTAATAACGTAGCCCACTAAGCTGACTGCTCACACGCGCCGCGGAATGGCGTCGAACTTAAAGAAGACGTTTGTCAGATAAAATAAGGATCACCTACCTACGTCACACAGAACAGTCTGCATTTGAAAAGAGCGTTTATTGTGAGAGCAATGAAACGTGTAGACAAACTGTAGTTTTTAGGCGCGTTCGCAAAATTACGAAAAGCGACACTAGCGTCGTCAAGTCTGCCTGTCTGTCTGGCTATCTGTCCGTCTGTGTGTCTCTCCGTCCGCATGGAACAAATCGGCTCCCACTGGACGGATTTTCATGAAATTTGATATTTGAGTATTTTTCGAAAATCTGTCCAGAAAATTCAAGTTTCATTAAAATCTGACAACAATAACGGTACTTTACATTAAGACCTATGTATATTTATGGTAATATCTCGCTGATTTGTTCTTAGAATGAGAAATGTTTCAGACAAAAGTTGTAGAGAAAATCAAAACACACATTTTATGTTCAATAACTTTTTTCCGAAAATCGTGCCGTTTATGAGATAATGTGGAAAAATATGGTAGAGCCGGACAGGCCACATATTGCAATATGACACGGCGCATGCGCTTTGCATGCTGGATAACTAAGGCTACAGACACACACTGACAATACTTTAATATTATTGCATTTCTACGGAAACAATGGTTACGCGACCGCGCCTCAATGATACGTTACACGTACACTGCCTGTGTTGTTAACACGTTATGACTGTGCTTTGAAAGGATTAAACGGTAAAGTGACAACTTAAATTACCCCGTGCAAAAGAAGCATGTGGAATTGTTACATCTGGCGCAGACCAGAATAGCTTCATTATATTTGAGTAAAATATGACGACGTTACGAGTGGGTAGAAGAGGTAAATACTGAGGAAGAGAAACTGCTCTAGTGTTCTGAATTAACTGACGTCATTTGGGAAAGTGAGAAATGGTGGCCATTACTTGTTCCTTACCCAGCAGTCAAGTACAATCTTCTCCAACAATTTATAAACTCTCCAGTCGTGTAGGGACTGTGGGTGGACAGTACCTCTAATCTTCGGCGTGAAAAATCTTCGCCATATCTGTCTGTCTGTCCGTCCGTAACAACTAAAGCACCGCTGAGTACATTCACATCAGATGCAATACTGTCGATTTATATTAAAATCGAACGATAATTCCACTTTTCATTTAAATCAGGCAACAACAACAACACGCGCAATTTACGAGGTTCTCACAGCGGTATGATTAAGGATTCCAGTCTTGTAGGATGTGATGCTGTGTCGCCGGATGAGTAAACGACGTTTCGGAGGAAAGTGTTGCCATCATCTTCAAGGGTTCAAGATTCTTCATTGATCTTGAACTCTTGAAGATAAATGCGACGTGTTCGTCCGAAACGTCGGAAACCACTTACCCAGCGACGCAGCGTCACACCCCAGAAGATCAGAATTCTCAATAACAGACAAATCACACAAAGACCTACACGCGATTTTACTCGCATCTCGAGTGTAACACGCTAAATACTTATCGGAGCAAAAAATGTGTTGGAAAAAGTTGCAGAAAAAATGAAAAATGATGACATTTCTGTTTGAATCTTAGCCGTTATGCAAAGAATTAAACAAAAATAATGTTCGTGTTGCATCGTTTAATAAACCGACATCAGAAAGTCCTGATATAACAACATGTACAGTCGAAACACATAGACTGTCACGGAATTTTATACAGCCCTTGCAAGCAGTGTATAAAAGTAACACAAGACAGGGAGGTCTTGGCTACTCTCGTCTTGCACGTTTCTGCAGTAGTCAACGGTTCGGTTCCCCCTGGCGCCCTCAGGCAGCCAGTTATCATTACTGATTTCACTGAGCTTCAGTAAATTTGACAAGCTAATATTTACTAACCCAGTCATAAAATTCTCTGCCTTTTATGGAAAACGAAACTCCACAATAGATCTACAATGGACCCTAGTGTCAGACTGATCCAGTCCGCATTTCTTTATACACATCTTAATATTATCCTCCCACCTACGCTTAATGTTTTGAAGTGGCCTGTCCCTTCAAAATTTTCCAACCACAATGCTGTACTTATGTCTTTATGCTGCGATGTATGCTACATGCCCTGCCACTCCCATCCTCCTCTCTTTGATCACCGTAACAGAGCAAAATATGAGGTCCTCACAGCAGTGAATATGAATACTACGGTGTTCTGGGACGTGACACCGTGTAGTCCGGTATAAGGTTACCAACGTTCCAGAGAAACCTGGAGCCACCAGCTGCTGGATACTCAACGTTCAGACTGAAGGCTAAGCCGAAGTGTTGACATACACTTCAATGTACATGCTGTCGCTGATTGTTACAAACTGGCTCATTAATAATTTAAAACACGCAGATCGACACTCCACTGTGAAAGGTGTCAATGTGTTGCAGTGCTGTCTGACAACCAGGGCCTCCAATCCAAGGCAATTACCAGCACTCAACAAGTACCTCAATACGCCTCAAAACACGGCCCTTCATATTGCTTCACATCAACACACACAGAGAGCGGCTCAGCCTAAATAATTCCACGTAGCAGAGTTCTTCGTGACAAGCTAACACTTAAATGCCCAACAAATTTCCCGCTTTTTATATAACCTGAAGTGTCATTATTCTGTCCAAAAGAGGCCGTCACGGGTCCCTATCCTGAGCCACATGAATCCAGGCCAAACTCTGATACTTCATTTCAATATATTCCCTCTTAGAAGACTCTTTTCACAAGCAAACTGGACTTAAATTTAAGGAAGAAACTAGTAAAGTGCTACATTTGGAGCGTAGCTTTGTGTGGTGCTGAAACGTGGACACTTGGGAAAGTGGATCGGAAGTATCTGGAAAGTTTTGAAATGTGGTGCTGGAGAAGAATGGAGAAGATCAGTTGGACCGATCGTGTGAGAAATGAAGAAGTATTACACAGAGTGAAGGAGGAGAGGAATATCGTACATACAATAAAAAGAAGAAAGGTTAACTGGATTGGTCACATCTTGCGTAGAAACTGCCTTCTGAAACACGTGATTGAAGGAAAGTTAGAGGGAAGGATAGAAATGAAGGGAAGACGAGGAACAAGACGTAAGCAGCTACTGGATGACCTTAAGGAAAATAGAAGATACTGTAAATTGAAAGAGGAAGCACTAGATCGCACTCTGTGGATAACTCGCTTTGGAAGAGGCTACGGACCTGTCGTAAGACAGACTGCAGAATTAATGAATAATTCGTTTTAATATTATCGTGCCACATATGTCCAGGTGTCCCAATTAGTCTCTTCACTTCTCACTTCATATTCCCTTCAAATGCGCTATATTACCGGCCCGCCCTTGTATAATAATCTCGACAGATTTCAATTATGAATCTCCTCAATATTCATCTAGTTCCCCTCTCTCGTGAGCAGAATTTCCCTATCTGTTGTTCCTTTACCCACACACAACAGTTTAAATTATGGCTCTGTGCATTTCAATACTTCCTAACCTTTGACGCGCGGAATTCCACAAACTTCACTGCCTGGCACAAACAGTTGTGAGGAGCCACGCAGTGTTACCGAAACACACACCTTTGATAACCCACACAAACTGTACCACAATGCAGTCTAACTACACCACAAGAAACACTCTGCTTTACCAACTACACTAACGATCGCGACATTTTAGGTTCTCACAGCGGTATTGCTGAAGCCTCAAGTCTTCGGGGATGTTATGCCGCGTCGACTGCTGGACATTTAACGACGTTTCGAAGCATCGCAGTGCCTCCATCTGCGGGGTTAATTAGCGACTGACTGAGTCATGGTTCGATCGAATACGGCCATCACATCTTCCGCACGCACACAGTTACGCACGTTTAAGATGCAATATACAATTTTAAAGGAATAAATGCGCTTTCCAAATTACAGCCACTTGGAAACTCACAGACCTCTTAAAAGGTAAAGCAATCCCATTACAGGCCTGGACAGACCCTTAGGGTTCCTGGAGGATTGAGGCTGCCAGATTTATAGACAATCAGCACATGAAGGTGGTAAGGTTGTCAGCCCTACGTACCGGCCGCCTTTACCCCCAGGAAAGATTCCTGGTACTCATTTCTGTTAGAGGCTGAGTCGACCCCAGAGCCATACGTGCGACCGAAAGGATTATGTCACTGTAAAATTCCAATGACACCATCGGGAATCGAACCCGCGACCTTCCGGCTTGTAGAGCAGTGCCTCAACCAACTGCGCCACCGCGTGCCCCTACAGACTTCTTAGGTAACTAAAACACGACCATGTAATCGGGGTTGTCTTGACAGTGTATCAACACTGACTTCATACTGCAGGCGAAAAGCAGTCCTTAGTTTCCCTACGCCTATCGGTCAGTGCCCTCTCTTTGCTGCATTGTCAAGGCGAACACGAGATATTGTAGCACGCTGTAGGAAGTCCATTTAAATGAACCTCCAATCACCCCGTGACGTGCATACACACAACATGCTGTTACATTTCCTTTTTTCTCCGAGAATGTAACAGTTTACAAAACACACAATACAGGGCATACACAAAAGAATGGTGCGGTTTCAAAAGTGAATAAAAAATTTATGTCTCACATTACACGGGCACAACATACACCGTCAGCGGCGGTAACTGTCCAAGTTTCTCATGCGCTACCAGCAGTTCGCTTCTCATGTTTACTGCGTGGCCGCGGGGCCAGTTTCAAAGATGGCGTTGCAGCAGGAGAAGGCTTTCTGTGTGCTCCGTTTTGAGACAAGAGCCTTCTCCCTTGGCCACCCCGTTCGCCAGATCTTACACCGTGCGATTTCTTTCTTTGGGGGTTCGTTAAAGACAGCGTTTATGTACCACCATTGCCCACGTCCATCCATGAAATTCGTGATCGGATAACGCATGCACTGCAGGCCATTACAGCGGACATGCTACACCGGGTCTGGGATGAGTTTGATTACCGTGTGGATGTGTGTCGTGTGACCCAGGGTGCACAGATTGAAGGATTGTAATTACCAAATGAGAAACTTGGACAGTTGCCGCCGCTGACGGTGTATGTTGTGCCCGTGTAAGGTGAGAAATAAATTTTTTATTCACTTTTGAAACCGCACCATTCTTTTGTGCATGCCCTGTATTTATGTACCACACAGCGCCCACATCTGTAAATAATCACAAACGTCCAGAGCAGTCGCTTGGCGGAAAGAAACTAGTTCTCACCGAATAATAGCAAAGGAAGTGTAATAGCACACTATAAAGAGAGCTATATTAACTATACAGGGTGTTTGGAAATTGACGCCCACTGACTACCACGCGATTTCTTAATGAATACCTATATAAAACCGTCCTATAATAAAATTTTGATCGACAGGTAATTTTCGCAGAAAATACGATCAAAATCCACTGCGATGTGGCGACACATTTAGGGGCGTGGAAGTACAGTTTTTAGCCTGAGCTGTAAATCGAGATGAGTGTAATTTCAGAGTTGAACCGTACAACGAATACAGAAGCTAAGATATACGCACGAAAAGTAGACTGAAGACACTCCTTTGTCATGTACATCAGTGTATGAATATTGACTAACACATTTGCAGCAGAAAAATACAAAACCTTATGTAAATGTAGTCTGCTGTCACAAGAAATCATTACTGCCTATCGATTCTACGAGACAAAAATATGTATTAATCTAATTGCTTCATTCATCTACATAAATATATCACACTGTTGTCTGATTGTGCAGTTATGTGTTGTTACGAACGAAAATGCCACCTCCATCTTCAGGGTTGAAGTCACTTCTGTCCTGAAGATGGAGACAGTGCGTTCTTCTAAAAAGTTTATACCGAACAGGATAAACGACGCCATAATACAGACTAACCCCGTTATAACGACATCGGTTTATACGACACCTCACCTAGAATCAGATTTCCTGTGGTACCAATTATTTCGTCCCTGTTAATAATAACGTTATACTCCTCGGTTATAACGACACTCGTTTATAACGACACTCGTTTTTTTTAGTCGTCTTCTTCTACCTACTCCGGTTTCCCGTTTCAGTGTGACACTCGTTATAACGACACTCGTTTATAACGACACAAAATATTCAGTTTCTTTCATGACGATATAACTGAGTTCGACTGTACTTCGGTAGCCATTTTCAGGACGCTGCACTAATTCTTAAAACACTATCAGATTGCAGAATCTCGCTCTAACCGAGTCCTAAATCCCTGTTTACATGTCTATATCCGTGACACTTACAGGATCTGGGACAGAACGTAAATATGTGCTTATTAAGCGTCATGTCAAAAAAAAGAGGATGGGGAAGTACAGGCATAACTCCACATATTCTTAACCTCGACATTAGATGTGAGGGGCCAGCTTTACGCTCCGATGCTTTAACCATGATATACATGTGTAGAAGGCTGGGTAGGCCCCCTAGAGTCGGTCTGGACGTCTTTGAAAAGAGATTTCTGTCTCCATTGTGAAAGGAACTCAAAGAATCCCCAGGTGTACAGCCGGTAGCCTAGTCATTAAACTGACTGAGCTACCTCGGCTGTACTGGTAATGACAGAGAGCTACGTCAGAAGTGCTTCTGCTTTGCGACATAAAATTAAACGGCCCACACCTTCATGTGCGCCGCCGTACTGCAAGACAGAATGTGCGATACGAATAAATACCAGCATTAACAGACTTCAGTGCGCCTTGCTTTAACAAAGAACAGTTGTTTCGCTGAACAGTGTGTGCTTTATCTGTGCATGCTGTGGGCGTGGTGGGTGTTAACATGAAACATTGCGTGCTACACTGCGTCCCTAACGTTGTAGGCGAAGTTTGGACCTTTATTTCATTATTACATAACAGACGCACCGAAACCAAAAAATTGTGATATTATTAAAACACATCTCGACGTACGATGCATTATTCCATAAAAGACGCACTGAGGCCATAAAATGGTGATATTATTAAAACACATCTCGGCCTACGATGCATTATTCCATAAAAGACGCACTGAGGCCATAATATGGTGATATTATTAAAACACATCTCGGCCTACGATGCATTATTCCACACCAGACGCACTGAGGCCATAATATGGTGATATTATTAAAACACATCTCGGCCTACGATGCATTATTCCATAAAAGACGCACTGAGGCCATAATATGGTGATATTATTAAAACACATCTCGGCCTACGATGCATTATTCCATAAAAGACGCACTGAGGCCATAATATGGTGATATTATTAAAACACATCTCGACCTACGATGCATTATTCCATAAAAGACGCACTGAGGCCATAATATGGTGATATTATTAAAACACATCTCGACCTACGATGCATTATTCCACACCAGACGCACTGAGGCCATAATATGGTGATATTATTAAAACACATCTCGGCCTACGATGCATTATTCCATAAAAGACGCACTGAGGCCATAATATGGTGATATTATTAAAACACATCTCGACCTACGATGCATTATTCCATAAAAGACGCACTGAGGCCATAATATGGTGATATTATTAAAACACATCTCGGCCTACGATGCATTATTCCATAAAAGACGCACTGAGGCCATAATATGGTGATATTATTAAAACACATCTCGACCTACGATGCATTATTCCATAAAAGACGCACTGAGGCCATAATATGGTGATATTATTAAAACACATCTCGACCTACGATGCATTATTCCATAAAAGACGCACTGAGGCCATAATATGGTGATATTATTAAAACACATCTCGGCGTACGATGCATTATTCCATAAAAGACGCACTGAGGCCATAATATGGTGATATTATTAAAACACATCTCCGCCTACGATGCATTATTCCATAAAAGACGCACTGAGGCCATAATATGGTGATATTATTAAAACACATCTCGACCTACGATGCATTATTCCATAAAAGACGCACTGAGGCCATAATATGGTGATATTATTAAAACACATCTCGACCTACGATGCATTATTCCACACCAGACGCACTGAGGCCATAATATGGTGATATTATTAAAACACATCTCGGCCTACGATGCATTATTCCACACCAGACGCACTGAGGCCATAATATGGTGATATTATTAAAACACATCTCGACCTACGATGCATTATTCCATAAAAGACGCACTGAGGCCATAATATGGTGATATTATTAAAACACATCTCGGCCTACGATGCATTATTCCACACCAGACGCACTGAGGCCATAATATGGTGATATTATTAAAACACATCTCGACCTACGATGCATTATTCCATAAAAGACGCACTGAGGCCATAATATGGTGATATTATTAAAACACATCTCGACCTACGATGCATTATTCCACACCAGACGCACTGAGGCCATAATATGGTGATATTATTAAAACACATCTCGGCCTACGATGCATTATTCCATAAAAGACGCACTGAGGCCATAATATGGTGATATTATTAAAACACATCTCGGCCTACGATGCATTATTCCATAAAAGACGCACTGAGGCCATAATATGGTGATATTATTAAAACACATCTCGACCTACGATGCATTATTCCATAAAAGACGCACTGAGGCCATAATATGGTGATATTATTAAAACACATCTCGGCCTACGATGCATTATTCCACACCAGACGCACTGAGGCCATAATATGGTGATATTATTAAAACACATCTCGACCTACGATGCATTATTCCATAAAAGACGCACTGAGGCCATAATATGGTGATATTATTAAAACACATCTCGGCCTACGATGCATTATTCCATAAAAGACGCACTGAGGCCATAATATGGTGATATTATTAAAACACATCTCGGCCTACGATGCATTATTCCACACCAGACGCACTGAGTCCATAATATGGTGATATTATTAAAACACATCTCGACCTACGATGCATTATTCCACACCAGACGCACTGAGGCCATAAAATGGTGATATTATTAAAACACATCTCGGCCTACGATGCATTATTCCATAAAAGACGCACTGAGGCCATAATATGGTGATATTATTAAAACACATCTCGACGTACGATGCATTATTCCATAAAAGACGCACTGAGGCCATAATATGGTGATATTAGTAAAACACATCTCGACGTACGATGCATTATTCCACACCAGACGCACTGAGGCCATAATATGGTGATATTATTAAAACACATCTCGACGTACGATGCATTATTCCACACCAGACGCACTGAGGCCATAATATGGTGATATTATTAAAACACATCTCGACCTACGATGCATTATTCCACACCAGACGCACTGAGGCCATAATATGGTGATATTATTAAAACACATCTCGACCTACGATGCATTATTCCATAAAAGACGCACTGAGGCCAAAATATGGTGATATTATTAAAACACATCTCGACCTACGATGCATTATTCCATAAAAGACGCACTGAGGCCATAATATGGTGATATTATTAAAACACATCTCGGCCTACGATGCATTATTCCATAAAAGACGCACTGAGGCCATAATATGGTGATATTATTAAAACACATCTAGGCCTACGATGCATTATTCCATAAAAGACGCACTGAGGCCATAATATGGTGATATTATTAAAACACATCTCGACCTACGATGCATTATTCCATAAAAGACGCACTGAGGCCATAATATGGTGATATTATGAAAACACATCTCGACCTACGATGCATTATTCCATAAGAAACGCACTGAGGCCATAATATGGTGATATTATTAAAACACATCTCGGCCTACGATGCATTATTCCATAAAAGACGCACTGAGGCCATAATATGGTGATATTATTAAAACACATCTCGGCCTACGATGCATTATTCCATAAAAGACGCACTGAGGCCATAATATGGTGATATTATTAAAACACATCTCGACCTACGATGCATTATTCCATAAAAGACGCACTGAGGCCATAATATGGTGATATTATTAAAACACATCTCGGCCTACGATGCATTATTCCACACCAGACGCACTGAGGCCATAATATGGTGATATTATTAAAACACATCTCGACCTACGATGCATTATTCCATAAAAGACGCACTGAGGCCATAATATGGTGATATTATTAAAACACATCTCGGCCTACGATGCATTATTCCATAAAAGACGCACTGAGGCCATAATATGGTGATATTATTAAAACACATCTCGGCCTACGATGCATTATTCCACACCAGACGCACTGAGTCCATAATATGGTGATATTATTAAAACACATCTCGACCTACGATGCATTATTCCACACCAGACGCACTGAGGCCATAAAATGGTGATATTATTAAAACACATCTCGGCCTACGATGCATTATTCCATAAAAGACGCACTGAGGCCATAATATGGTGATATTATTAAAACACATCTCGACGTACGATGCATTATTCCATAAAAGACGCACTGAGGCCATAATATGGTGATATTAGTAAAACACATCTCGACGTACGATGCATTATTCCACACCAGACGCACTGAGGCCATAATATGGTGATATTATTAAAACACATCTCGACGTACGATGCATTATTCCACACCAGACGCACTGAGGCCATAATATGGTGATATTATTAAAACACATCTCGACCTACGATGCATTATTCCACACCAGACGCACTGAGGCCATAATATGGTGATATTATTAAAACACATCTCGACCTACGATGCATTATTCCATAAAAGACGCACTGAGGCCATAATATGGTGATATTATTAAAACACATCTCGACCTACGATGCATTATTCCATAAAAGACGCACTGAGGCCATAATATGGTGATATTATTAAAACACATCTCGGCCTACGATGCATTATTCCATAAAAGACGCACTGAGGCCATAATATGGTGATATTATTAAAACACATCTCGGCCTACGATGCATTATTCCATAAAAGACGCACTGAGGCCATAATATGGTGATATTATTAAAACACATCTCGACCTACGATGCATTATTCCATAAAAGACGCACTGAGGCCATAATATGGTGATATTATGAAAACACATCTCGACCTACGATGCATTATTCCATAAGAAACGCACTGAGGCCATAATATGGTGATATTATTAAAACACATCTCGGCCTACGATGCATTATTCCATAAAAGACGCACTGAGGCCATAATATGGTGATATTATGAAAACACATCTCGACCTACGATGCATTATTCCATAAAAGACGCACTGAGGCCATAATATGGTGATATTATTAAAACACATCTCGACCTACGATGCATTATTCGATAAAAGACGTACTGAGGCCATAATATGGTGATATTATTAAAACACATCTCGACCTACGATGCATTATTCCACACCAGACGCACTGAGGCCATAATATGGTGATATTATTAAAACACATCTCGGCCTACGATGCATTATTCCATAAAAGACGCACTGAGGCCATAATATGGTGATATTATTAAAACACATCTCGACCTACGATGCATTATTCCATAAAAGACGCACTGAGGCCATAATATGGTGATATTATTAAAACACATCTCGGCCTACGATGCATTATTCCATAAAAGACGCACTGAGGCCATAATATGGTGATATTATTAAAACACATCTCGACCTACGATGCATTATTCCATAAAAGACGCACTGAGGCCATAATATGGTGATATTATTAAAACACATCTCGACCTACGATGCATTATTCCATAAAAGACGCACTGAGGCCATAATATGGTGATATTATTAAAACACATCTCGGCGTACGATGCATTATTCCATAAAAGACGCACTGAGGCCATAATATGGTGATATTATTAAAACACATCTCGGCCTACGATGCATTATTCCATAAAAGACGCACTGAGGCCATAATATGGTGATATTATTAAAACACATCTCGACCTACGATGCATTATTCCATAAAAGACGCACTGAGGCCATAATATGGTGATATTATTAAAACACATCTCGACCTACGATGCATTATTCCACACCAGACGCACTGAGGCCATAATATGGTGATATTATTAAAACACATCTCGGCCTACGATGCATTATTCCACACCAGACGCACTGAGGCCATAATATGGTGATATTATTAAAACACATCTCGACCTACGATGCATTATTCCATAAAAGACGCACTGAGGCCATAATATGGTGATATTATTAAAACACATCTCGGCCTACGATGCATTATTCCACACCAGACGCACTGAGGCCATAATATGGTGATATTATTAAAACACATCTCGACCTACGATGCATTATTCCATAAAAGACGCACTGAGGCCATAATATGGTGATATTATTAAAACACATCTCGACCTACGATGCATTATTCCACACCAGACGCACTGAGGCCATAATATGGTGATATTATTAAAACACATCTCGGCCTACGATGCATTATTCCATAAAAGACGCACTGAGGCCATAATATGGTGATATTATTAAAACACATCTCGGCCTACGATGCATTATTCCATAAAAGACGCACTGAGGCCATAATATGGTGATATTATTAAAACACATCTCGACCTACGATGCATTATTCCATAAAAGACGCACTGAGGCCATAATATGGTGATATTATTAAAACACATCTCGGCCTACGATGCATTATTCCACACCAGACGCACTGAGGCCATAATATGGTGATATTATTAAAACACATCTCGACCTACGATGCATTATTCCATAAAAGACGCACTGAGGCCATAATATGGTGATATTATTAAAACACATCTCGGCCTACGATGCATTATTCCATAAAAGACGCACTGAGGCCATAATATGGTGATATTATTAAAACACATCTCGGCCTACGATGCATTATTCCACACCAGACGCACTGAGTCCATAATATGGTGATATTATTAAAACACATCTCGACCTACGATGCATTATTCCACACCAGACGCACTGAGGCCATAAAATGGTGATATTATTAAAACACATCTCGGCCTACGATGCATTATTCCATAAAAGACGCACTGAGGCCATAATATGGTGATATTATTAAAAACACATCTCGACGTACGATGCATTATTCCATAAAAGACGCACTGAGGCCATAATATGGTGATATTAGTAAAACACATCTCGACGTACGATGCATTATTCCACACCAGACGCACTGAGGCCATAATATGGTGATATTATTAAAACACATCTCGACGTACGATGCATTATTCCACACCAGACGCACTGAGGCCATAATATGGTGATATTATTAAAACACATCTCGACCTACGATGCATTATTCCACACCAGACGCACTGAGGCCATAATATGGTGATATTATTAAAACACATCTCGACCTACGATGCATTATTCCATAAAAGACGCACTGAGGCCATAATATGGTGATATTATTAAAACACATCTCGACCTACGATGCATTATTCCATAAAAGACGCACTGAGGCCATAATATGGTGATATTATTAAAACACATCTCGGCCTACGATGCATTATTCCATAAAAGACGCACTGAGGCCATAATATGGTGATATTATTAAAACACATCTCGGCCTACGATGCATTATTCCATAAAAGACGCACTGAGGCCATAATATGGTGATATTATTAAAACACATCTCGACCTACGATGCATTATTCCATAAAAGACGCACTGAGGCCATAATATGGTGATATTATGAAAACACATCTCGACCTACGATGCATTATTCCATAAGAAACGCACTGAGGCCATAATATGGTGATATTATTAAAACACATCTCGGCCTACGATGCATTATTCCATAAAAGACGCACTGAGGCCATAATATGGTGATATTATTAAAACACATCTCGGCCTACGATGCATTATTCCATAAAAGACGCACTGAGGCCATAATATGGTGATATTATTAAAACACATCTCGACCTACGATGCATTATTCCATAAAAGACGCACTGAGGCCATAATATGGTGATATTATTAAAACACATCTCGGCCTACGATGCATTATTCCACACCAGACGCACTGAGGCCATAATATGGTGATATTATTAAAACACATCTCGACCTACGATGCATTATTCCATAAAAGACGCACTGAGGCCATAATATGGTGATATTATTAAAACACATCTCGGCCTACGATGCATTATTCCATAAAAGACGCACTGAGGCCATAATATGGTGATATTATTAAAACACATCTCGGCCTACGATGCATTATTCCACACCAGACGCACTGAGTCCATAATATGGTGATATTATTAAAACACATCTCGACCTACGATGCATTATTCCACACCAGACGCACTGAGGCCATAAAATGGTGATATTATTAAAACACATCTCGGCCTACGATGCATTATTCCATAAAAGACGCACTGAGGCCATAATATGGTGATATTATTAAAACACATCTCGACGTACGATGCATTATTCCATAAAAGACGCACTGAGGCCATAATATGGTGATATTAGTAAAACACATCTCGACGTACGATGCATTATTCCACACCAGACGCACTGAGGCCATAATATGGTGATATTATTAAAACACATCTCGACGTACGATGCATTATTCCACACCAGACGCACTGAGGCCATAATATGGTGATATTATTAAAACACATCTCGACCTACGATGCATTATTCCACACCAGACGCACTGAGGCCATAATATGGTGATATTATTAAAACACATCTCGACCTACGATGCATTATTCCATAAAAGACGCACTGAGGCCATAATATGGTGATATTATTAAAACACATCTCGACCTACGATGCATTATTCCATAAAAGACGCACTGAGGCCATAATATGGTGATATTATTAAAACACATCTCGGCCTACGATGCATTATTCCATAAAAGACGCACTGAGGCCATAATATGGTGATATTATTAAAACACATCTCGGCCTACGATGCATTATTCCATAAAAGACGCACTGAGGCCATAATATGGTGATATTATTAAAACACATCTCGACCTACGATGCATTATTCCATAAAAGACGCACTGAGGCCATAATATGGTGATATTATGAAAACACATCTCGACCTACGATGCATTATTCCATAAGAAACGCACTGAGGCCATAATATGGTGATATTATTAAAACACATCTCGGCCTACGATGCATTATTCCATAAAAGACGCACTGAGGCCATAATATGGTGATATTATGAAAACACATCTCGACCTACGATGCATTATTCCACACCAGAAGCACTGAGGCCATAATACGGTACACAGTGTGAACTACAGAAAATATCGTTAAATAAACAATAAATATGTTAATAAGTAAAACACAAAATATCATCTTGCCAAAACAATATCAGCATTAGAATTTTTTTACAGTGACAATTTTACGAAAACGCAGCCTCTCACTCAACAAATCAACATTCTAACAAAACATTTATTCGCAAAATTTCTGAAACAAAATCACGTCCTGTGCGTCTAAACATACAGAACATCAGTTCGTACCCCACAGCAGACGAAACGTCTCAGTTACAGGACAGATCGATAAACGATGTTTAAGGAAATAACAATTGTTTGTCGCGAAGGTTCGTAAGGAGCATATACATGCATTTTGTGGATATAATTCGCGATTTATTAACATTAAAACAGATGGTATATATAGTTGCCACTGTGGTTCGAGCGTCACGCTACAGTGCACAAGGTCAGCCTCCTGACAGGAGTCATCTTCCTCAACCAGTCTTATCAGGTTTCTACGTGAACAATTACTTCTTTCTTCAGTACATTTTTCATTCTTATCTATCCATTCTCTTCGTCTTATGTTCCTTTTACTTCCATACAACAGAATGTTTCTGTTACGTCATCATTTATCTGGTTATCGATATCTTGCAATTTAAGTCATTGAATCGAAAATCGTTTTGACTGTCTACAAACGGGAACACGTGTCGTCTTCCAGTCTAGTTCAAAGATCTGCACCAATCACTGTGTTTGAAGATACGATATCGTGCTGTATTACTGCTCAGAAAAACGACTTTAAGACTGACTGTGTAACCTGCAGAATTTAAAATACTGATGTTTCAAGAAACGACTTTAAGACTGTGTAACCTGCAGAATTTAAAATACTGATGTTTCAAGAAACGACTTTAAGACTGACTGTGTAACCTGCAGAATTTAAAATAATGATGTTTCAAGAGTCGACTTTAAGACTGACTGTGTAACCTGCAGAATTTAAAATACTGATGTTTCAAGAGTCGACTTTAAGACTGACTGTGTAACCTGCAGAATTTAAAATACTGATGTTTCAAGAAACGACTTTAAGACTGACTGTGTAACCTGCAGAATTTAAAATAATGATGTTTCAAGAGTCGACTTTAAGACTGACTGTGTAACCTGCAGAATTTAAAATACTGATGTTTCAAGAGTCGACTTTAAGACTGACTGTGTAACCTGCAGAATTTAAAATACTGATGTTTCAAGAGTCGACTTTAAGACTGTGTAACCTGCAGAATTTAAAATAATGATGTTTCAAGAGTCGACTTTAAGACTGTGTAACCTGCAGAATTTAAAATAATGATGTTTCAAGAGTCGACTTTAAGACTGACTGTGTAACCTGCAGAATTTAAAATACTGATGTTTCAAGAGTCGACTTTAAGACTGACTGTGTAACCTGCAGAATTTAAAATACTGATGTTTCAAGAGTCGACTTTAAGACTGGCTGTGTAACCTGTAGAATTTAAAATACTGATGTTTCAAGAAACGACTTTAAGACTGACTGTGTAACCTGCAGAATTTAAAATACTGATGTTTCAAGAAACGACTTTAAGACTGGCTGTGTAACCTGCAGAATTTAAAATACTGATGTTTCAAGAAACGACTTTAAGACTGACTGTGTAACCTGCAGAATTTAAAATAATGATGTTTCAAGAGTCGACTTTAAGACTGACTGTGTAACCTGCAGAATTTAAAATGATGTTTCAAGAGTCGACTTTAAGACTGACTGTGTAACCTGCAGAATTTAAAATACTGATGTTTCAAGAAACGACTTTAAGACTGACTGTGTAACCTGCAGAATTTAAAATACTGATGTTTCAAGAAACGACTTTAAGACTGACTGTGTAACCTGCAGAATTTAAAATACTGATGTTTCAAGAAACGACTTTAAGACTGACTGTGTAACCTGCAGAATTTACAATACTGATGTTTCAAGAAACGACTTTAAGACTGACTGTGTAACCTGCAGAATTTAAAATACTGATGTTTCAAGAAACGACGTAACACATTGCACATTCTTTATACAGGTGTCCATCTGAACGCGGAGCCCTCTCACAGAATCTACACAACCTCTAACATCTGCAGTGCTGCTCACTCCGTAGAGCGGACGACATCAACTGCTGCACAGCGACAGGTGACGGCCCCCTGCAGTAATCACTACTGCGTTAAAAGAACACCCTGTGTAATTTACGTAAAGCCACTGCGATTACGGTGTCCTGGGATGTGATGTCGCGCAGATGTGTAGATACCGTTGGTAGAGAAAGATCGAGAATGTGAGGAAAGGGGGGGCGCGGAGGAAGCGCAAAAAGGAAACTGTCACTGTCGCATTTCTCAAATATCTACCAAGTCTCAAGTTATCAGTCCCCAGCTATAGATTGAGGAGAAACCTGCTACAATGCGACACATATAATTTTTCCGCGTCCTGCGCGAGGAAAAATGTAGAGAGAGAGGAAGGGGCGGAGCTAAGTGCAAAGGTAGAGGGCTCTGGCACCATGTTTGCCACATAGTCACTCTCTCTCAATTTTCACAGAGGTAACATCGTTTAAACGTATTACTAACGGAGCATATATTGGGAACAGTTTATTTCGACTTGGCAATAGCGCACTGTACCCAGACCTGGGCAATCAACGCAACGCTGCCACGTTGTTATAACGTCAAGACAAATATCTCCCACTCCTATACGCTACTAAATAACCTTCACAGGACGGTGGCTGAAAGAAAAATGACTGATGTAGCAACAACGGTGATGCTAAAGCGACAGAAAGGAAGTAGTGGGACTGACTGATTTTGGTCTCTGCGTCGCGGAAAAGATATTTGAGTCGAGTTCTACCTTCATTCAGAACATGACATTAAAGACAAGTTTCACTACAGGATAACGTTCCATTATTTTTTGTAAGTTACCTAAGTTAAGTTACCTAAGTTAAGTTACCTAAGTTAATATTACTTAACTTTTGACTGGCACGGACTGCCAACTTATGCCCGCGCATATCTAGGTGTACATGACCGTGTTTTCGAGTACCCGCGAGCAGTCAAAACACTTACAGTGGTACCTTAATTGATCGTGGATCACGGCAAAACAACTGATAACTTCAACACTACGAACCACTAGCTATCCCATGCCGAGTTCTAAATATCGAGACTGTTAAAAAGTACCCGGTAAGGTAATTTGTTCATGTCCACGTCACGAAAGAATATACGGGTATAGAGGTACAGCTCCACTCTTAACCTCGGCATAGATGGAGGTGAGTGGTCAACTTAACGCTCCGGCCCGTTTACCCCTCGGAAACGGCCCCCGGCATGCATTAAATAGGAGGCTGGGTGTGTCCTAAAGCCGGTGTGGACGTTTTGGAGACGAGAAAAATCTCTTGCCTCTGTCAGGATTCGAACCCGGGACCTTCCAGCCCGTAGCCAAGTCACAGTACAGACTACGCTACACCGGCTCCTTATTTGTGGGTTTCAGGTGTGACTAGTGTTGAGTGACGTTCGTTAGCGAAATTAGTTACTGCTTGTGTGTTCCTTATGCGGTGACGTGGAGAAAGAATGTTTTGGAAAACTTGCTGATGTGGGAACTTGCGAAGTTCAAACTTACTCGTAACAAAATTATTTCAATTCGCGCTTTTTTGTCGGTACATTCATAATTATAAGCTGCTAGTTGTTTACCTACCAAGTAGTGTAACTCGGTGACAGCAGTGACCAGGCCACGACAATAACGTTCCGTCTCTTGAAGGGACAGGCTCTCTCTTCTGCACCACATTCAGAAGGACCTCAGGGTCCATACAGGGTTCCGTCTCTTGAAGGGACAGGCTCTCTTTTCTGCACCACATTCAGAAGGACCTCAGGGTCCATACAGGGTTCCGTCTCTTGAAGGGACAGGCTCTCTCTTCTGCACCACATTCAAAAGGACCTCAGGGTCCATACAGGGTTCCGTCTCTTGAAGGGACAGGCTCTCTCTTCTGCACCACATTCAGAAGGACCTCAGGGTCCATACAGGGTTCCGTCTCTTGAAGGGACAGGCTCTCTTTTCTGCACCACATTCAGAAGGACCTCAGGGTCCATACAGGGTTCCGTCTCTTGAAGGGACAGGCTCTCTTTTCTGCACCACATTCAGAAGGACCTCAGGGTCCATACAGGGTTCCGTCTCTTGAAGGGACAGGCTCTCTCTTCTGCACCACATTCAAAAGGACCTCAGGGTCCATACAGGGTTCCGTCTCTTGAAGGGACAGGCTCTCTCTTCTGCACCACATTCAGAAGGACCTCAGGGTCCATACAGGGTTCCGTCTCTTGAAGGGACAGGCTCTCTTTTCTGCACCACATTCAGAAGGACCTCAGGGTCCATACAGGGTTCCGTCTCTTGAAGGGACAGGCTCTCTTTTCTGCACCACATTCAGAAGGACCTCAGGGTCCATACAGGGTTCCGTCTCTTGAAGGGACAGGCTCTCTCTTCTGCACCACATTCAAAAGGACCTCAGGGTCCATACAGGGTTCCGTCTCTTGAAGGGACAGGCTCTCTTTTCTGCACCACATTCAGAAGGACCTCAGGGTCCATACAGGGTTCCGTCTCTTGAAGGGACAGGCTCTCTTTTCTGCACCACATTCAGAAGGACCTCAGGGTCCATACAGGTTCCGTCTCTTGAAGGGACAGGCTCTCTTTTCTGCACCACATTCAGAAGGACCTCAGGGTCCATACAGGGTTCCGTCTCTTGAAGGACAGGCTCTCTTTTCTGCACCACATTCAGAAGGACCTCAGGGTCCATACAGGGTTCCGTCTCTTGAAGGACAGGCTCTCTTTTCTGCACCACATTCAGAAGGACCTCAGGGTCCATACAGGGTTCCGTCTCTTGAAGGGACAGGCTCTCTTTTCTGCACCACATTCAGAAGGACCTCAGGGTCCATACAGGGTTCCGTCTCTTGAAGGGACAGGCTCTCTCTTCTGCACCACATTCAGAAGGACCTCAGGGTCCATACAGGGTTCCGTCTCTTGAAGGACAGGCTCTCTCTTCTGCACCACATTCAGAAGGACCTCAGGGTCCATACAGGTTCCGTCTCTTGAAGGGACAGGCTCTCTCTTCTGCACCACATTCAGAAGGACCTCAGGGTCCATACAGGGTTCCGTCTCTGAAGGGACAGGCTCTCTTTTCTGCACCACATTCAGAAGGACCTCAGGGTCCATTACAGGGTTCCGTCTCTTGAAGGGACAGGCTCTCTCTTCTGCACCACATTCAGAAGGACCTCAGGGTCCATACAGGGTTCCGTCTCTTGAAGGGACAGGCTCTCTCTTCTGCACCACATTCAGAAGGACCTCAGGGTCCTTTACAGGGTTCCGTCTCTTGAAGGACAGGCTCTCTCTTCTGCACCACATTCAGAAGGACCTCAGGGTCCATACAGGGTTCCGTCTCTTGAAGGGACAGGCTCTCTTTTCTGCACCACATTCAGAAGGACCTCAGGGTCATACAGGGTTCCGTCTCTTGAAGGACAGGCTCTCTTTTCTGCACCACATTCAGAAGGACCTCAGGGTCCATACAGGGTTCCGTCTCTTGAAGGGACAGGCTCTCTCTTCTGCACCACATTCAGAAGGACCTCAGGGTCCATACAGGGTTCCGTCTCTTGAAGGGACAGGCTCTCTTTTCTGCACCACATTCAGAAGGACCTCAGGGTCCATACAGGGTTCCGTCTCTTGAAGGGACAGGCTCTCTTTTCTGCACCACATTCAGAAGGACCTCAGGGTCCATACAGGGTTCCGTCTCTTGAAGGGACAGGCTCTCTTTTCTGCACCACATTCAGAAGGACCTCAGGGTCCATACAGGGTTCCGTCTCTTGAAGGGACAGGCTCTCTTTTCTGCACCACTTTCAGAAGGACCTCAGGGTCCATACAGGGTTCCGTCTCTTGAAGGGACAGGCTCTCTTTTCTGCACCACATTCAGAAGGACCTCAGGGTCCATACAGGGTTCCGTCTCTTGAAGGGACAGGCTCTCTTTTCTGCACCACATTCAGAAGGACCTCAGGGTCCATACAGGGTTCCGTCTCTTGAAGGGACAGGCTCTCTTTTCTGCACCACATTCAGAAGGACCTCAGGGTCCATACAGGGTTCCGTCTCTTGAAGGGACAGGCTCTCTCTTCTGCACCACATTCAGAAGGACCTCAGGGTCCATACAGGGTTCCGTCTCTTGAAGGGACAGGCTCTCTCTTCTGCACCACATTCAGAAGGACCTCAGGGTCCATACAGGGTTCCGTCTCTTGAAGGGACAGGCTCTCTCTTCTGCACCACATTCAGAAGGACCTCAGGAAATTGAAGTTGCTTTCCACTGCGTAAAGCGGTCAGAACGTGAAGGCGTCTACTCACCACCAACTACAGCATCGCGCACAAATTTTCCAAACACCTAGGAGCCACCCCAAAAGTCTAGGCACCAGAAGGGTGAGAGGAAGCAAGTTCCATGTTGAGGATCCACAAATATTAGACGCCGCAGTACAAAATTCGGCGGCGAGGGATTTGTGCACCCCTGGTCTAGAGCCGAGTTTCAGAATACGTAGATTTATTCGTCTGTTTCCCCATACATTTTTATGGCGTGATAATTAAGCATCGGCACAACTTTACCTTTACCTTTACCTTAGTACAGTCACTCAAGAAAGACAGGCGACCCTCCACTAAGCCATTAATCAAGCCGACAGTGATGAAAATTTCCCAGTGGGAATTCGTCTCAGGTTTCCTACATTTACGTCGATATCTCGGAATGTAACTGAAGATATGAAACTGTAAACGTCTGATCATAAAGCGACGCCCACCGCCATTAAGCCATGCAGAAGAATGGAAATAAGGTAATATGGTATTGTACGTCGTAAAATAGACTACATTTCAGCTGCAGGGCGCATTGATCCATCGAATTTTAAATTACATACACAGCAGCATTACTGCCAAACCGGCAGATAATTACGTGTTTTATAGCTACCAATAGCTATCCAGTTATTCCTTCACCTAAGCGTAAGGCTCCTCAAGGAATACCGTACCACATTACATTTCAGTGATACGAGGTAACAATATACAGCACCCGAGACCACGCGAACGTGATTTAAATAGTCTGACGTAAAACGAATACTACGGTATAACAGTTCTAAGCAAGAGAGACACAACTTTCTGCTTGCAACTCAATGAAACAAGATCGTTACTGGAAAACTAATACTCGCTTAGGTGGCCAAGAAAGTCTTTGCCTTCTACACAACCCGAATGTTCATTACCGTGTTCACAACAGCATATCACGTGACCACATCCTGAATCAAATAAATCCAGTCAACATCTTGACGTCATTTTAATATTATCCTCCCATCTCCGCCTAGGTTCCTCACGGCATACCGACAAGCAGTACAAAAGAACAAACCTGGTTTCACTACTCGCCGCTATCTTGCACACAACTTGCGCTGCAGTCAGTTTTGCAAACTAACAAACTGTGCGATAATGATACAATGAATTGCCTGAATGGAATATTATCGTGAATATTGCAGTACAATACAAACACTGCTGATAAATAACACAATAGTCCACTATGTATGTATGTTTGTATGTATATATATATATATATATGTATGTATGTATGCCAATACTCTGACTCAGAAGAACGGACAGCATGTGCTGTAAGAAACATGACAGCCAGACTGCATATGTTTGTTTAACGACACTTTCAATAGCTCAGGTCACGAAGCAATCAAAAGCAGGTTAAGTCTAGAGAATGCTTACCACCATTTAGTGCATAATATTTTGTGTTCCAGTTTGCTATCCAAAATATAAAGATTAAGATAAAAAGAAATATAATTTTGCCTGTTGTTTTGTATGGGTGTCAAAATTGGTCTCTCACATTCAGAGAGGAATACAGGCTGATAGGATGCTGAGGAAGATATTTGGGCTTATGAAGGTTTAGGTAACAGGGGAGTGGAGAAGACTACATAACGAGTAACTTAATGATTTGTACTCATCACCAAACATCATTCTGGTGATAAAATAAGAAGAATAAGATGGGCTGGGCATGTGGCACGTATGAGAGGTGCATACAGGGGTTTGGTGGGAAAACCTGAGGAAAAGAGACCACTTGGAAAACCTGGGCGTAGATGGGAAAATATTAAAATGGATCTTCAAGAAGCGGGATGGAGGGCATGGACTGGATTGATATGGTTCAGGATAGGGACACGTGGCGGGCTGTTGTGAATGCGGTAATGAAACTTCGGGTTCCATAAAACGCGGGGAATATGATTAGCTGAGGAACTGTTAGATTCTCAGGAAGGACTGTGCTCCTTGGAGTTAGTTGGTAGCTCAGGCTATGACGTCGAATGGTGGGACTTTTACTGAATCAATCGGAAAAGATGAGGAATGGGACGCGGCCTAATTTCAGGTACCGTCCAGGAATTCGCTTGGAAGGTGTGAAGAGAAATACTAAATCCTAATAGGATAATAAGCGTTGACACTAAAACTCGAACCCGGCACCTCCCGGACAAAAATTTACTGCCATTACCGTTAACGTGTGTGGATGTAGAGCTTGACAGTCCGCTGCCCGCCGTTATGCAAGGTTATCAAGCAACAACAAACTAATACAGCAATATCTCGATTTTCGAGTTTCGTCGCTTCGCTCTTTCGTCGGTTTTCAATTATAACCACGTTTCCAAATTTCGTCGCTTGCTTCGGTCTTTCGTCGCATTTCGTCACCACCGCACGCCATCCTGTTTCTTTCGTCGTTCAGTCTTTGAATAGAAGTCGTTCGGTGCGCGCTGTTTTTTGGAATTGTCCGCATTGAATGTCTTATTTTTGTGATTATACTGTACACAGTTCATAGTTATTTTTGTGATAACAGTATAATAAATAAATAAAAGATAATAAAGGCTATGCTTCGACTTTCGTCGATTTTCGACTTTCGTCAGTGCTCTGGTCCCTAACCCGTCGAAAGAGCGAGGTATTGCTGTAATGAATGAATACGGGCGTGAATGATCAAACACGTAACACGCAAGACAGGCAGACAGTGCAGTCTAGGTTTGTGCACGTATATTTTACCGTGAAGTCTGGAATATGACGCCGTGTATTCTGGTAGAAATTCACTGACTTCCGGAATTACGTACCACTTTGTATAAATTCCTACAAGATCACACGGGGTCACATCACAGTAGACAGTACCTTAATAGTCACAGTCCTTAGAATCTCAAACCTCGCATGTCGAACCGTCTTGTTACTTCTCATCTCCGGGGTTCTTCTTCTTCTTTGCCATACGGTCCTTACAGTATAACCAGTACCTCCTTCACAACAATAGCACATACAGATCTGTCTTCTGCTTTCTTCCTCCATCTCTTGACATACGGTCCTTACAGTATAACCAGTACCTCCTTCACAACGATAGCACATACAGATCTGTCTTCTGCTTTCTTCCTCCATCTCTTGACATACGGTCCTTACAGTATAACCAGTACCTCCTTCACAACAATAGCACATACAGATCTGTCTTCTGCTTTCTTCCTCCATCTCTTGACATACGGTCCTTACAGTATAACCAGTACCTCCTTCACAACGATAGCACATACAGATCTGTCTTCTGCTTTCTTCCTCCATCTCTTGACATACGGTCCTTACAGTATAACCAGTACCTCCTTCACAACGACAGCACATACAGATCTGTCTTCTGCTTTCTTCCTCCATCTCTTGACATACGGTCCTTACAGTATAACCAGTACCTCCTTCACAACGACAGCACATACAGATCTGTCTTCTGCTATCTTCCTCCATCTCTTGACATACGGTCCTTACAGTATAACCAGTACCTCCTTCACAACGATAGCACATACAGATCTGTCTTCTGCTATCTTCCTCCATCTCTTGACATACGGTCCTTACAGTATAACCAGTACCTCCTTCACAACGATAGCACATACAGATCTGTCTTCTGCTATCTTCCTCCATCTCTTGACATACGGTCCTTACAGTATAACCAGTACCTCCTTCACAACAATAGCACATACAGATCTGTCTTCTGCTATCTTCCTCCATCTCTTGACATACGGTCCTTACAGTATAACCAGTACCTCCTTCACAACAATAGCACATACAGATCTGTCTTCTGCTATCTTCCTCCATCTCTTGACATACGGTCCTTACAGTATAACCAGTACCTCCTTCACAACAATAGCACATACAGATCTGTCTTCTGCTATCTTCCTCCATCTCTTGACATACGGTCCTTACAGTATAACCAGTACCTCCTTCACAACAATAGCACATACAGATCTGTCTTCTGCTATCTTCCTCCATCTCTTGACATACGGTCCTTACAGTATAACCAGTACCTCCTTCACAACGACAGCACATACAGATCTGTCTTCTGCTTTCTTCCTCCATCTCTTGACATACGGTCCTTACAGTTTAACCAGTACCTCCTTCACAACAATAGCACATACAGATCTGTCTTCTGCTTTCTTCCTCCATCTCTTGACATACGGTCCTTACAGTTTAACCAGTACCTCCTTCACAACGACAGCACATACAGATCTGTCTTCTGCTTTCTTCCTCCATCTCTTGACATACGGTCCTTACAGTTTAACCAGTACCTCCTTCACAACGACAGCACATACAGATCTGTCTTCTGCTTTCTTCCTCCATCTCTTGACATACGGTCCTTACAGTATAACCAGTACCTCCTTCACAACGATAGCACATACAGATCTGTCTTCTGCTTTCGTCCTCCATCTCTTGACATACGGTCCTTACAGTTTAACCAGTACCTCCTTCACAATGACAGCACATATCTTTTATTGGCCATATATCTCTGTTAGTATTTTCTGCTCCCATGTTTTATGGGATGATATCATTAGCTCTGTCACTGCCCACGTGTCTCCGGGATTAAGCCGAAGAATAACATGAGCAAACTGTCTCAGAAAAAAAGCGAGTGGCCTTGTGACATGTTTGTGTTCTAGTACTGTGACGTTTTGCTGTCAGTATCATCTTCTAGCACTGTGACGTTTTGCTGTCAGTATCATCTTCTAGCACTGTGACGTTTTGCTGTCAGTATCATCTTCTAGCAGTGTGACGTTTTGCTGTCAGTATCATCTTCTAGCACTGTGACGTTTTGCTGTCAGTATCATCTTCTAGCACTGTGACGTATTGCTCTCAGTATCATCTTCTAGCACTGTGACGTTTTGCTCTCAATATCATCTTCTAGCACTGTGACGTTTTGCTGTCAGTATCATCTCCTAGCACTGTGACGTTTTGCTGTCAGTATCATCTTCTAGCACTGTGACGTTTTGCTGTCAGTATCATCTTCTAGCACTGTGACGTTTTGCTGTCAGTATCATCTTCTAGCACTGTGACGTTTTGCTGTCAGTATCATCTTCTAGCACTGTGACGTTTTGCTGTCAGTATCATCTTCTAGCACTGTGACGTTTTGCTGTCAGTATCATCTTCTAGCACTGTGGCGTTTTGCTGTCAGTATCATCCAAGCAAGGCCACGCAAGTTCCATTCGCCATTACACTATCTTATCAGTCCACAGCGTCGTTATACTAAACAAATGTCACTTCTCTCAAGAACAGCAGGAAGATGGCGGTACGAGAACTGTTACTGAGGCCGCAGGAAATGAGGCAGTTCAGTAGTTCACATGCACGGGTCTACGAAGATTCCTGCGAGAGAGTATAATGTGGTTGACGTTTCGGAGCAGACTGCTGCTTACATCATAAGGGCTCAACTACTCGGATGATGAAGCCAGCAAATTCCTCTAGAATATCAAAATAAAATAGTAACTACCAGACTAAACGGCGTCACATCCCAGAAGACACGACCGTGAGAACCCAAAATCTCACATCAAACGAAACTTAGGTAAAAGAAACAGACAGAACGAGATAATGGGGAAATTAGTGACAATTCGATCTCTTAACACCTACATACATACATACATACATAATACATACATACATACATAATACATACATACATACTTACATAATACATACATATACATACATACATACATATATATATTGGCTTAGTTGGACAATAAATTTATCCTGGATCAAAGCCCACGTAGGAACACACGACAACGAATTAGCGGATAGACTGGCTAAAGAAGCGGCAAGAAATCAAGAAGCTATAATCTGCTACTACAAAATTCCTAAATCCACAATTGTAAGTGAATTGAAGGAAGAAGGAAAAGAAAAGTGGCAACAAGAATGGGACAACACCACCAAAGGTAGAGCAATCAAATCATTTTTTCCCAGCGTAAACCAGAGATTAAAAATTAAGATGAACCTCACACCAAACTTCACGGCAATAGTCACAGGACACGGAAAAACTAAATCCTACCTCAATCGCTTCAAGATCATAGACAACCCAACATGTCCATGCAATAGCGCAGACCAAACAACTGAACACCTGATATAGACTGCAGGCTGCTGCTAAGAGAGCGCCAAACACTCAATAATAATGTCTTAAAAACCGGAAATTGGCCAGCAACTCAAGAAGTGTTGATCAAGACCCACAGAAAACACTTTATTCACTTTACCGAATCTATAGATTTCGAAAAATTGTAGAAAAAATTACATGTATTCCAATAATCAAGAATCAGGAAAATTACTAATTTTATATATAGTAATTGTAAATATTGTATATTATATTGTATAACATGATTACATGAGGCATGTAGTATTACTGTACTGTAATGGAGCATGCTGTAAAATAAATAATAATAAAAAATACATATATAACACATACATAATATATATATATATACATCAAAGTGGGTTTTAAGGCATATAACAATCAAGTTTAGGCGGAAGATATGGCAAAATCTAAACTTTTTTATTCCTGTCTCTGTCAGCGCGTCATGTCGTCATTCAGCCGCCGTCGCGTTTGAATATTACAGCAGTACGTCTGTCACGCATCTGTTACGTAGCAATGTACGTGCATTATACATAGCAACTTGTTCGACAGAGTCACGTGTTTATCTTTTAATTTCACCTTCAATTTTCCAAGCTTTTATTTATTAATTAAGTCCGATAAGTCTATTAATTTAACCAACGTAATCAATACATCCAGAAATAAGCAACACAAAATCCAAGAACAGGAAATCAAAGAAATGTAAAGAAACTGAAAGGTAAAAGCTAGAAAGGAAAACCACAGAACATACTTTACATACATACAATACATATCATACATACATACATACATACATACATACAAACATACATACATACATACACAACACATACATACATACATACAACAACATACATACAACATACATACATACATACATACATACATACATACACACATACATACATACAAAATACATACATACATACATACATACATACATCACATACAAAATACATACATACAAACATACATACATACAACATAACATACATACATACAAATACATACAACATACATACATACATACACTACATACAACATACACATACACATACATACATACATACATACAAATACATACATACCATACATACATACATCATAACCAATACATCACATACATACACATACATACAAAACACACATACATACAACACATACATACATACACAACATACATAACATACATACATACATAACAAAACATACATACAACCATACATACATACATACAAACATACATACATACATACAACATATCAACATACAACACATACATACATACAATACATACATACATACACAATACATACATACAACAACATAACATACATACATACAATACAAACATACATACATACATACCACACATACATACATAATACATACATACATACACATACATACATAACATACATAATACATACAACATACATACATACATACATCACATACATACATACATACAACTACATACATACATACAACATACATACATAACATACATACAACATACATACACAACAACATACATACATACACAACATACATACATACATACACACACATACATACATCAACATACATACATACAACATACATACATACATACAAACATACATACACATACATACAACATACATACATACATACATACATACATACATAATACATACAAACATACATACATACATACATACATACAACATACATACATAACAACATACATACATACATACAAAACATACATACATACATACACACATACATACATATATACATACATACATATATGCATACATACATACATACATACATACACACACACATACATATATATTATTACAAGCTCCATGCGTAAAAGATTTAGTCAAAGTGACAACAAAGTTACAGTAAGTCACTAAACATACAAACTATACAGAACTAGAAAGGCAAAACTAAAATTTTCCCTGTATACGCCATGAAGGCATATAGGGGGAGCAGAGGTATACACCCACTCATTCTTAACCTCGGAAAGAGTTGCAGGTTAGTGATCAAAAACACAGCACGGCCTCTTTACCCCAAACAAAGAACCCTAGTGTAAGGTGTGCCCCAGAGCCGGTCTGGACGTTTTTGAGTAGATAAAAACCACTTACCCCCACCAGGATACGAATTCCGGACTGTCCAGAAAGTAGCGTGTCGCTATACCGACTGAGCTACCTACAGAGAACTAGCAATGTAATGAAATGTTAAAACGACTTCACATACAGCGTTCAAACATCACGCCAAATCCATTACATGCAACATAATAAAGTTATGAGACATTTTTAAACACTAAATGCATCTACAGTCGCCCTCGGTGGACTAGTGGTTAGCGTGCTCCCCACTGGACCCAAGGTTCGCGGGTTCGATCCCGACCGAGGTCGATGGATTTTTAAGGGTGATAAAATTCGGAGGGTAAGTAAAGCCGTCGTAGATTTACGGCATGTAAAAGAACCTTACGGGCATGAATAAAAATGTTGCGTAAGCCAAATTGCCTCCATTTCTCACCCAAGTCTCCTGACTGCCTGCCAGATGGCTCTGGCGGGCACATCAGGATCGATAGAAACAGTAGCGCGGCCAGTTGACCAGTCACCAACTGCTACGAATGCGCACGACTTAGTAACCTTGAAAAGAGGAGGCAAGAGGAGGCCCGGGCCCATATAGGGCTGTTGAGCCATGGTTTAAAAAATGCATCTACAGAAGAAACAGAGTGCAGTAACTATGTTCGTAATGCTACTTTAAATTAAGCCTTTCATTCATAAGACCTGAGCATGTACATGTTACAGTGTTGAACATCTTGATGTCGGTCCAGCAAGTTTTCTTTTGAAGTACGAAAGGTCGGTACCGGGCCTATGACGATGGTACTTATGTATTACCGCTGTGCACAGCTGAATTTGAAATGTTTCGTTCATATTTACAGTAAAGTTCACTCATGAGGTTATGGATCCACACTGAAGAGGCAAAATCTCAAATATTTTTAAACAGACATTTACATAAATTTCTGAGCTTCGCACAAGACATAATTCTAACAGTTTTCTTTCGTACAGCATACATCGTACATCGTACAGCATACATCGTACATCGTACAGCATACATCGTACATCGTACAGCATAAATCGTACATCGTACAGCATACATCGTTTCACTGTCAGATCTTGCTAACTACATGGAGCAGAGTCCTTCTTGAGAAGCTAACAGTTCCTCAGCGAGTCAAGAAATTCCTCAAGTCTTATGAAACCCAAAGGTTCATTACCGCATTCACAACAGCCCGCCACCTGCCCCTATTCTGAGCCATATCAATCCAGTCCATGCCCCCCATCCCACTTCTTGAAGATCCATTTTAATATTATTCTCCCAT
>JAJKFL010000042.1:47306979-47331979 GCA_021186555.1 Reticulitermes speratus | reverse complement strand
CAACCATATGCGCACACCTAGGCACCCCAACCATATGGACAGCACCCCAACCATATGGCCAGCACCCCAACCATATGGCCAGCACCCCAACCATATGGCCAGCACCCCAACCATATGGCCAGCACCCCAACCATATGGCCAGCACCCCAACCATATGGCCAGCACCCCAACCATATGGCCAGCACCCCAACCATATGGACAGCACCCCAACCATATGGCCAGCACCCCAACCATATGGGCCATAGGCAGACCACACCACCCATATGGCCAGCACCCCACCATATTCTTCACACAGCAGCACTGCTCCTTACAATTGTCAGATGCTTACCGCAGTACAACAGACAGGCAGTGATCTTATAACTACTGGTAAGTACGTTAGAATGTCAGTAAGGAGGCTTTGGGATATGCGTCAGTGCCGTGTCATAGGTCACGTGCCTAGTCGAAGGAGTGGGATGAAAACTGACAGAGAGAAACCGAAGTCGTTAGGAGAAAAGTTTGCTCCGGTGTCCACCACAAATCCCACACGGACTGCCCTGGAAGTGAACGAGAGCCACAGCGGTCAGAAACCGGCGACTAACCGCCAGAGCTGTCTAGAAACTTAAATAATTTTACTATGGCCAGAACTCATATTCCATGACGCTCAGGATAGGGACAGGTGGCGGGCTCTTGTGAGCGCGGTAATGAACTTCGGGTTCCACAAAACGCGGGGAATTTCTTGACTAGCTGACGACCTGCTAGCTTCTCAAGAAGGACTGTGCTACCATGGAGTTATGGTAAGAACCAAGAAACTCTAGACGAATTTTCGGTGCACACACACAAAAACAGACACTGATTTACATCTGAGGTACTCACAATGGTGACTTTAAAATTACTGACTTCGGAGCTGTGACGCCGTATACTTTGGTAGGTACGTACCGACGTTTCAGAGGATCTTGCTGACAAAGGGCAGCAAGAATTCTTGATTCCTCGATCCTTGAAGATGAATATATTAGGTTCCTTCGCAACGTCGGCAAACACTAATCCAGTGACAACAGCATTACGTGTCAGAAGACCCGAATCCTCAACACCGCCGACAATTAAACCTCAAACTTCGCGTGTCTCAGCGCGGCTAAGGACTTTCTGTCCGTGACACAGGCTGCAGGACACAACTAGCCAGCTGCTCTTTCCGCCCGGGGATAAACCGGCACAGTGTAAATCAGCCCTGTAACCTCAATCTACAGCCAAGTTTATGAATACGTGTAGCCATAACCCCATTCGCCACACGTCTTCCCTGAGTGGTGCTTTGTTAAGCACAGGCGAAGCTCTAAGTCTATACCCTTATTTTAAAAAAAAACTTTCTATGCTCTGTAACATTGCAGGCGTACTAAGCGGTACCACAAACTCCACCAAAACAATCCTCCTTAAGACTACAACCTCTTGGCCGTTCAAGAAGTCCCCCGCATTTAATGCAACCCGAAGGTTCATTACCGTGTTCACAAAAGCCCTCCACTGGTATCTACCCTGTGCCAGATTCATCCAGGTCGCCCCAACCAATATTTCTTCAAAACTCATTTGAATATCATTCTGCCATCTACGCTTTGTTACTCCAAAAGGTCCCGTTCCTTTAGGTCACCCGACCAAAATTTAATGCGTATTTCTTGTATCTACCTTGCGTACTAACTATTCTGCTCTACTTGGTCCAGGTGACGCGCACACACCACGACGCTACCATGACGCTTCTCTTCATGCAGTTCCATGCACCTTCCTGTTTCTCCTTCATTCTTAGACCCCAGTTCTCAAACATCCCAAACTTACCCCTATTACATTTTTTGGTACGTGACGCCGTGTATATTGGTGCCTGTCTGCCAAAACACAGGCGCCTATATAACCCAGCGAGTATGGTGATAAGGCTACGAAACTGGATAAATAGGGGTTTGAATCCCGGCAGAGGCAACACATATTTCTCTTCCACGAAACGTCCAGACCGGCTCTGTAGCCCACCCAGTTTCTTATTGAACGAACACGGCGGGCTCCTCCATCGGGGGGTAAAGCGGCCGGGGCGTGAGGCTGATCATTTATCTCCTTCCAGTGCCGAGGTCAAAAATGAGTTGAGCTATAACTCCAGTAACCCTATATGCATTCATGGCGTGTGCAGTAACAACTTTACTTTTGTATCTACCAAAATATACGGCGTCACGTCAAAGAAGGACATAATGTGAACACTCAACGCTGTAAGAATCTCACATCTATCACCAATCTATGTTTTTCTCTTGGTACAAGAAACCAAGTTGTACACCCATACAATAGTATAAGAAAAATTACACCCGCCGCACTCTTGTAAGGAAGAATAAATTCAGACTGCACTAAACTAACCTAGACACTCGATTCAGATAAACTGTTTACACAGTGCCACACCAGATGCTCGGCAATAAAGAGCAGGGACAGCTGGCCCAAGTTACACAGCTAACAGCTACCTTCATTCCCCCTGCGTTTTGAAATGGCAGAATAGATAGCCAAACCGCATTTCCAGCTTATATTAACACCACAATCAAACATTATTACCGCCAGGACCTGCGGACAGTTTATGGTCCTTTGTAGGACACGTGCAGTGTTATTTTATACCAGCGGTTCTGAGCCGAAGGTGCGCGAGCCCCTGGGATGTACATAAAACCTTACATGAGATGTACAGTCAAACCCACTTATAACGACATCGGTTTATGCGACATCTCATCTATAACGTCAGATATTCTGTGGTACCAATTAATTCCTCACTGTTAAACATAACATTATACTACTCGGTTATAACGACACTCGTTTATAACGTCAGATATTCTGTGGTACCAATTAATCCCTCGCTGTTAACCATAACATTATACTCCTCGGTTATTAAAACACTCGTTTATAACGACGCAAAATATTCAGTCCCTTTCATGACGTTATCGAGCACGCGGTGGCGCAGTTGGTTGAGGAAGGTCGCGGGTTCGATTCGTGATGGTTTCATTCGAATTTTTCATTGACATAAATCTTTCGGTCGCACTATGGCCCTGGGGTCGACTCAGCCTCTAACAGAAATGAGTACCGGGAATGTCTCCTGGGAGGTAAAGGCGGCCGGTGCGTAGGGCTGACAAACTTACCACCTTCATGTGCCGATTGTCTATAAATCTGGAAGCCTCAACCTCCTGCAACCCTTAGGACCTGTGCAGGCCTGTAATGGGATTGCTTTACCTGACAACCACTGGGTCGATTGACACGAAACTCACGTTTTCCCGAGAACTTCTTTGGAAACACCCTGTACATCCTCCTTCATAAAAATTCGATAATCCGTTCAGTGGCTCATAACACACCATACAAAGAAGGATGGAAGAAGTGGACTCCACATTAGGCGTTCTTTTTAATCTTAAAATAATGACCCAAATTAAAGAGACTCTGAAAGTGGGAGTTAAAATTTCACAGCCAGACCAAGACGTAAGGGAAATTTCACTATGCGACGGAGTAAATGGAGTTTTACCGAAACGAAGGGGCGAGTAAAGATTCAATATAAGACCAAGATAACAGTACAGCTATCCCATTACACGCCTGGACAGGATCTTACGACTCCAGGAGGTTGATGCTCCCACAATTTCTAGGAAATCGGGACATCGGCCGCCATTGCCCCCAGGAGATACTCCTGGTACTCATTTATGTTTGAGGCTAAGTGCGGCCAGAAGGATTAAAGTCAATAAAAAAATTCAATTACCCGATCGGGAATCGAACCCGCAACCTTCCGGTGTAATGCTAAGATAATTGGTGAATAATAAATTTTGATGGCTGCAAGAGGAAACGGCTGTAGCCTAGAGAGAATGTCCTAACACGTGACTGAGGGCAGAGAGGAAAACCACACAACAGCTTTCCAGCATAGGCGTGGTCTTCGGGGCGAGATTAGAAACCCGGACATCCCAAAGAGGAAGCAAATCCCTTAAGATCTTTATAACTCTTCTCCAATCTGGGCGGTGAAAATCGTGTTCAGTTTTAGTGTTTCTCTATACATGCTGGTGAATGTGAGTATAGAGCAATGGTGGAATGATACCGACAGGAGGAAGCTGGAGTATTTGGCCGAAACATGTCCCAGTGCAATTTTGTTTCCACCATAAATCCCACGTGAACAGGCCTGGTATCGAAACTGGTCTTTCGGCAAAGTGTTACGACTTGTACCCAGACCATATGAAGCCCTCAGTACTGGGAAGCCAACAGCCACACGTGCTGCTTTATATCACACCGGTACATTAGTTACACAAAGAGTTTTGGCACATCAGCTGTAAACATTTGTTAGCAAGCCGGATTTTGTATACAGGGAACTTCTTTGAGAAGGCTTGCACAATAAGGGGTTTCGTGTGTTTAAAATAGTCACTGTAAGGTCACTGGCAGCCTGCCTCCCACATCTATAAATCAACCTGTGACATAAGGCCGTGCGACCTGTCTTCTACAGCTCGAAGACCGGGTGTGGGTTCGAATCCCGAAAGGTCGTGGGTCGCATTGGCCAGTAGCGCCATAGAGGTAGGTAAAGAGATGGTACTGTATATACTGTGTACAAACAGTTTAAAGTATACGGAAAAGACTGCAAAACAAATGTCTTAAAATGTTTACGATACTTTCGTGTAAAAACAGAGTGCCTCTCGTGTAATGATTTGTATATGAAAAGTCACTGCGCTAACCCTTTAAGCCAAGTAGTTACTATATGTACCACCATGTTTAACATTCACAAATTCTAATTTCTGCCCTCACAGTGTATTTATGTGTTTTGTGTGGATCTCAGAACAAACAGTGATTATTTCACTGTATAACATTAACTGACTGAGACGGTGTGTGTTTACTGCGCGGAACGGACTGGATTTATGTACAATGTATATTAACACTTTAAAGCCCAGTGGTTACTATATGTACCACCATGTTTAACATTCAACAATTCTACGTTCTGCCCACACAGTGTATTTATGTGTTTTGTGTGGATCTCAGAACAAACAGAGATTATTTCACTGTACAACATTAACTGACTGGTTTGTATAACTGAGACGGAGTGTGTTTACTGCGCGGTACGAACTGTATTTATGTGTTTTGTGTGGATCTCAGAACAAACAGCGATTATTTCACTGTACAACATTAACTGACTGGTTTGTATAACTGAGACGGAGTGTTGTTTACTGCGCGGTACGAACTGTATTTATGTGTTTTGTGTGGATCTCAGAACAAACAGCGATTATTTCACTGTACAGCATTAACTGACTGGTTTGTATAACTGAGATGGAGTGTGTTTACTGCGCGGTACGGACTGTATTTATGTGTTTTGTGTGGATCTCAGAACAAACAGCGATTATTTCACTGTACAGCATTAACTGACTGGTTTGTATAACTGAGACGGAGTGTGTTTACTGCGCGGTACGAACTGTATTTATGTGTTTTGTGTGGATCTCAGAACAAACAGCGATTATTTCACTGTACAACATTAACTGACTGGTTTGTATAACTGAGATGGAGTGTGTTTACTGCGCGGTACGGACTGTATTTATGTGTTTTGTGTGGATCTCAGAACAAACAGCGATTATTTCACTGTACAGCATTAACTGACTGGTTTGTATAACTGAGACGGAGTGTGTTTACTGCGCGGTACGGACTATATTTATGTGTTTTGTGTGGATCTCAGAACAAACAGCGATTATTTCACTGTACAACATTAACTGACTGGTTTGTATAACTGAGATGGAGTGTGTTTACTGCGCGGTACGGACTGTATTTATGTGTTTTGTGTGGATCTCAGAACAAACAGCGATTATTTCACTGTACAACATTACCTTACTGGTTTGTATAACTGAGATGGAGTGTGTTTACTGCGCGGTACGGACTGTATTTATGTGTTTTGTGTGGATCTCAGAACAAACAGCGATTATCTCACTGTACAACATTAACTGACTGGTTTGTATAACTGAGATGGAGTGTGTTTACTGAGCGGTACGGACTGTATTTATGTGTTTTGTGTGGATCTCAGAACAAACAGCGATTATTTCACTGTACAGCATTAACTGACTGGTTTGTATAACTGAGACGGAGTGTGTTTACTGCGCGGTACGGACTGTATTTATGTGTTTTGTGTGGATCTCACAACAAACAGCGATTATTTCACTGTACAACATTAACTGACTGGTTTGTATAACTGAGACGGAGTGTGTTTACTGCGCGGTACGGACTGTATTTATGTGTTTTGTGTGGATCTCAGAACAAACAGCGATTATTTCACTGTACAGCATTAATTGACTGGTTTGTATAACTGAGACGGAGTGTGTTTACTGCGCGGTACGGACTGTATTTATGTGTTTTGTGTGGATCTCAGAACAAACAGCGATTATTTCACTGTACAACATTAACTGACTGGTTTGTATAACTGAGACGGAGTGTGTTTACTGCGCGGTACGGACTGTATTTATGTGTTTTGTGTGGATCTCAGAACAAACAGCGATTATTTCACTGTACAGCATTAACTGACTGGTTTGTATAACTGAGACGGAGTGTGTTTACTGCGCGGTAAGGACTGGGTCTTTAAATGAAATTCAAGTCATTCTCGTCTTTTGGCCGTGCCATGGCTCAGGTGGTTAGGCGCCGACCTCTCACCGCTGAGGCCCAGTTTCTATTCCAGGTCAATCCATGTGAGATTTTTGGTGGTCAGAATGGCACTGTGACAGGTTCTCTCCCAGTACTTCAGTTTCCCCTGTCAGTATCATTCCACCAATGCTCCATACTCACCTTAAGCTACGTGTTGCTGTTACCAGAAGGACAAATGGACAAAGCCTGGGAACCCTTCAAAAAGTAATGGAGAGAAAAGAACTTTCACTTTTTCTTCTTTCAAGTGTTATATAAAACACACCCGCGCAATGGTCTGGTAACATCTGACAGCTAAGCAGTCAGCATCACGGAATTGGTCCAGTGTCATCTGACCAAAACCAGATGTATCCGTTTGAAAACTAATTCCATCTAAACAATACGCAACAATTTATTTCCTACCTCAGGTAAACACTCCTGTATTTATTACAAAAACCCTCCGATTAATCCCGTTTAGGAAACCATAGATGTTTAATGTGATAATCATACGAAACACAAATACACTGCGTCAGGAAGGGGCTGTTAATGTTACAGCAGATAATATGTACAGTAAACACTGTGCTTCGAAAGGGTAATTGTACTAAGAATTTATGATCAAAATACGAAATATATTGCTACCATAACCCTCGATAATTGTCCCGTTAAACTACCTCACAAGCGTATTTACATTTTCATACACATATTGTGAGTGATTTGTGAGCTGTTTTGTTTATCTGTTCTAAAAACGCATACAGCACGATGCACTTAGCTCTGTACATCCATACACAACGTAAACAAACAGTTACAGACCAGCATAACAGAGTTGATATATAAATATCGAACAAGCACAATACGCCACAATCAAATTCCTAACATACATGAAATGATGCAGTTTTTGACGGACTACAAAATTGGCAGACAAAAAGATTAACAAGCACTATGTTTTTATCTTGTAATTAAATTTGTTATAAGAGATAAGAATGTACGTCCATTACCCAACAATTTGGGTCAATGATACTCTTCAGAGAATAGACACGTGTTCAGCAGTAGAACATCATATGCTCGCGTCACACGCAGGTCTACAGTCTACAGTCTACACACTCCAGTTACACCAATATCCATTTGGACATACGAAGAATAGTCATTACAATTTTCATGAAACCTGTTACGTTATGGAAAATATACAGTTCGAATTTCGAAACAGCACAACAGAATTAGCCCTTTAATGACGCACATTAACCTGAATTATATATAAAGACTCGGACCGTACCGCGCAGTAAACACACTCCGTCTCAGTTATACAAACCAGTCAGTTAATGTTGTACAGTGAAATAATCGCTGTTTGTTCTGAGATCCACACAAAACACATAAATACAGTCCGTACCGCGCAGTAAACACACTCCGTCTCAGTTATACAAACCAGTCAGTTAATGTTGTACAGTGAAATAATCGCTGTTTGTTCTGAGATCCACACAAAACACATAAATACAGTCCGTACCGCGCAGTAAACACACTCCGTCTCAGTTATACAAACCAGTCAGTTAATGCTGTACAGTGAAATAATCGCTGTTTGTTCTGAGATCCACACAAAACACATAAATACAGTCCGTACCGCGCAGTAAACACACTCCGTCTCAGTTATACAAACCAGTCAGTTAATGTTGTACAGTGAAATAATCGCTGTTTGTTCTGAGATCCACACAAAACACATAAATACACTGTGTGGGCAGAACGTAGAATTTGTGAATGTTAAACTGGTGGTACATAAAGTGACCACTGGACTTTAAAGTGTTAATATACATTGTATATAAATACAGTCCGTACCGCACAGTAAACACACTCCGTCTCAGTTATACAAAACCAGTCAGTTAATGTTGTACAGTGAAATAATCGCTGTTTGTTCTGAGATCCACACAAAACACATAAATACAGTCCGTACCGCGCAGTAAACACAATCCGTCTCAGTTATACAAACCAGTCAGTTAATGTTGTACAGTGAAATAATCGCTGTTTGTTCTGAGATCCACACAAAACACATAAATACACTGTGCGGGCAGAACGTAGAATTTGTGAATGTTAAACTGGTGGTACATAAAGTGACCACTGGACTTTAAAGTGTTAATATACATTGTACATAAATACAGTCCGTACCGAACAGTAAACACACTCCGTCTCAGTTATACAAACCAGTCAGTTAATGTTGTACAGTGAAATAATCGCTGTTTGTTCTGAGATCCACACAAAACACATAAATACACTGTGTGGCAGAACGTAGAATTGTTGAATGTTAAACGTGGTGGTACATATAGTAACCACTGTGCTTTAAATGTTAATATACATTGTACATAAATACAGTCCGTACCGCGCAGTAAACACACTCCGTCTCAGTTATACAAACCAGTCAGTTAATGCTGTACAGTGAAATAATCGCTGTTTGTTCTGAGATCCACACAAAACACATAAATACAGTCCGTACCGCGCAGTAAACACACTCCGTCTGAGTTACACAAACCAGTCAGTTAATGTTGTACAGTGAAATAATCGCTGTTTGTTCTGAGATCCACACAAAACACATAAATACAGTCCGTACCGCGCAGTAAACACACTCCGTCTCAGTTATACAAACCAGTCAGTTAATGCTGTACAGTGAAATAGTCGCTGTTTGTTCTGAGATCCACACAAAACACATAAATACAGTTCGTACCGCGCAGTAAACAAACTCCGTCTCAGTTATACAAACCAGTCAGTTAATGCTGTACAGTGAAATAGTCGCTGTTGTTCTGAGATCCACACAAAACACATAAATACAGTCCGTACCGCGCAGTAAACACACTCCGTCTCAGTTATACAAACCAGTCAGTTAATGCTGTACAGTGAAATAGTCGCTGTTTGTTCTGAGATCCACACAAAACACATAAATACAGTTCGTACCGCGCAGTAAACAAACTCCGTCTCAGTTATACAAACCAGTCAGTTAATGCTGTACAGTGAAATAGTCGCTGTTTGTTCTGAGATCCACACAAAACACATAAATACAGTTCGTACCGCGCAGTAAACACACTCCGTCTCAGTTATACAAACCAGTCAGTTAATGCTGTACAGTGAAATAATCGCTGTTTGTTCTGAGATCCACACAAAACACATAAATACAGTCCGTACCGCGCAGTAAACACACTCCGTCTCAGTTAAACAAACCAGTCAGTTAATGTTGTACAGTGAAATAATCGCTGTTTGTTCTGAGATCCACACAAAACACATAAATACAGTTCGTACCGCGCAGTAAACAAACTCCGTCTCAGTTATACAAACCAGTCAGTTAATGTTGTACAGTGAAATAATCGCTGTTTGTTCTCAGATCCACACAAAACACATAAATACAGTCCGTACCGCGCAGTAAACACACTCCGTCTCAGTTAAACAAACCAGTCAGTTAATGTTGTACAGTGAAATAATCGCTGTTTGTTCTCAGATCCACACAAAACACATAAATACAGTCCGTACCGCGCAGTAAACACACTCCGTCTCAGTTAAACAAACCAGTCAGTTAATGTTGTACAGTGAAATAATCGCTGTTTGTTCTGAGATCCACACAAAACACATAAATACAGTTCGTACCGCGCAGTAAACAAACTCCGTCTCAGTTATACAAACCAGTCAGTTAATGTTGTACAGTGAAATAATCGCTGTTTGTTCTCAGATCCACACAAAACACATAAATACAGTCCGTACCGCGCAGTAAACACACTCCGTCTCAGTTAAACAAACCAGTCAGTTAATGTTGTACAGTGAAATAATCGCTGTTTGTTCTCAGATCCACACAAAACACATAAATACAGTCCGTACCGCGCAGTAAACACACTCCGTCTCAGTTAAACAAACCAGTCAGTTAATGTTGTACAGTGAAATAATCGCTGTTTGTTCTGAGATCCACACAAAACACATAAATACAGTTCGTACCGCGCAGTAAACAAACTCCGTCTCAGTTATACAAACCAGTCAGTTAATGTTGTACAGTGAAATAATCGCTGTTTGTTCTCAGATCCACACAAAACACATAAATACAGTTCGTACCGCGCAGTAAACAAACTCCGTCTCAGTTATACAAACCAGTCAGTTAATGTTGTACAGTGAAATAATCGCTGTTTGTTCTCAGATCCACACAAAACACATAAATACAGTCCGTACCGCGCAGTAAACACACTCCGTCTCGGTTATACAAACCAGTCAGTTAATGCTGGTTACACTAATTTACTAATTTAAAAAGTCTATACTTTGCAAGTTGATAACATAGCATACCCCCTAATTGCTACTTTTATTTCTATAAATACATTCTGACTTCCTTTATCCCGTTCTTTAAACTCACTGTGGCATCACAGCTCCAATGTGTATTACAGTAGAGGGCTGGTGTTTGAGAGTTTAACTTTGTAGCTGTGTTCAGAGATCGCTGCTCACTGGACTAGCAACATGCCGACGTCAAATAGCATAGGCGTCACATCAGTTAGCGACATAATAAAGGCTAACAATAGCACCTGCACGCACCTTTTGAGAGCCATTCTCTCTCTACGGTCAGCGTTACTCGCAGTGGGGGCAAACAATTTTTTGCACATATCAAGCGCCCTACGTCGACCCACAATTTTTATTTGTTTGATAAGCTTTTTGAAGAATGTAACAGAAACTGCGAAGTTTGGATCACAGAGTAAGTCGACTTTATGATATTTATTTTTATACAAAGAATACGGACTGCTTTGCTGTAAAACAAGTTAGTTGAACTATACATTCACCTTAGCCGATCCCAGCGGCCGTGCGGTCTAAGGCGTGGGTCTGCGGCCGCTCGCTTACTAGGATTGCGGGTTCGAATCCCACCGGGGGCATGAATGTCTGTCTGTTGTGAGTGTTGTTTATTGTCAGGTAGAGGTCTCTGCGATGAGCTGATCACACGTCCGGAGGAGTCCTACCGAGTGTAGTGTGTCTGAGTGTGATCGTGAAGCCTTGAAAAATGAGGCGGCCTAGGCCCCCATGGGTCTGTCGAGTCATTGGAACCAAAAACAAAAATATATTACCTTTAAAGACCAAGTGAAAGTACTTTTCTATCCAATGCTCCCCAAATTACGAAAGACCACTGCTTTTTCGAAGGTTCCCAGGTATCGCCCGTTTGTCTTTCTGGTAAGAGCAAGATATAGATGAAGACGAGTATGGAGCATTGGTGGAATGATACTGACAGGGGAAACCCTAAAGTACTGGGAGAAAAACATTATACAGCGTTGGTGGTAGATGTATGAATGAGTATGGAGCATTGGTGGAATGATACTGACAGGGGAAACTGAAGTACTGGGAGAGAAACATTATACAGCGTTGTGGTAGATGGATGAATGAGTATGGAGCATTGGTGGAATGATACTGACAGGGGAAACCTGAGGTACTGGGAGAGAAACATTACACAGCGTTGGTGGTAGATGGATGAATGAGTATGGAGCAATGGTGGAATGATACTGACAGGGGAAACCTGAGGTACTGGGAGAGAAACATTACACAGCGTTGGTGGTAGATGGATGAATGAGTATGGAGCAATGGTGGAATGATACTGACAGGGGAAACCTGAGGTACTGGGAGAGAAACATTACACAGCGTTGGTGGTAGATGGATGAATGAGTATGGAGCAATGGTGGAATGATACTGACAGGGGAAACCTGAGGTACTGGGAGAGAAACATTATACAGCGTTGGTGGTAGATGTATGAATGAGTATGGAGCATTGGTGGAATGATACTGACAGGGGAAACCTGAGGTACTGGGAGAGAAACATTATACAGCGTTGGTTGTAGATGGATGAATGAGTATGGAGCAGTGGTGGAATGATACTGACAGGGGAAAACTGAAGTACTGGGAGAAAAACACTATACAGCGTTGGTGGTAGATGTATGAATGAGTATGGAGCGCTGGTGGAATGATACTGACAGGGGAAACTGAAGTACTGGGAGAAAAACACTATACAGCGTTGGTGGTAGATGTATGAATGAGTATGGAGCGCTGGTGGAATGATACTGACAGGGGAAACTGAAGTACTGGGAGAGAAACATTATACAGCGTTGGTGGTAGATGTATGAATGAGTATGGAGCATTGGTGGAATGATACTGAAGGGGAAACCCTAAAGTACTGGGAGAAAAACATTATACAGCGTTGGTGGTAGATGGATGAATCAGTATGGAGCATTGGTGGAATGATACTGACAGGGAAAACTGAAGTACTGGGAGAGAATCATTATACAGCGTTGGTGGTAGATGGATGAATGAGTATGGAGCAATGGTGGAATGATACTGACAGGGGAAAACTGAAGTACTGGGAGAAAAACATTATACAGCGTTGGTGGTAGATGGATGAATGAGTATGGAGCAATGGTGGAATGATACTGACAGGGGAAAACTGAAGTACTGGGAGAAAAACATTATACAGCGTTGGTGGTAGATGGATGAATGAATATGGAGCATTGGTGGAATGATACTGACAGGGGAAAACTGAAGTACTGGGAGAAAAACATTATACAGCGTTGGTGGTAGATGTATGAATGAGTATGGAGCGCTGGTGGAATGATACTGACAGGGGAAACTGAAGTACTGGGAGAGAAACATTATACAGCGTTGGTGGTAGATGAATGAGTATGGAGCATTGGTGGAATGATACTGACGGGGGAAACCCTAAAGAACTGGGAGAAAAACATTATACAGCGTTGGTGGTAGATGGATGAATGAGTATGGAGCATTGGTGGAATGATACTGACAGGGGAAAACTGAAGTACTGGGAGAGAAACATTATACAGCGTTGGTGGTAGATGGATGAATGAGTATGGAGCAATGGTGGAATGATACTGACAGGGGAAACTGAAGTACTGGGAGAGAAACATTATACAGCGTTGGTGGTAGATGAATGAGTATGGAGCATTGGTGGAATGATACTGACGGGGAAACCCTAAAGAACTGGGAGAAAAACATTATACAGCGTTGGTGGTAGATGGATGAATGAGTATGGAGCATTGGTGGAATGATACTGACAGGGGAAAACTGAAGTACTGGGAGAAAAACATTATACAGCGTTGGTGGTAGATGTATGAATGAGTATGGAGCGCTGGTGGAATGATACTGACAGGGGAAACTGAAGTACTGGGAGAGAAACATTATACAGCGTTGGTGGTAGATGAATGAGTATGGAGCATTGGTGGAATGATACTGACGGGGGAAACCCTAAAGTACTGGGAGAAAAACATTATACAGCGTTGGTGGTAGATGGATGAATGAGTATGGAGCAATGGTGGAATGACACTGACAGGGGAAACCTAAAGTACTGGGAGAAAAACATTATACAGCGTTGGTGGTAGATGTATGAATGAGTATGGAGCAATGGTGGAATGATACTGACAGGGGAAAACTAAAGTACTGGAAGAAAAACATTATACAGCGTTGGTGGTAGATGATAATGAGTATGGAGCATGGTGGAATGATACTGACAGGGGAAAACTGAAGTACTGGGAGAAAAACATTATACAGCGTTGGTGGTAGATGTATGAATGAGTATGGAGCATTGGTGGAATGATACTGACAGGGGAAACCCTAAAGTACTGGGAGAAAAACCTCAGTGACATTTTGACCACCACAAATCTCACACAGACCGACATAAGATCGAACCCGGGCCTCCGCTGTGAGAGGCCGGCGACTAACCGCCTGAGCCAGGCACGGCCTTGAGGTCTGGAATTCATTTGCGTGTATACAAAACCTTGATTCGTGCTACACAGAGAACACATTGCTTCACTATAACGACCAGTTAATGTTCATACCCGGGGAAAAATTGCTCTTTTATTTTCAGGTTCTTACGAAACAAAAAATGCAATGTGTATGGCAAAATGAGTTTTTGAACGTTAAAAAGCAGGAGGTAAATATAGACACCAAAGTGTCTGAAACAGTTAACCAGGACCCAGACCAACCCACTACGTCATTTTCACTTGTTCTTCGAAATTTCTCTTACAAATGTATTAACTCTTTCGTGGGCCGCGATAGCTCAGTCGGTATAGCGACTCGCTACGAGCTTGACGGTCCGGGGATCGAATCCCGGTGGGGGCGAGATTTTCAGCATCCGTCCAGACCGGCCCTGGGGCCTACCCAGCCTCCTGTACAATGGGTACCGGGTCATTCCCGGGGGTAAAGCGGCCGGGGCGTGGAGTTTACCACCCACCCTCATCTAGTGCCAGGGTTAAAGAAAGAGTAGAGCTATAAATCTACTCCCCCTCTGTGCCTTCATGGCCTGTTCTAGGGTGAAGTCATGAAGGTTACATTACCACCTGCGTTAGTGTTTCAACTTCTCGAACTTGCTACATGCCCTGCCCAACTCATCTGTTAGAGAATATCACGGAAAGCCTATGTTTCAGGCGCTCAGCCAACATGTATCCTGACGTTTATAAGGCTGCACGCTCCAAACAAGCACAAAATATGTCACAGTATTTGCCATCAAGCAATATTGATTCTGCTCCTGCGTCATACAAAATTACAGTGACTTTACAACCAATCTATTCGCTTCTTGACGTAGCCAACTTTGTTTCGTAGTTTTTAGTATTCAATGAAAGTTCAAAATGAGGTTATGCCCTGCCTTTGTACTGTGTCAACAATCATATCTACAGTAAAATTAACTTCGGTGCCTGTAAGTTTTCAGTTTGCACTCTAGTTTGCACAAAGTGCAAATTAAAAACTTACAATCGCGCAAGTGGTCAAGAAACTCTCCTTTTATAGCAGTCAAATGTTCATTGCCGTGTTGACAACAGCCCGCCAGTGAACCCTACCCAGAACCTGACGAATCGAGTCAATATCCTGAAATGACAACCAATTAATTAGAGCCTCGATTATTTGAAATAAAGGGGGCGGACCCGATTTCGGATAAGCAATATTTCGGATAATTCGGAAATTCGGCTTGACGTGATAAGGTGCAATACAAATAACATATATTCATAAACACGTCTTATGTTAATAAAATTTATGGCACAATAAAGCGTACGATATTTACAGGTACAGTCCGCACACGTCAACTTTTGACAGCAAACTGACGGCGAGAGGCTCAGAGGTGTCTCGCGGCAGGCATTTATGGTAATCGCAGCGCCTGGCAGGCGTTTCGGTTAACCGGAGTTTCGGTTAAACGAAGTTCGGATAACCGAGGTTCTACTGTAATAAGCACCATTCTAACATTATCCTCACAGCTAAGCGTATATATCGCAAGTTTTATGCTCCCTACCGGTCTTGCATACTAAAATTTTGTACTTATTTACCTTATCCTATGTTTAGTATATAATTTCATATAATTACTTCAATAGAAAGTGATTATTTCCCTATGCAGCACAAACCGAGACTATTTGTATAATAAAAAGGGGGTGTGCCCTCTGACAGGAAGCAAATTCAATTTTTAAATACAATTTAGAAATTACACGAAGTTAGAAGGCTTGACGATACGGGGTTCGAATCCCGGTAGTAGTAACATTTTTTCTCTTCTCCAAAACATTCAGACCGGCTCTGTGGTCCACCCAGCTTGCTATATAACGGTTACCGGGGATAAAGTGGCCGAAGCGTAAAGCTATACGTCTACTATCCCTCATTCCTTCACGTGGCGTATAGTGAAAATTTTATGCGGTTCTAAGGGCAGTATCTGGATGTGACGCCATGCAGTTTGGTAGATGGGTACTAACGTTTCGGACGAATCCGTATAGGAAGGCAAATAACAGGTAGCAGGTTTCTCCGAAATGTAGGTATACACTTCACAAACCACACGGCGTCACGTACCGGACACCGTGCTGCTGATCGCGTTCCAAGACTGTCAGCTGTATTGACGAGCCGGAACCGGAAGGACGATGACGGTGCTGCGGACCACAGGGAAAAGGCAGGGTGACTGCCGTGTAGATAATTGTGTCAGTCAGTAGAAAGAGTTAATGAACTGTTGTTCAGAACTCGCTGCGACAGTGATTTGATTACAGCTGTAGCAACTTGTTACGTGCTGACACAAAGACACACTTCGTCTCTGCATGCACCGCTCCGAATTCTCTGCTGCTTGCAGAAGCGACTTGGCAACTGCAGTTTATTCATAAGAATATCTTCTTCTTCTTCCACGGCGTTACAGCCCGAGGTGGGCCAAAGCCTCCTTCTTTTTGGGATTTCATCCCGAAAGTTTTCCTAGTCGGTAAGCGTGCATTCTGTAGTGAGTGACCGGCTCACTGACCGCACAAGTTTTGGCTCGATCCTGATGAGACTGCCAGAGCCATCTGGCAGGCAGTCAGGAGACTTGGGTGAGAAATGGCCAGCTTGAACTTTGCTTACTGGTTCTATTCATGCCGGTGCTCCGGATTTTTATCACCCTTAAAAATCCATCACCCTCGGTCGGGATCGAAGTCCACACCGGAGGGCGAATATGAATATCAGTGACATTAATTATGACGTCAAAACGAACTTGGTCTGAATTTATTATAGAGTTCCCGCAAAGTTTTTGTACTGATAACAAAGTCACAAATCACAAACTAGTCACTGCCTTCTGGGATGTGACTAAATGTATTCTGGCTCATAACTACCGACATTTACGGAAACAAATGAGGATAATATAAAATGGATTTATAAATAAAGAGAGTGTATATTGGAGTCATCTGGTTTTCGATGCGGTCCAGTAACAAACTTGGAAACAAGGCAATTAAACTTTGGGTTCAATGCAAAGTGAGGAATTATGGACGGCTATCAGAGTCTGAAGAAGGAGACGACTGAAACGAGATGATTCTACGCAAACTGCAATGCGAACTGTAGCAAACAGACATTTGATAAAATCAAAATGTCTGTTAATTATTATTCACTACGCTCTACAACTTGGTACTGATACGTCACAACACGCACTGGCCTACACCATGCGTGTCTCACATGATTAGAGTGCGAAAGTGTAGACAGGCTGATCTGGCTCCAGTCAGGGACCACTGGCGGGCTCTTGTGCGCACGGTAATGAACATTTATGGCCCATAAAGTGAGCAGAATGTCTTGGGAGCTGAGCAAACACTAGGTTATCAGAAAGTGACCTTCTCTACTGACACAGTAAGAGAACTTCAGCAGTGTTCAGCAAGAGGAAGGTACTGACTTCATATCTCGATCTGGAGTCTGAATAACCTAACAGGTTTTCGTGGTTCTATTCAGTCCCTCCCAGCGAATGACAGGTAAGGTAAAGTTCATCCTAGAACAGGCCACGAACGCTCAGAGGGGGAGTAGAGGTATAGCTCTACTCTTTCTTTAACCCTGGCACTAGATGGGGGTGGGTGTTCAACGCCACGCCCCGGCCGCTTTGCCCCCGGTAAAGAGACCCGGTACCATTGTATAGGAGGCTGGGTGGGCCCCAGGGCCGGTCTGGACGTTGCGAAAAATCTCGCCCCCACCGGGATTCGATCCAATGACAGGACACTGCTTAAAATTAAGCCTCTACCACTTCCTTCCACGTCATACTATTTGCCGCTATATAGATATTATTCAGTTCCTTACATCTGGCTGATCCCCCATCAAGGGAATCCTACCAAATGTCTAGCAGCAAGATTCATAAACACGGAAAATGGGAGGCCTTGGGCTGTACTATCTGTAGCACCATAGAGATACAGACAGACAGACAGATATATGTAGACACACAGATAATCTGCACTCTGAGAGAATGACGGCGTAGTTAAATAAACCATAAATACATACGGAAACAAGTACCTAAATAAATAATTTTTGACGTCATCTCAGGTATTCACGTGAATAAATATTAATACTGCGTTATTCTGGGATGTGACGACGTGTAGTTTGGTATGTAGGCACCAACGTTTCGGAAGAACCTAAAGAGGCAGGAGAGAATGACGGCGTAGTTAAATAAACCATAAATACATACGGAAACAAGTACCTAAATAAATAATTTTTGACGTCATATCAGGTATTCACGTGGATAAATATTAATACTGCATTATTCTGGGATGTGACGACGTGTAGTTTGGTATGTAGGCACCAACGTTTCGGAAGAACCTAAAGAGGCAGGAGATTCTTTCTAAACATTGGTACTTAACTACAACGTTACACTGGGGAACATCCCAGCAGAACCATAATCTTGAATAAATAAATTAAATTTGTATTCAAAAGCAACACCTCGAGAGACATATTTCTCTTTGCCTCTCCAGACAAAGCACTAAGACTGAATAAATGTATTTGCTTACCTTACCTCTTACTTAGGTGACAACAGAACTTCACAGCCAGGAGACGTATTCCAGTTACGTGCTGGCTAGCCGATATGAAGAAGTGTGCAGATTACAGTTGTATTACACAGCATGTGACCTGCAACAGACGTATTCTTACTGAACATGCCTGTCAATGTAACACACATCATTGCCACCGAGCGGCGCAGAGACAAGCGTCGAACATCTGTCACTGTCTTTTTAACTTTGTTCGCAAAACACTAGCTCAGTTACATGCAACGTTCATTTATTCTTCGAGTGCTGCAAATGAGATATCTCGAGATATCTCGTATCGACGCACAGGTTTATTTGCTAGGAATGTCTTTAATGTTCGATACTGTCAGTAAAAAAAAAAAAAAAAAAAAAAAGCTGCTGGTGTCATTTTTTGTTCAAATATTTTTGTGAATAACTGGGTGCTACGGGGAAAAAAAACACACACATAAGAAAACATTTTAACTTCAGACTACAAATTACGTGTGTAACCACTGGTGTATGTACCACTTGCTGTGACACTAAAAAACGCCGCATTCTTTAACCACACAGTATTTATGTTTCGTATGATTTTACAACAAACAGCTATTATTTCTCTAAACATAATTCTGCTTGTACTTTGCAATAGAAGCAGGAATTGAAAATGTCAGGTAATACTTAGTGTCAACAAAATATGTCTGGCGTTTAACCTAATTCTCGTCACCAAGAAACAGAAGTGATTCAAGAAAAACGAAATTGACTTAGAATATTCGTTAATAAAATTCCCCTTCCAACTCTTAACCATTCCATCTACGCTTTGTTCTTACAAGTTTTTTCTTCTTCAGATTATCAGACTATAATTTGTATTTCTTTCCTCTCTCATATACACATCTTACACGATGTTCAATTGTACATAAGGCCAAACTGATCTATATATTTCCAATAACGGTTCTTACCTGACAGAAAACACAACACACCCCTCCATTACAATTAATGTTTAGGGGAAAAATCACTGTTTGACAATCAAAAATCAAAGCACCATATGAGGATGCACAGTCGTTATTTAATGTGAAGGCGCATGGTGCCCATAGTTACCAGTTGGAAAGAAATTATGGTACAGTTCACAGTTACGAACTTGTAAATTGTCATAGGTATAGCAGGTAAAGCAATCCCATTACAGGCCTGGACAGGCCTTTAGTGTTCCAGTAGGTTGAGGCTCCCAGATTTATAGACAATCGGCACATGAAGGTGGTAAGGTTGTCAGCCCTACGCAACGGCCGCCTTTACCCCCCCAGAAAATATTCCTGGTACTCATTTCTGTTAGAGGTTGAGTCGACCCCAGGGCCATAGTGCGACCGAAAGGATTATGTCAATGAAAACAGAGAGTAGCGAATTACAGACAGACAGACAAACGGCCGAGTGACAGCTCAGTACGTCTTTCAATCGCAACACACGGTGGTGGTTGTGGTGGTAGTGGTAGTAGTAGTAGTGGCCCACCTATCTCAGTCAGCAACTTCTATGGGACTGCTAATATCGGAGACCCGCTGGGGACATCTCTGGTTGATTAAAAGCCATTGCGTGTTGTCACGCCACGCAGCGCAAACAGGCTCGAACAAGCGCAGACAACGAATTCAATCCGCCTAGGGCTAAATGTTTGAGCCACGTGTGACTCAAACTACCTCAAACTCCAAGTCGTCCAAAACAAGAGCTTACGACTGACCGGTGCCTATCCCACGGGAACTCCCATCTCCCATTTGCATGACACCCTTAATACTGAACCCGTCCGAGACTTTGTCCACCAACTTACGGCCAAATGTTTTGCTTAGTGCTCATCCCATCCTAACCCCCTGGTCCAACAAATGGGAAATTGTACTCTATACCACTGGTATTCAACCTCTTTTGCTCGCGTACCCCAAGATACAATTTCTCTTCAACTTTGTACCCCCAGAGCTGTTGGTGCATAATTCAAGTTATACACAGTCTATAATCTACATCTAAAATAAGTTAAATAAATTACATCCAAAATAATGTATTAAATAATAAGTTTTAAATGAGAAAAAGGAGAACCAAGCTATTAAATAACAAATATAGTATTGCCTATCATATAAAAATTAATAAAGGAACAAAGGTATTTTAGCAAAGCAAAATTATATGCACTGTGTGGAATAAAATGAAACTAGCCGCCCAGATAAGAATAGCATAAAGGAGAGAGAGAGAAAATCGCATGTCCTTACGTCCCTAACCCTAAATCTGGCCCTGATTATTCAGTGTTTATCATGAACTAATATATTTTTTTTTTAATTTTACGTACCCCCTAAGATGTCTTCGCGTACCCCAGGTTGAATACCACTGCTCTATACGACCTGAAATATTTATACACAACTTACAAACACAAACGACCGAAACATATCCGCTGTAACCAGCTCACCATCAGGCATAGTGTTTAAGTCTTTTCCACTAATGTCACTTATATTTCCGTATCTTTAACTTTGTCTCACGTACTGCTAGTTAGCTAAATTGGTTACAGGAACAATTTTGTGATTTTTCTTTGTATACTGTAAATACTGCCAATATCATCTTTGAAATAAATATTTTTAAAAAGTTTTAAAGAACACAGCCCAGATAGCTCAGTAACTGTAGTAAGTACGGTACGGCATGCACAGTCGTGACATACAATTCGATCTGTGGCAGCCACTAGTTAACGCCTTCGACTTCACCAAGCATCGAACGACTCGGAGACGCAACCAGCCTTACATACAACAGGTACCATAGGCTCTTTCGCCGGGTGCTGGGGGAGATGGCGCGTGGAGCTAAACTTCAGTCTCGGCTGGTGCCGACGTGAATGATAGGAGCTATACTTCCACCCCAACATACATCTTTAAGTCGTCGTGCGTAATTAAGCGTATGGGCCGGGTTATTGTGGTTCAGGAAACGGAGAAATGGCGAGTTGTTGTGAATATACAACGAACCTCCGGGTTCCATAAAATTCGGGGAATTTCTGGAATAGCGAGTACTATTAGCTTCATAAGAATGGCTCTGTTCCACGGAGTTAGTTAGTTAGTTAGTTAGTTAGTCGGTCAGTCAGTCAGTCGGGTCAGTTGGTAAGTAAAATGCGACTTCGCATTTTACTTACCTCGTGTATCGATTTTCGTAATGATAGTTACGGCGTCATACGGCAATTACAACAGCCTTAAAGCAATAAATTCATCTAAATAATACAGAAAAATTCAGTTCGTAAGACGAGATCAGCGCTGTTCTGGAATTTTACGCAGCTAGAATTCTAATTTCGTACTGACGTTTCGGCACAACCCGTCTGTCCCATCTTCTTCTAGATTGCCTGAGTCGACCCCAGAGCCATATTGCGGCCAGAAGGATTAAGTCAATGAAAAATTCCAATGATTCCATCGGGAATCGAACCCGCGGCCTTCCGGCTTGTAGCGCAGTGCCTCAACCAACTGCACCACCGCGTGCCCCACAAAAATTACTATATATCTACAAAAGTAGACAGCGTCAGGTTGCAGCAAACATTACCGTTGACAACCAGTGCCTTGAGCATCTCATATCTCGTAGAGTATACCACATATTTATTTCTAAATCGCACGGTGGAACTACAGAAGATGAATCCCGTTAAGCGGCCGGCAGATTTCAAAAGTTTTTAAGCGTTCAGCCTGTTTGTGAAGCAGACAGAGCCGTACCACGAGCTGCCAGGTATTCTTCAGTAAGCCTACAGAAGGGGACGCATTATCAATACCGCCGTCCTGGCGAACCTCCCTCTATGTATTGATCCCAGTCACCCCCTTCGACTACATAAAGGCCATTGTAACTGCATTTCTCAAGCCATGGCGCTCGGAATGGACCACTGATTTCAGTAGTTGACATACATATCCGAAGATGGAAAACGGCTAATTGTTGCACGGTCGTAAGACTTAACTGGATGACCAAACACCAGTGACTGTCGTCAAACAGACATCATCCTGACGAATGTTTTGCTTGGCGACATCCCGTTATGCTTTGTAAATGCCAATAAATTAAAAACACCGTAAAAAAACTACGATTTATTAAAAAAAACAAAATATGTTACATGTTTCGGCCCCAGTGCGCCATCATCAGGCTTTGTATTTATATCAGGTGGGATCTCGCACCGCGGTTAAAATACGTAATACCACTCAATTACCTCCTCTTAAGTTTCTTTATATTTTTATACAAAGACTGATTGATAGCCATTAGAGTCGAAACATGTAGCAAAATATTGTTTTTCAATAAATTATAATTGTCTTTGGCGGTGTTTTTAATTACTGAAAATTGTTGAAGAAAACAACTCAAGACGGATGGGGAAGGAAGACCTATGGGTTACACAGTAATAAGGAGACAAGAATGGGATAGCATGGTTAAGATTTGGGATTTGCAAATTGAGGGGGTTAAAGGAAGGGGTACAGGGGGCGGAAATGTCCACGGTGCCAGGATGGTCATTTACGTTCGTTGAATTATTTGATGACACAAAGTTGGAGCGAGCAATTGCTAAACAGGAAGTGGCTAACTGTGAAAGAAGAGATAGAATTCACGGAAATTGTACAACGTACTAAGATTACAGAATTAAAAAATCTAGGAAAACTTTTATGTAAGGTGTAAATGGAGTATTGTAGTAAGACATCGGCAGACAAGGTGACAAGTGCTGTTGTAAACTAACTAACTAACTAACTAACTAACTCCATGTAGCACAGTCCTTCTTGAGAAGCTAACAGGTCGTCAGCTAGTCAAGAAATTCCCCGCATTTTATGGAACCCGAAGGTTCATCACCGCACTCACAACAGCCCGCCACCTATCCCTATCCTGAGCCATATCAATCTAGTCCATGCCCCCCATCCCACTTCTTGAAGATCCATTTTAATATTATCCTCCCATCTACGCCTGGGTCTTCCAAGTGGTTCCTTCCCACAGGTCTCCCCACCAAAATTCTTTATGCACCTCTCGCTGTTTTAAATAACAAAAGAAAGCAAAGACAGCTCTAGATCGGACAGCAGTAAACAATGTTACAGGGGCTGCATACTGTAAAAACGTGGGGCATGCGGGCGCCCCCCCCCCCCAATTGTGTTTTGTATTTTACACTACAGAAAGAAGCATTCTTGATTCAACTAATATAAATTCATATTAATTTGTAAGAAGCTGATAGTTGCTGTCCCATCTATGGTTACGTCACCCACATCGTCTCTTCGCTCTCATCTCTCCCTTTCGTGCTACATACCCTGCCATCTCTAGGACATTTCGATGAACAATATATGTACATTTCCTCACTGTGCATTTCTGCACTTTCAATTTCATTTAAGAAATCCGCTACAAAAATAAACGTTCCATCAAAATTTCGCTGTTTTAAGACATTCCGGTACGCTAGGGATTACAATCTAAAAATAATATTGTTTTTTTTTTTTTTCGTTCAAATGTAAAAATGTAAAGTGATAAGATAAAGAAGGCGGAATTATTCGAAGTACAAAATCGCTGTACACTTCGACAGTCTTCCACACGCTTGTGAGCACCTCTGTAATACCGATTTATTTCAAACACAAATCGATGGCTCGGTCGGCCGAGTTAGGTAAATCAGAATATCACAGCGGTATTTGTGTAGTTCGGGTTGCGTGATCTCTTTATCATTCCGGAAGCCACTGCATATCAGATTCAAAGGCAGCCAACATCAAACTCTCTCCAAAGTACGTCTCCTCCTATTATTTCTCCGCAGATATAAATACTACTGTGACGAATCCCTTATTCTGACATCACCAAACACGCTCTAGGCTTCTAAAGTTACACGAATGTTACCACACGCCCACCAAGGCAGATCTGTGACGCGTCTCAAAACAAGTCTCAAAAATAATGTGTAAAAAAGATGAGCCAATTCATGACGCTCAAAACTGAGGAAATGTCTATATATAAACGACAAGTACAAGCGTCCGGCGTCCCTCCAGGATAGTGTACTTTTTTTTCTCTCAATGTCTCGTCAGCCCCTTGGGGCCTAGGCCGCCTCATTTTTCGAGCCTTCACGAACACACACTTTTAGACACACCACACTCGGTAGGACTCCTCTGGACGAGTGATCAGCTCGTCGCAGAGACCTCTACCTGACAACACACAACGACAAGAGATAGAAAGAGACACTTAAAGTTCTCCCTATAACCTGCCATGAAGGCCCAGAGAGGGAGTAGA